>JAHUUD020000027.1:0-600000 GCA_020010945.3 Muscidifurax raptorellus
GAAGACTCCCTTACCTCACGAGGGGGGGGGGGGGCGAGCCCCAAGTTCCCTCTTCTCCCACGAAGCTCAGGAAGTCCCGCTACCGTCAGGCTCGCTGGCTTGCCAGATGCTCTGGGTCTCACGCTCTCTCTCTCTCTCCGGCGCCTGGGCTGGCGTGGACACAGAAGCTTCCGCTTCTCGTGGATCCCGGCTGGCCCTGGTCGTCCTCTCGCTCTCTCTCTCTCTCTCCTCGCTGGTGCCTTGTAAGCCGTTGGCGACGTACTCGCCGACGGAACAAGGAGATAGTGCTGGTCACGATGGTGACACAGAGTGTCCATGCCGTAGCACTGCACTCTCTTTTTCTCTCCACTATACACCCACACACGCATTTGCGGGCACTCTTATCATCGACGTGTTGTCGACGATGTCAGCACGAGAACTGACTAAAAATCGCCCGCTCTCGCAAACTGCCGCGCCACATGCTCAAAACAATCTCGCGGGCCCGCTCATGTAAGAGCCGCGCTGATTGGCTCGCGGTCCGCGCGAGCCGTTGAGCCTCGCGTTGCAGCCAGTCGATAGACTGAAACCGCGAGACGCTGACTCTGGCTACGCGCGCTATCCCGCACTCGTTCTTCTCCTTGCTTCGCCGATTTGTCAGAAATCGCGCGGCAGGCAACAACAGCAAGCCAGCCCGGCGCCGCTTCGCGGAAAGCGTACTGGCTGTCGCACTGTTTACGTGCATGCTTAGACTTGCCGAATCGGTCGGAAATTTCCCGACTCGATACGGCTGCGACGTACAACGTCGCATAATGAATTTAAAAAATCGTACTAATAAACGGGCCGTACTAATGAATTAAAAAAATTTTTTTCTTCTTCAAAACATCGTTAAAAAATATAATTTACTAATAGTAGTATAAAATAATTTGTAATTTAAATTTGTAAAATTTATAATCTAAACTAGTAAAATTTGTAATTTAAATTTGTAAAATTTATAATCTAAACTAGTAAAATTTATAATCTAAACTGGTACAATTTATGTGTTTTAATTTTTACTATACAAACTAGTAAAAATTATTAGTTTTACAGTCTGTGGTCGCATTCCCTACACAAGATGGTAATTTTTATTTTGAATTTCAATAATTTTTACTATATTTTTATCTCCGTGTATAAATGTTCAAATCTTACTAAAAATTCGTGAATTCATTCTTCGGCTAAATTGATTTGTTCACATGTCATTTCGTCTTGACACAAAATGTAAATACTAAGTACAAGATATTTATAGTGGTCAAAGTATTCATTGGATAAGATATTTTCTAAAAGAGGCAAAGAGTAATAAAAAAAACAATTTTTTATTCTGACGCTTTCCAGTACTTCAAATGTTCTGTAATCGATCTTGGACGTTTAGCAATAAACGCTGGCGGTTTAATTGAACACAATTTAGAATCAACTATTTGAACAGAGTTTGCGATAGAAAATTTTTCGTTCGAGTACTTGGGTAGAAACGAAAGATCCAATAATCATTTTACGACACCTTCGAACACGCATCCATTACGTCTACAGCAGTAGAATGTAATGAATTTAAGGCTAATTGGAAATACCACTGTTGGAGCCTTTACACCGCAAACTGGATTCCTAATGTCGTAAGCTTGTTGAGCATGCATTAAAGTATCTTCTTCTAATCGTAAATTTGAAAGAAATTCATATGGATACACGCGAGTGTTGCTGACTGTTATACCTTCTTGTATACAGATCTGGCTACCAAATTTACCATCATACTGGTTCATTGATAAAAACGACTTTTTCGCTGGTAGATCGCATGTCCCACAGGTAATAAATCCACGTTCGATTATAGTTTTATTTATATTTTTAACAAATAGTTCTATTCCCTTATATAAATTTCTAAGTGGTTTTCTAAATGGCTCCAAAAAAATATTTGTTGTGGATTTTTTTCTCCAAACCATATACTTAATATTATAATATTTTCAAAAGTATAGCTCTCTTCGAAGGGAAGTTCAAGTAAAATTTAAACAAAGGCCCAAATACTAAATTTTGATGATCGAACAATTCGTACTCCATCGGTATACCACATAAATGTAATATGAAAATCGGATGTAAATTTACTTATATGATCAGATAATGTTTAAGCCACTATAAATATCTTTGAAAACGTTATCGTTACAATTATACAATAGAATTGTCCTTTTCAATTTGTCGTAGAATCCAGTTCGGTTAAAGAATGATTTTAACTGAAAAATTAACGGTATTTCTATAAAATAATTACGCTTTTCATTCACGTCGCAAATACATGAATGTAAGTCACTCAATATTTCTTCAGTTCCGAGTAATTCTTCGCGGTTGATATTGTGATCTGTATTTAACGATAAACAATTACAGTTTGAACAATAATAATGTTTTTAAACTCATTTTGTTCAACGTCGTTGAAATTTTTTTTTAATTTATACAAGCTAGTAGGGCATTTGTTACGTTTAGGCAAAATAAGTACTATAATTTTCAGTAACTGACTTAAAACTACATTGGTTAGATGAAACTCGGTCTTCAACGGAGCTAGGCATAAAATAAATTCACTCAACTTCATAGACGCTCCCGAATAAAGTTCGTCATTCAACTCCGAATGGTCGTACAACTCTTGTTCGTGTGTGTCACTGCAGTTACTTTAGGCATCGCTCTACTCATCTAAGTCATGGTCATCTTCTGCATTAAAAATTACACGTTATAAAAAATTTGTGTTATATAGAACACAATAACAAACCGTAATGATATTGATTCCCATCTTCGTGAATTGCCGTCTGGTTACTGTTCAGTGTCAATTGAATATTTTTGAGCTCTATACAGAGAGAAATATTTACGTAAAATTTGAAATAAGTTTTAGCGAAAATTGGTATACTGTATAGTAATGGGGGGACAAACTCAGATTTTATTAAATTTTGCTATACTACAGGCTAAATTTTACTATACTACATACTAAATTGTATAGCCCAACCACCTTGCTTTCTTCCTTAGGAAGAAGCTTTTGGTCAGAGAACCATTATTATATTTCTGAATATACATTAATATTTATTATATTTTACAAGTTTGATGCAATTATTAATTTAGAAGATAAAGCTGAAACAAATAAAGAAATTAAAAATTTGTATGCGGCGGCGGGTGGGATCGAACCTGGGACCTTCGGCATAAGAGCCAAATACACTGACTATTTACCTAAGACAGTTAGTTCCAAAATCTCAGATCTGATATATTTTCAACTACCTAAACTAAACTAATTACAATTGTTAATTATATTATATTATAATAATAATTATTAATATAATTAATAATTAATTATTGAATATTAATTTTATGGAAAAATTATAAAACGCTCTTTGCCTTGCTCTCTACATAACCGATTAAGGAAAATACTCACATGGTAAACATTTATAATAATAAAAAATAATAATATAATAAATATTAACTGAAGACATAAAGATATTTACCGTGCATTTACGCGCATACACGTACACTGGCGAGCAAGCACGTATTTATACGACCAAAAATTTTGTTATACAACACTAACCTCAAAATCATAACTTCCACACCCGTATAAATAATATTTGCTAATTTACCTAAATAATACTGGAACAATCCTAATCAAATTTTAGTATATTACATAGCAAAAAGTGTATTGACAATTTTTACTATACTGCTATAGCAATTTGTGATACACTGAGTATAAAAAATTCTTAAAACTATAGTAAATTTTAATGTAAGTATAGTAAATTGTCTCAGAAGTCGAGTTTATCACCGCAATCGTATAAAGTATACTAATTTTTACGTGAACATTTCTCTCCGTGTACCCGTTCTTTGTTAATATTTATTTCAGAAACAGCCGTAGGTATTCGTTTTTTCTACAAATATTACAGTTGGTTTTACTTATAATTTAATTTTTTCGCATTTACTTTGAGGTACATATACGCAAATGAGAGCAGATGCGATACTAAAGAGCAGGATCGCGAGAACGGCAGCTTGAACGCGAACGACTACAAATGCGATGCTTTATTTTGAAGTACATGTTACAAAAAAGCGCGCGAAATCTGTATAAATAAAAATGTAGGTGCGTATATATAGCAATCAATTTAGAAAATGTATTCATTCTTGTGCTCTGTATTCTTATGGAAAAACTCGTAGGATTAGGTTAACCCAGTCAGTGAGATCGCAGTACTATGAATATGTGGTGCAACAAATATACGCAAAGTTCGGGAAAGAATTTATGATAATCCCACCTATATAGAATTTCATTTGCTCTAATTCATAATACAGCAGAGACTCCTTTCTATAGTATACTGGATCTCCTGTTTAACGTTGGCAGAATCTTCACCGAAATGGTACAGCGGAGGCTCCTTTCTTCAGAGTACTCTCTTGTTTAACGCTGCTGCTGTACTTTATAACGAGAAATCAAGCTTCTACCCCACGAATTTTTCAGCGTACCATTCAAACAAACTCGAAATGCTGCAGCCATCAATCGGTCACCGTGACGTAGATCTTCAACGTTCGCTTCTCGTTCATCGCGGTCGATGCGAGAGGCATTTCGCTCTTTTATTTACTAATTATACGTGTTTATAATAATACTTACATTGCAACTTATTGTTTCAGAGCTCTTAACGGATACGTCACTAGTAATCCTTAAATGTTTTTCAGAAAATATTCTTTTTGACCGCTTTTGCGATGAATCGGAATAATCTCCATAAACAACTGGTCGTTTCGCCATTGTGTTTTCACAAAGCAAGGTTATTTCAATTTTGTGTTGATGATTTGAATAAACTGAACAATGACATAATAGTGTGAAGTTGGATATTTATATGTATATATACGTAACGTAACATTTTCGATTTTCTTAAAGCAGTGGCCACATAAAGGCGTATGCGTGCGTATGCATGCGTACGCGTGCGGTGAAGTTACTAAAAACATATAGTGACTTTTCATAGAGCCAACTGTCGAAATTGATTTCCGAAATTGACTAAATCTAGATATAGAAAACGAATGCACCACAACAATCCTCAACCTTCTCCTTCTATCAAAGTGTTCCTCTAACTCGATGAATACTTAAGTAACTCCATCAGCAGTAATCCAATTTCAGCATAATGTTCATTATCCGTCTCTCGAGATAAATAAATCTTAAAAATTGGATCACACCTTCAGGTAATATCGGAGTCCTACTCCCCTTTTGATTTTTGAATTTCACAACTTTCAGAAAAATTAAAAATGATTAATTGAAATCAACACGACGTGCAGTTCGTTGGTTTTTATTGCAAGCTTTATTTAAAAATTTATTAGATTACATGATTGTTATGGCATTCGTTTTCTCTAACTAGTTTTAGTCGCCTACGCTTATGTGGCCACTGCCTAACCAACAAAACATAATACCGCAATTCCTTACGAACGTTTTATTGAATTCAAAATGCATGTTTTGGTATTTTGCCTAAAAAGCAAGGATATTAATATAGTTACGGAAGACGATTTGCGCCCCCCCCCCCCAAAAAAAACGAGAATGAAATTACGTAGAGATAGTAGTTAGTAGTAAAGAAATAAAGAAGAGGTCACGTCTGATACAAAGAAAAGACTCTTAAACCGCAAGATGATTTTCGAGGATTCCGATGAGGCATCAGAGGACGAAGAGACGCAGTCAAAAAGAAAACCAAAAGATGAAGCGATCCACGAGAGAGAGAGAGAGAGAGAGAGAGAGAGAGAGAGTGCGTGAACAAGAAGAGAGCCACGCGAGAGAGCATGAACGAGAAGAGAGCCGCGAGGGAGAGCGTGGACGAGAAGAGAGCCACAAGGGAGAGTGTGAGCAAGAGAGCCAAGTGAGAGAGCGTGAGCCAGAAAAGAGGCGCCGTGACCAAAAGCGAAAGCACGAACAAGAAAGCCGACGAGAACAAGAGCGAGAGCGTCAACGAGAAGAGCTGTAACGAGAAGAAGAGAGAATAAGATCGATGGAACGGAAGCAGCGCGAACGAGAAGAGCAGCGACGTGAGGGCCGGATAGCGTCAGGATCGCGAGAAGGGAGGCTTGAACGCGAACGAGTTCAGATACAACATGAGGTGGAGAGAACAAGATCGAGAGAACAAGAGCAAGAGAAAGGACAGAGGCAACGAGGATATGAGCGAGGGAGATCGAGAGAAAGAGAACAGGAACCTGAAAGAAGTCGTGGAAGAGATCGATCGAGATCTAGAATCAGGAATTATCTGGATGCAAAATAGCAGTTATTGATTTGAAAATAGCAGTAAATTACGTACCATACGTGTATATCTGTGTCAAAGGGACAGCATGCGGAATATTTACTGTTTGTGAATGTAACAACTTATTTTAGTTCGAAGAAGCAAAGAAAAGGCGTTTTACAGTCGGTACGTGCAACCGATGGAACAATTAGGGATTATTTTTATGACATGCCTCAAGACAATAAACGTACCGGGGTTTTCCAAAAAATAAAAATGTAATAAAGACAATTGTCAAGGGATGCCGAGACACTGCGCTTATGGCATAAACAGCTGCATTGAAGCGGCTAGACAGATTAGTAGTCTACCTAGACGCGGATACAGCAGTTTACGGCCCGTAAATGCAGGGGCCCACTACGTGGGTCGACGCTGTCTGGCGTTTACAACCCCGGACCCTCGGCCAAGCGACCACCGGCAAGACGAGCAGGTAAACCCGGACGAGGGAGCAGCGGCTCCTCGAACCGAGGTTTGGTGCGAACGGGAAAAATCAGAGAAAGGAGTGTTGTACGAGCTTCGATCCGAGCACAGTCTCTAGAGTTTTAGTTGGTCGAAGTCTCATCCTAGTGTATACCTTACGGTGAAAGTCTATTTGGTAACCATCTTAAAATTATTGTTAGTTTCAGTGTGACAAATATATGTGTTCCTTTTTCCATTTTATATTTGAAGAGTTTATTTACACAATCCCATACCCAAAGTCACTTTTCAACAAAACAATCTGTATATCCGAAATTTTGCTGTTTTAGATGGATGAAGGGCTTGATCCTCTTGAATTATGCTGTCGAGGAGGCAATGAACCTCTTGAATTATGCTGTCGAGGAGTCATGCTTTGTGATACGTGAAACGTTTGGAAAGACAAGGCCGATTTAATGTACTTTCAACGTTTTCAAAAAAATCCGAAGGAAATGACACGCCGGTTATTGAAGATTTTAGTTGGGTCAGATAATTTGAAGAATATGTGTGCGAGAGGAAGGTCAAGAAATCGAGATCGTATTAATTATACTAGTACCATTGTATTCATATTATTATAATTAAATTTCAGATTACGTGAATCATAAATGTTCGCAAGAATTGACTTCCGCAGAATTTATAAGTGTAATCAACATGATGATTTGTTCGTTAAGAAATCCAAGGAGAAATTGAATTGGCTTGAAATATTGATATAAATTTATTACACGATTATTGTTAAAAATCGTATTGCGTTCACCTACTTCATGAAAATTTATTGAGTATCTGAGAAATTTACTTAAATAAAAGAATTTTTCACTTAAATAATAAATTTTTTATAACTATTGCCAATATATTGCAAATGGTTAGCCATAATTTACTTCTGAACTATTGCCAATGTATCGCAAATCTATCGCATAGTGATGTTTGGCGCTCTATTGCCATCGTATTGCCAATTGTTGCTGCGGTATATTTGCAATATATTGGCGATAACTATTGCCAATTAATAAAGAATATTTTGGCAATATTTCCCATTTTTACGCGGGAATTAATAGAACAAATAATTTTCAAATTGGATTTAAAAATAAAATTTTAGTAGGAAGAAAATTTTTTTTACCAATAGCTAAAACCAAAAAGATTTAACAAAACTAATAATTTTAACTATACGGGTATACGGGATGAGTGGGAAAGAATTTGAATCATAAAAAATATTGGCCATGTAGTTGCAGAATTATGACGGTATACGTACATACACACGCAGCCATCCGCAGGGACATTTTATAAAAGCATCTAACACGAATTCCGAACATCTCAAAATAGGTTTCTATGAAGTTTTATCAAAACTGAAAATTTTACTATTACAAAGCTTGATCTAGGGGGAGCAAAATATACGTATAGTGTTATATTATATTATCATATAATATAACACATAATATATCATCATTGGGATTATGAATATATTTGACGAAAGAGACGGGTTGTCTCTCATGTGATATTGTTTTATTTAATTATTGATAGCTTGAGAAGGTTCCCACCAGGGATGAAACATTGCCACTTTTTTTGAAGTATGTGTTGAGAAAAAATTAATTATTTTCTCCCCAACACCAGGGTTATCCTCTTACCTTTGTTTTAATAATTCATTATATTATCATGTTTTTATATCATAAAGTTTCCCTTACGAAAAAGACTCTCAAATTTTGAGAGTAAACCCATAAAAAACTCTCAAATATCAGCTCTCAATTCGAGGGTAGTTTGGCACCCTCAACTGAGAGTTACCCCCAAGTTGAGTGTATACTCTCAAGTTAAAAAAAAAAATTCTAGCGCTGGTGAGACTTGAACCCGGAACCTTCGGGTCAGTAAGCTGGTGCTCTACCACTGAGCTACGAATACTCGTTACAGTTCATACATAAATTCGGACTCATGTACTTTAAGCAGCTTTAGATACTTAGTACTTTTACAATATTAATTAACAGTTGCATGAATTATTGCTGTTAGCGCACAAAAAAACGATTGTTAACGATATTAGCATTCACTGCCGAATCTGTAAATGTCTTAATACCCTCAAATCGAGAGTTGTTATTTGGGAGTTTTTCTGAGTGTTTTACTCTCAAAATTTGGGAGTTTTTTCAGTAAGGGGTACCACGTTATACGAAAGTTTTCTATACAATAATACATTATATCATGCAAGTACATATAACATAATGTGGACAAGAAACAACAGCATTGTTGCGCTTACATCTGGAAATTTTATAGAAATTACAGGAATAGTTCGTGTCAACATTTTAAATGAAGTTAAAAAATACGTCATCATTGGAAAAAAATTTGATATTGTAAATGATATTTTGTGTTCCTATAATGGTATTTCGTCTTCCATTCATTTTACTACAGTTCAAGAAAACAACAATATTTTAGCTTGTTTTCCCCAAGAAATTTGTAGCAAATGTATTCTTGTACCATGCGAAAATTATACTTACATTATGAAACTCGTAAATAATAAAGAAACTGATTGAAAATAATAGAAAAGATCTTATTATTACAGCTTTCATATTTGTGATATGTATGTAGTGCAACAATGTTTAAAAGTTAAAAACTCGCTGTTGAATTAAGAGTTATACCCTTCACTTGGGAATTAACTCTCTTTTACTTAAGAGTTAACTCTCAAGTTCCGCGTGTTAACTCTCAATTTTTCGGAGTATACCCTTAACTTGAGAGTTAACTCCGAAGTCCCGAGTGTTAACTCTCAATCTTTCGGAGTATATCCTTAACTTGAGAGTTAACTCCGAAGTCCCGAGTGTTAACTCTCAATCTTTTAGAGTATACGCTCAATTATGAGAGTTAACTCCGAAGTCCCGAGTGTTAACTCTCAATCTTTTAGAGTTTACGCTCAATTATGAGAGTAAACTCTTAATTTTGAGAGTAAACCCTCAAATTTTGAGAGTCTTTTCCGTAAGGGTTGTTAAGGTTAAAACTTAACATTATATTCTTTTATTTTAAAACATCGTTACTTTTTGTCTCCTTGCTAAGCGTTTAAAAGATGAACTCATTTCTTTTTTTAACAAACTGCCACTTGGATACAAAAGCTCGTACGTACTAGTCACCTTTGTTCCAATCTCAGTAAATTGTTTTTCTTTTAAAGTCATTATATTATTTACGCCACGTAGTCGTCAGCATGATCAAACCTCGGACCACCGGAAACGTTATACGGTAACCACTTAGTAAACCTTGTTTTATACTACGTAGTAAACTAAAGTTTTACTATATACGTATATCTTTTCAAAAGTATTTACTTGCATATTAGAACATAGATAATGAGCAGCACTTTACGCATAATTTTGCTTAGTAAAAATTAATCTATTTATTTCTTAATAAAAATGATTCTATTCAAATTTGTGATTAAATATACGTTCCTGAATACTCGATAATAATTATAAAAAACAAAAATATTAACATGTTTTTTATTTGAATAATATTATTCCTACGTTCAATGAAAATTTAGTTCAAAGGAAGCTAACTGCAAACAAATGGTAGCGGTTATTTTAGATTACATTAAATTTATTGCTTTCGTAATCACAGGACTACGAATAAATATTTAGTTCTATACTACATTATATTTTAATATTAGTAAACATATTTCAATATAAAGAAAATATTACGAGTACAAAGCAAAATGGAAAGCGTGTGTTAAATAAAAATTCATTAATAAGATTAGCTGGTGTTTACCACTTTGATGATTAGAATGATTTTATGGCATAGTAAATTTATCGTGAAAATGGCTAACTACTCCCGAAATAAATTAAATTATCATGACAAAAGCTTTATTCGTCCCTCATGCGTTCTCCCCTTTATGTAAGGATATTACAAATAGGAGCTTACCCAACGATATGTACACTTGATAATACCGCCTCCCTTATTTACTGACATCTGTCAACGTTTATATATCTTATCTAATATATTTTGGATTTCTTTTTATATTAAAATTACGAATTATTTTTATTGTTTATTGTTTACTGTAGTCATGAGTCATTTACTATATTTTTAATGTAAGTTCTCGTGGAATGAAAAGTATCAAAAGTCATTTTATGGAAAATCATATAATGACTTATTGTTGTATGAGGTAAAATTGTTTGTTGCGATAATCTAAAGAAATATTGACTTGCAAAACTAAGATCGATTTCTCAATTCATAAACATCAAATAACATTATGAAACAAAAAATACTACCAAGTCGTTTTCTTATGCACGCATATATACATACACATGTGTAAGAAACGATATATATGGGCCATTCCACGTCAACCTGTGGCGAAATTTATTAAAACACAGCCAACATTCTTTTCCTAGTTCACTATAGTTCCAAAAGAATGTTAAATAAATTTCAGACCTCAAGGTGCCTTGGTTGCAAAGTTATAGCCATATCAACATTTCAGATTAAAGATTTTTTTATTTTTTTTCGCCAAACTAAATAGTTTTGTTTAGGCATGTTAGAAGCAATTTCGCTATACATACATATATACATTTTTGTTTGCAAATTATCCATAGAATAATGCAATTTTTTTTCAAAACCCAATTAACACATTTTAGATCGGTTGACATACAGGTAGTACTATATATATATATATATAAATATATATATATATATATATATATATATATATATATATATAACTCATGTTAATGCACTCATCCCAACATCGGACTCGGCCAATTTTGAAGGTATTGTTACAAAAGAATTTTGTGTTCACTATAGTTCCAAAAGAACGTTAAATAAATTTCAGACCTCAAGGTGCCTTCGTTGCAAATTTATAGCCATATCAAAATTTGAGATTAAAGATTTTTTTACTTTTTTCGCCAAACTAAATTGTTTTGTTTAGGCATATTAGAAGCAATTTCGCTATACGTACATATATACATTTTTGTTTGCAAATTAATCATAGAGTAATGTAAAAATTTTGTCGGAACCCAATTAATACACATTTTAGATCGGTTGACATACAGGTAGTACTATATATATATAACTCGTGTTAATGCGCTCATTCCAACATCGGACTCGGCCCATTTTGAAGGTATTGTTACAAAAGAATTTTGTGATTTTTTTCAAAGAAATCGAGACTACCGAGCTTTTGTTACAGCAATATAAAGATAAAATTGTGGCTTATATTTAAAATTTTTTGCCACGGTTTAATATGGAACGCTCAATTTATATATATATATATATATAGGTGAATCGATCGAGCTTTGTGAAATCGAGCGGTCAATAAATCAATCACGCCATAACTCTGAGAATATGTTTTTGATATAGTTTCTGATGTCCCTGAATTTTTCCAGATTTTTAAATTGCTTCCCTGTTGAGGTACATTGGGTCAACGTTGGTGATCTAAGCATTTTTTGCATTTTTGCCTATATTTATTAATTCATAGCTCCTCATGGATGCATTTTTGACTATATACATATAAATATTTGTTTTGTAAAATTTTCTGAAATTTTCATTAACAATACTCCCAAAGTTATATATATATGTTATAACTTACTCATCTGTCATATAAACCTTAAAATGTGGAAATTTAAGTGTTTGATCCGGACTACGATCACCAAAAAATTCATGGAGATGCCTTTTTATAGTGCAAAAGTATCTGTATAGGTCCCAATACCGGTCAAAGCCCGTATGAAGAGCTACAAAATCAAATTACCTTGGTATATGTGATAAAACTCTATATTTGACACCTATATAAATGAAGGATTCATCTGTCGGATCATTATAACTACATAAAATCATGGGGCTAGATTTTAGCAGTAGAAAAACTAAATTAACTGAGGACCTACATTCCTTATCCTTATAAAAAATCAAATTATATCAATGAAATTATGTACGTACATGAATAACATATAACTGCTTCCACGTATCACTGTTGAAAAAAATACATTTTTTTTTTATGTATCAGTGGCGCGGCAGCGCCACGAAGTCGAGTTTGAGAAGCAGACGAAGCCGGGGCGCCGCGCTACTATTTACTTCTATGTTGGGGTTCGCATTTTTCATTATAAGGAAATAAATGCTTTTCTATGTTATCTCCAAGTTATTTTGACTCATATCATCTGTTATTATGCCTAACTATAATTTTCAACAAAAATATTGATAAAAACATCTTCTTTCATATATAATATACGAGTGTGGCATTCAGAAATGCTCAAATCAAATCGAATTATTTTTCTTCCATCAAAATGAATGGACTGTTAAGTTAGCCGCAGAAATGTTTGGACCTTGAAGTTGGCCGCACAGCTATATGCAGATGGGCATTGCTTTCTAATCGGTTTCTTGCATGCGCGCACACATGTAGTTTTTAGTGTCTTATAGGTGTAGAAATAATTCGAGGGCGGTGTCTATGTGTAAGGGGTGACAAACTCTAGGTGGCACGTGCGCTCCGTCGTTTTTGGTATCTAGGTTAATAAATCATACGAGGACGGCATCTAGGTATACGAGGTAGCCGATGAAGAGGTCTGCGTGGTGCGCTTCGTTGTTTTTTGTGTCTAGGTGTAGAAATAATTCGAGGGCGGTATCTTGGTGTACAGGGTAGCTGATGACGAGGTCTTGGTAGTTTGTACCGTGGTCTTCGCTATCTAGGGGTAGAAATTATTCGAGGGTGGTGTATCAGAACAATTAGTGATTTCACGTTAGTGATAAAGATGTTTCAAAAAAAGCCATGGGCGAAAGGTGCTAAAGATGCTTATATTTTATTTTTAGGACAAATATGAAATACGCAAAAAAAATTTACTAAAAAGGACTCTCTTAAAAAAATTAACTTTAAAAAAAGTAAAAAGTTAGCCGAATTTGATATTTTTGCAACGAAATTAGATATAAAAAAGAACTGAGATAAATCAAACAAACTCAAGTTGATTATATTTATTTATAATAAAGCAACAAAATTTCTTTTGTTCAATGAAGGTCACAGTTAACTTAAATTTAAGTTATATATAATGATCAATTAGGAACAACTCTCAAGATACTTACTACGTAACTTGCCATGCCCGTTTCATTGTATATGCATAGTGTTTGACGTTCTAATACATAAAAAGAAAATTTTAATTGTTCACCAATAAACAAAATGAAACGGGCATGGTAAGTTACGTAGTAAGTATCTTGAGACTTGTTTTTAATTGATCATTATATATAACTTAAATTTAAGTTAACTGTGTCCTTCATTGAACAAGAGAAATTTTGTTGCTTTATTATAAATAAATATAATAAACTTGACTTTGTTGGATTTATCTCAGTTCTTTTTTATACGTAATTTCGTTGCAAAAATATCAAACTCGCCTAACTTTTTACTTTTTTAAAAGTTTGTTTTTTAAAGAGATCTTAATCACGTATTAATTTGAAACTAGTTATTTTAAATTTATTAAAAAGGTTCAACTGGTCCATCGCTGGTCAAAATGTACAAACGTTTTTAAAATTCTTATTTCATTTTGGTTATACGAGTGATATAATTCATTTACGACTCATGTTGTCTGTTATTTTACTTTTAACATAATATAAACTTTAAAAAGTAAATTCACAGTAACCTTATCACAATACGTATTTTTTGTTTTAGTATCCGCATGCTTCTTCCATCGGTAGCAATGGAGATAATAGAAACAGTAATATTTAATACATTTAAATAAAGAATTACAAATTGTTCCATACTAAAGTACATATTTTTAATACGTGCCAAATATACAAAAATTATGTATTTATGAATACATCATTATTGTATCTTTGGTATTTGCTTTTTTTAAATTTATGAAGGAGGCTCATCTGGTACGTTGATGGTCAAATGTGCAAACTTGTTTGAAATGCTTACTTCATTTTGGTTATACGACAGTTATAATTCATTTACGACTCATAAAAAGTTAGTTTGAAACAAATAATGATTTCACATAAAGAATTCAAAGTATTGGCTTCTATTGGAAGTATCGTGCATGGACCAACACCTAAAATAGGTTATATGGCTAATGGCTATGTTGTTTGTTATTTTACTTTTAAAATAATATAAACTTTAAAAAGTAAATTTACAGTTAACAATCCCAAATTGTTAAATATTAAAGTACATATTTTTAATACATACCAAATATACAAAAATAATGTATTTATAAATACATAATTTTTGTATCTTATATACAAAAATGATATATTTATAAATACATATTTTTCGTTTCTATGGTACGTATTAAAAAAACCGCTGCCAATTCATTGGCACGTAGCTTCCTCAAAACAAATCTATTGTTCCTTGTTCGTATGTATCGTTCAAGTATATTAATTTAATAATGCATTTCTTTTTCATCGGATCTTCTTAATAAAATGAATTGCAATTTATATCACAAATTATATCATCATATATTTCAACATGGCGCCGCCTGAAAGTAAGCCACCTGACAAGGTAGATCTAAATTTTTACAAATGTCATAAAAAGAAAAGTTTTTCAATAGTGATGTGTATAATATGTGGTGGTGTGTATGATCAAAGTTGCTTTGAAAGATACAACAACAAAAAGTACATTACTGAACACATGGTAATAAGTCCAGAGCACAATATAACCTCAAATTGTGATGAATCGACACTAAACGAAGAAGCCAGGGAACTCTTCGTACAAATGAGACTGTCCTTGAAAACAGCCGTTAGACAAGAAATACTAGAGGAAATTGATATAAGTACGCAGGGCGATAATGATCTAATTACTGAAAATAGAAACTTGAAAAAAGAAAATAGATTGTTAAAAACATTGATTGAGGAGGTACAAGACAAAAATAAAATTCTAAAAGATCATTTAGTAACAATGCCAAAAGTAATAAATAAAACATATGCACAAGCAGTAAATATTGAACCCAATATAGAAAAACGTATACCAAAAATTGCAATAACAAAGAAAAACAGAGCTGATGGAAATGATCTCAAGAAATACGTTACACACTACTTAAACAAGGAAAAAGCAATACAATCAAAAAGGGTAACATTTAAAAATGATAGCGAGATAATTATAAGCTGTATGAATGAAACAAGTGCAATTGAAGCAGAAAAATTATTAAGTAAGAAACTATCAAGTATATGCAATATTACAAGAGAAGAAATTAAAAAACCAAGAATAAAAATTGTCGGTATAGATAATTATGAAAACATGGATTTAAAGACATTAGAAGAAGACATAAATACAAGGAACTTTAAAAAGAAAGAAACGAAAGCAATATAGCCTTACATATTTTTGTAAGCAAGAAAACTAGATTACATAGTGTAATAATGGAGGTAACATCGGAAATATATAAACACATCCGAGAGAACAAAAATAGAATTTTTGTAGGATACCAAAACTGCAAAGTATACGACGATCTGAATTTACAACCATGTTATAATTGTGGTAGATTTGGGCATAATGGAAATAAATGTCGAAATGACACAGTGTGCCTAAAATGTGCAGGAAAACATAATACTACTAATTGTAGAAATACAGTCGAATTATGTTGTATCAATTGTAATTATAATAATAATCGATATAACACACAATATAATACTAAACACGTGGCTAATGATAGCATGAATTGCACGACACTACACTGAAAGAAGTTTTGGGCAGCAGCTCCCCCCGTGAGGGAGCGGCAGCACTATTTCACGGGTTAGCTGCTGCACCTCATGTTCGAGTGTCTCTTACTCGACGATCGAGTAGCAGGCGCTCGATAGAGGGGAGAAGCCCATCGATACGGACTGGGTGGTAGGCCCTCTATGATTCGAGCGCGGCGTGCTCTAAGGATTTGCAACGGATGCATACTAACCTCTAGTTACTTCTCGCAAGTGTTTTCTTTTCGACGCAAGATATCACAGGTTTATTTATTCATCCGCGAAAAATGCAATAAAGTGTTTTACAGTGAGCCACAAAGATGAATGAGTTTTTTGAAAAGTATCCCTCATTTCGCAGTATTCTTCCAAGTCTGCGGGGTAAGTATTTTGATGTTGAATTTCGCATGTTTTTTGAGGATAATTTTTTCATCGTGTCATATTATTTAGACATGAACATAACGGACGAAACTTTTTACATGCTTACCGATGAACAAATTCAATATTGTTTTAAAGACGATCCACAAAACATGTTCAGTTTCGTGATAAAACACAATTTTGAGAAAGAGATTTTCTTGTGTTCAAATCAAAATATAAGTCAAATGGAAATTGTGTCAACCGATACGGAAGTAGCTTTGGTCTCTGCAGAATCTAATTTAGAAGATTTTAGCAATTTACCCAGTGAACCTAAGAAATGTAAACTGCAATCCCAAGGTCTCACTTTCTTTCATTTATCTTTTTAAATCTAATTTGATTTTCGAATGTATAATCTTTATACGAGACATACATAATTGCAGATGAGTTTACATTTGTCGAAAACGAGATATATTTTCTATTATCAAGTACTCTTCAAGGACAAGTTGTGCTAGGAAAATATAAATTGAATAGGACAATCGATTTCCCTAAGTTAAAAAGTTTGGTAATATACCATTATATATCCCAAGACCCCGTACATTACATGTAAGTTTCGATTTATTTTATTCGTACTGCAGTATTTGATGTAAAGTTAAAATGAATTTTTTCTCGAAAACTATTGACTTTATAAAAAAAAGTCAAGAGGCATTTTTTGTTGCAACTAACTTGTTTTAATAGCCACTATTTTTTAAATTATGATACCTCTTAATTTAAAAAAATTCAAAATGGCTGCAAATCACCGATGAAACCAATTTTCACACATTTTGTGTTTTTCTTGTTGTAAACAATGGTGGGAGTAAGGAAATACTTTAGACGTACATTATTACAAATAATATGTAGTAATTACCTCATTGTTCAACACATTGTTGTTATTTTATAGGATAGGATACCTTTCTCGAATTATGGATTACGTATACTGAACTATTCATACAATTTTCTTACTGCTACATTGCATTTCATTAATTTGTAGTAACTGTACTACCATGACAACTTATATATGTTAATAACATTCTTTTAGAAACGTATATATGTAAAATTAACTGAAATAATTAATTTACCTCGTTTTTAGTATAAAAACAAAGACTTTTGAGCATATTGCGAATAAAATTCAAGACTTAATGCCAACGTGTGACAAGGATTTATTATACGTCCCATATCAAAGAAGCAATGTTAATAGCGACGGTTGCGGTGAAGGAGGTTTATTATATTGGTACTATAAGGAATGCCGAAAGGGGTTGTACGAAGCTGGAATATTGAAAAAAAAAAGTATTCAAGAAAACGTCACACTGAGCACTAGTAGTACTGAAGGTATAAAGCTTAATTTAATTAAATGTTAAATATATGATTATCATTAAACATATTATCATTATTTTTGTTACAGAAAATATTTTAAGCTCAGATTTCGTATGTCTTGTGGACCCTGATAGAGAAAAATATAATTCCATTGATGTGGGATTGAAATGGAAGGAAAGTTTTGATCAACGAACTAAAAAATTAACAGAAAAAGAAGGAAAAAACTTCGTTTTGACACCACAGAATTATATCGAAAGTTTTCGTTGTTTAGAAGATAGTATAGCATTATCATTGGTAAGTATTAGATAATAAAAAATATATATTATCAAAACCACTAAATAAATAAATTACAATATACATTGCAGTTGGAATCTGACTTTGACAGAATTATAGAAAAACTAGATCAAGATAAAATAATAAATAAAGCTGATGTACCTTCATACAATTCACTTTTTCAAAAAAACTGGCCAATTGTAGCTGACGGGATTGTTCAAATCATAAAGCAGTCAAAAGTGAAAGAAGTTACAATATTTAAAAAAAAACACCATCATCTTATTGAACAAGGCACATATTTTAAATTATATTAAGAAATAGTTAAATTCAGAGTATGTTAATTCATATATTTTTTTTTAGGTCAACATAACAGTTTGCTTGCATTATTTGCTCTTCCACTTTATATCGGCGTAAACAAACCATTGGGAAAATACAATTCGCTGGACTCGTTTATCTACCTAATACAGGTATATAACATATATATGCTTAAATGGATTCGTTGTTAAGGTTGTACTAATTTAATATCTAATTTAACATTGTACAGGATCCTACTGAACTCGAAGAGAAAAGAAAAGATTTGAAAAAGAAGCTTGAGTCGGATAGTATTTTGCAAATTATATTTTGCGGAACATTAGAAAATATTTCGAAAGCATATGTGATATTGAATGACAGGATTTACACATACTCTGATCCTTTGAAGGCAGTGGATATATGTTTTAAATGTCATGTAGCATTGCGATCGTGGCCATTTGCGTGTGATTATACATGGTTATTTATCCAACTTTGCGTATATAAAATTCCGAACAACAAATCTCCATTTTTCGTTAATAAAGCCTATCAAGTTGTTCAAAGGTGCATTCATAATTTGAAACAATTTGAAAAAAAAACGTGAGAAACATAGGTTTAACTAAAGAAGTTATTATAAATAGTTTAACTATAAAGTTATATATTTTTATATATCGCGTTAAAAATATAGGCAAAACTGTTTTCATGAGACTGTATTAGTTAGTTTTTTCATATCTGTGATTATGGATTTGTTATCATTATTTAATCATATTTTAACATTGATTTTGAATCTCTATGCGGATCCCAATTTACCAAGAAGCGTTGTTGATATTGTAATTCAATTTTTAGATAAGTTTCATCGTGAAATTTATGTACCGACATTAAAAAACGATATATTGAATGCGTTAAAAAATCAAAAACTTTCTAACCAATCCATTGTAAACTTAGATTCAGTGTTTAATAATCACTCTCAATTGTTTCATAAATTTAATTCAGAAACACGTAGGTTTACTTTACTTAGGAGAAAAGGTTTTCACGAACCTGAAGTAATTGCTATAGGAAATGCTTTACAACCAATAGTTATTGACAATGAAACCGTTCTAACATTTCAACCTATCAACGTAGTTTGGATTCCGTTACGGGAGACATTAAAATCGTTTTTACAAATCCCTGGTATGTTACATAATATATTATCTTATGTTAAAGAGCTATCAAAAGAAGGTAGTGGATTAATTAGTAATATTATTCAAGGTAGTTTATGGAAGTGTAAATATTGTCCAATATTCGGTGATGAAATAGTTTTACCATTTTATTTATATTATGACGACTTAGAGTGTGGCAATGCATTAGGCAGTAATGCCGGAAAAAATAAGTTTGGAGCTGTGTATGCGCAACTGGCATGTCTTCCACCGCAAATAGCTTCAAGTTTGAAAACTATTTTTTTTTGCATGTTAATACACACCGGAGATAAAAAATTAACAAGTAATTACAACGTCTTTGAAAAAATTATTGAAGAATCCAACTTTCTTTCAACAGTAGGCATTGAAATTTACGATGGTTCAATCAAACGAATTATAAAGTTTCAATTAATGTTAGTTTTAGGTGATAATCTTGGTTTGAATGAAATATGTGGTTTTGTGCAGTCTTTTTCAGCTAATTACTTCTGCAGAGTGTGTAAATGTGACCTAACAGAGACTTCAAAAGTAACTGACGAATCGCAATGCAAACTTAGAACTATAGAAAATTATTGTATAGATGTCAATGAAAGAAATGTAGCGACGACTGGTGTTAAAGAGATGTGTATTTTTCATAACGTCAAAAATTTTAACATTACTGAAAATTGTAGTATGGATATCATGCACGACTTTATGGAAGGAGTGTGCTCATACGTTCTTCACTCAGTTTTAAACACTTTTATATTTGATAAAAAATATTTTACTTTGCAAGTCCTCAATCAATCAATTAAATATTTTGATTACGGATCTACTGCAACTTCTAATAAACCACCAGACATAAGCTTAGCACGATTAAAAACAAATGTAACCCTAAAAATGTCGGCTTCAGAAACTCTCTGTTTAGCTCGTTACCTACCTTTAATTATTGGAAATTTAGTCAAAGAAGATGACGAGCACTGGAAGTTAGTGAAATATTTGCGTCGAATGCTTGATATTTTAACTGCTTCTTGCATTACGAAAGCTCATGCGAAATACCTAAAAATTATTATTCAACATCATAATGAGTTATATTTAAAATTGTACGGTGCTTTAAAACCAAAATTTCACTTTCTTCTCCATTATCCTAGACTTTTATTAGTATTAGGGCCATGTATAAACTATTCAACAACGCGTTTTGAATCTCGTCATCGACCTATCAAAGCTGTCGTTCAATCAACCAGTAGTAAAAAAAATATGTTATATACAATAGGCATAAAACAGATTTTAAGCTTCTGTCAAACTATTCATACTGCAGAATTTTCAAACTTTTCTTCAGCTGGTTCTGAAGACGTCATTATAAAAATAGGTAATGTTTCTGATCATGTACAGTTTTTTAAAAAAGTAGAGATAAACGGTATAGTTTATGAACTTGAAATGTTTTTGGTAACTTGTATATCTTCAAGTTTAAAGGTTTTTGGTAAAATAGTAAAGATTGTTAGGGTTAAAGAAAAAACTTATTTTACATTACATATATACGAAGAAATATACTTCCACGATCATTTTCATTCTTATGTTGTCGAGCGTAGTTGCGACCAAGATTGTTCAATTAACCAAAGCGCATTACCTAAGTGTGAACCCGCTTTATCAATTATAAAAAATATAGCCCCGGTTTCATCAAATCAAAAAAGAATTGAACATTTAATATGTTTACGAACGGGGTTATAAAAAAGTTTAAAAAAATAAAAAATTATTTAACTGAAAGCAATTAAATTTATTTCCCCTATATTACTTTTTATATAATTATATTTATGATGAAATTTAAATTCGCGATAAAATCTTTAAATGTCATCATTATTTTCTCCCCGACGCGCTGAGGTCCTATTACCCAACACGCGCGAGTGACTACTCCCCGCGATGTTCTGAGTAACGGCTCCTCGAATTTCGAGTGGCAGCTACTCGATGATACAAGGAGAGCAGCCACTCGACTATGGGGGCGCTGCTGCCCAAAACTTCTTTCAGTGTACAAAAGAAGATTAAGAAATACATAGCTGAGACAGATTATCCTATAAGTCCAATTATCGACAGATACATTGGCAAGGTAGATATTATAAGAGCAGAGGGCAATAAACTGAAAAGTACAAGACTAACATCTACGTCATCATTAGCATCGCTATCACCAAGAAGCAATGTCAGCGGAAATGTAAACAAGGCAGCTAGTACTACAAATTTAAAATCAAAATAAAACTCAACATGGAACAAGAAATCCAGTTAATAGAAGATATACACAATGAGCTAATTAAACAGGAAAGTACTTTTCATAGTATTAGAGCTCTCAATAAATATATAAAAAATAAAACAAATATTTTATTATATCTAAACATACGAAGTCTAAATGCAAATTTCTTAAAACTAAAAATATTTATTCAGGGCTTGGATACTAAGCCGTCTATTATAGTATGTGTGGAGACGTGGGTCTTAGAGCATAGAGATTACTTCTTTTTACCGGGATATAAAATGTACTATAATAATAGTAAAATAAACAGGTCAGATGGTGTAGTGATATACTTGGAAGACGGTATTACTGAAAGTACTGAAATAATTGAAATTGGGCAGATGAAAATACTAAATTCAATTATTAAAACTACTAATGGTAATCTAGAAATATCAGCATTGTATAGATCGCGAGATATTACAAAAACTAATTTTTTAACAAACCTAAAAGAGATAATGAATCTGAAGAGAAAGGTTACGAGCCATATAATCATAGGAGATTTTAATATAAACTTGTTAGATACAGATGGAGTTAGCCAAGAAATGCTACTGAATTTCCTGGATAAGGGATACAAACCTGGCTTTCAGGGTGTTACTAGACCATCTGTTACAAATAATACGAATAACTCTGCTGGGGCAACATGCATTGATAATATGTTCACGAAAGCACAAAAAATTAAAAATAAGCATTTTAAATTAACAAACTCGATAACAGATCATTATACACTTTTCATGTCACTAGAAAAAATTGATAAAGTAAAATCTGAGTATACAAAAATATCTATAAATTATAATAAACTAAGTAGAATTGCAGATAAAGAAAATTGGAACATAATATTATCAATGAGTGATCCTAACACAGCAGTAAATAATTTAATAGAAAAAATAAATAAGTGTACGAAACAAGCAAGTGTTTATAAAAATATTAATAAAAAACAGGGTAAAAATATTCCTAGAAGTAACTGGATTAGTAAGACAATATTAATTTCCTGTGAAAGAAAAGAATTTTTATATCAAATGTGGAGAAAAGAACCCAATAATGGTACGATAAAAACAGAATACAAAAATTATGCCAAAGTCCTGAACAAAGTAATAAAGGAAGCAAAACTATTATATGATCGTAGATAAGTAACTAATAACTGTGATAATCCGAGAAAACTTTGGAATATTATCAATCAAAAATTAGGCAAACATAAAAAGAAGGACAACCACATTGAATATCTATATGATGAAAAAAATAATAAAATAACAGAAAAAAAGGAAATTGCAAACCACATGAATGAATATTTTAGTTCGATTGGCGAAAAATTAAGTAATAAAATTTTGCAACCGTACAATGATAAAGTACAACTACCTCAAATGAATCAAAAATCTATCTTTATCTACCCAACCAATGATAGGGAAATATTTCAAATAATAAAGGAAATGAAACTAACAAATGGAGGCACGAATAATATAAATTCCAATACGCTTAAATTTTTAGCAGTTTACATTACAGAACCATTAGTACATATTATTAATCTTTGCATCACACAATCTATTTGGCCAAATAAACTAAAAGAAGCTAAAATAATACCAATACATAAGGCTGGAATCTCAAATATAGCGAAAATTTTTGAAAAAATTATACATAACAGAATTTGTAATTTTTTAAATTTGGACAATATAATATCTAAAAATCAATATGGTTTTGTAAAGGGTAAAGGAACAAAAGATGCAATTACGTTAATCACAAAGCTTATATATGAAAAGTTAGACAAAAGTACTCCAATTGCAGTTACTTTCCTTGATTTAGCAAAAGCTTTTGATACAGTGAATCATAAAATTCTACTGGATAAATTATACAACTCCGGAATCAGAGGCAAAGCAAATAAACTTATAGCTAGTTATTTGGACAGTAGACAACAAAGAGTACAAATCAACGATTGTGAAAGCATTAATAAGAAAGTAGAGACTGGAGTACCGCAAGGTACTGTATTAGGACCTTTGCTTTTTATTGTTTATGTAAATGATCTATTAACTAGTATGCCAAACCGTTCAATTATTTCCTATGCGGACGATACAGCTATAATATCTACGGATACTAACTGGACAGCAGTAGAAACAAAAATGAATAATAACCTACAAAAAATTGACAATTGGCTTGCACTTAATAGATTATCATTAAATGTTGACAAAACTGTATACATGACATTTGGAAATTATTGTAATAGCGTTCCAAACGAAATACGAATACAAATCAATGGTAGAACATTAAATAGAGTCCAAGATGCAAAGTATTTAGAGATAATCTTTGATTATAATATGAAATGGTTAAATCATATAGAGTATATAATTAATAAGACCAAATACCTAGTGTTTGTCATGAGAAAAACATCTAAATTTATGGATATAAAAACATTAAGAATGATATATTATACGCTATTCCACAGTATTATTAGTTATGGTATAATAGCATGGGGAGGAGCATACTCGAATAATTTAAATCTATTGCAATCTTTACAAAACAAAATTTTGAAAATTGTAAACAAAAATCAGTTTGTACTCGCAGATAGTCCTATGAATCTGAGACAAATGTTTGCATATGAATCGCTGATATATTACTATGAAGTCTTAAAGCAGGAATACATCATTTCTAACAGTAAAACTAGAAAAAAAGCTTACTAATTCCGCAAAGACAAAAAACTATAAGTAATAAAAATAGCTATGTAAAAGCTATCGGTACGTTTAATGACTTGCCAAATAAATTAAAGAATATTAATACAAAGAATTATAAATCAATACTAAAAAAATGGATTAGAAATAACTCATAGGAAATGGGAATTCAACTCAAAATTATAATGAGTATATGTAAATATATGTTTTGTTGTAATCTTTCTAGAGTGTAAGTAATTATAGAATATTATATTTTGATTATACAAAACGTATGAGGTTGATTAGTTTGTAAGTCACTTTAGTATATAAGGTTATGCTGGTGTCGCGAACAGATAACTACGTTTATCTCTGTGACAGTTTACTGTTATGTAATATAATATGTAAATTTTTACTGGTAATAAATAAATAAATAAATAAATAAATAAATAAATAGACCTCATAACCTCATAAAACCATGAATTTTGTCAAAACATTCTGAGTTTTCGTTAGCGAGTTATAAGGTTTAACAAAAATAATAATTTTCAGTTATACACGGTATAGAGGGTGAGTGACAAAGAATATGTATTTTAATATCTTTTCAACTAATCATTTTCATAAGCTCCGAAAAGAACTTTGCCGACGTAATCAAAAGATCTATCTTTTCCCAAAATTTCAAGTGCTATAAGGCCTTAATCTACGCCCGTAATCGAGATTCAAAAAAACTCATTTTTATCAGTTTTTGATTTATTACTAAAAAAATAAGTAATCAAATCACTTGAAATTTTAATCGAATATAGTTTGACAAGTAACCCATCGACATATTTTTTTTTTGGTGAGGTTATGATGTTTAGTTTTAGAGATATGAATTTAAAAAAAAATCACCTTTTTCATTTTAACTGTCTAACGGAGCGGTCAATCCCGAGGACCAAACGGTGAAAAAAGGTCATTTTATTATCTTTTAAATTCAGTTTAGCTGAATTGTTTGTAACAATGGACTGATTGAAAAAAAGGAAAATAATGTTTTTCAAAAATCGAAAAATGGCCATAAAAAAGTAATTGAAAAAATTAAAAAATAAATGTTTTTCCCGAATTCAGAATCCAAAAATAGATGCATATCAAATTTGATTGATATTGTCTGAGTAGTTTCAGAAATATCACGGTATACATACACACACACACATCCATACGGACATTTCCTAAAAACACGTAATTCGAACTTCTAACATTTAATAAAATGCTTCTATGAAGTGTTACCGAAACTGAAAATTTTACTATTACAAAGCTTCCTCTAGATTTAGATTTTAGACTTAGATAATTTTTATTTTTGTACATTTTGTTGTACAAAAAAACATTAACAGTAATACAATAATAAAGCACATTGAATTTTTTTATAGATAAAATGAATGAGTGATGAGACAATGTAAGTGAAAGAAAGAAATGAATGATGAGATTGTGAGATGAAAGTGATTGTACAGTGCTTAGATGTTTTCAAGATTAAAAAAGTATAGTTTTGCCTGACGTTCGAAAGATGATATTGATCTATTGTCGCAAAGATGAGAGGGCAATGAATTCCAAAGATATGATGCGCTTATATGGAATGAATTCATCAGCGTCTCTGTTACAAAAGTGGGGATGTCCAGAGGGGTCTCCTCACCCCTCAAGGGGCAGAGTGCGACATCGAAGTCAAAAAAGGCCATGATATAAGATGGAGTAGCGGTGTTAAAAAGTTTCCTAAAGAAACAGGCCTTGAAATACTTCCTACGTCCGGCGGTGGTGAGCCATTGCAACCCACGCCTGTAGGGGGTGATGCGCTCGTCCCTCCTTACGCTATAGATGTAACGAATTCCTGTGTTTATCAGTCTCTGTAGCTTTATGTTCAGTTCTTGCGTCAGGTCACAGTAAACTAATGAGCAATAGTCAATGATGGGGAACAGTAGGGCTTGCACGAGATGCTTGAGTAGTTCAAAACCGGTGTTCTTTCTAAAGAAGTATAGTCTATACATAAGCGAGTGTGCGCGCTTACACAATTGAGTAACGTGCTCCTTCTAAGTAAGTTTAGAGTCAAACACTAGTCCCAGACTACGCAGAGACGACTGATATTCGACCCTGGTTCCTCGTATGTTAATGTAGGTATTAGTTGTAGAAGGTAGAGCGTTTATATAATAGGAGGAGCCAAGGACGATCGCCTGCGTTTTGAGAACGTTTAGTTTAAGATGATTCTGTGCAGTCCAGCCCATAAGCCTCTCGGCGTTAGCACTTATCCTCACGGAATAGGAATCGAGCTCCTCAAGGTGGCATTGGCTGTAGATTTGCAAGTCATCCGCGTAAATGAGATGAGATAAGTCAATGTCTAGCCAAAGGTCGATATCTAGGAGGAAGCAATATGTACTTTAGTATTTAACAATTTGGGATTGTCAACTGTAAATTTACTTTTTAAAGTTTATATTATTTTAAAAGTAAAATAAGAGACAACATAGCCATATAACCTATTTTAGGCGTTAGTCTATGCACGATACTTCCAATAGAGGCCAATAGTTTGAATTCTTTATGTGAAATCATTATTAGTTTTAAACTAACTTTTTATGAGTCGTAAATGAATTATATCTCTAGTATAACCGAAATGAAATAAGAATTTTAAAAACGTTTGCACATTTTGACCAGCGACCGACCAGATGAACCTTTTTAATAAATTTAAAATAACTAGTTCCAAATTGATACATGCTTTGGCATATAAAGTACATACAATTAATACGTAATTAAGATACATACAAAAAATATGTATTTTTTTCAACAGTGATACGTGGAAATAGTTATATGTTATTCATGTACGTACATAATTTCATTGATATAATTTAATTTTTTATAAGGATAAGGGATGTAGGTCCTCAGTTAATTTAGTTTTTCTACGGCTAAAATCTAGTCCCATGATTTTATGTAGTTATAATGATCCGACAGATGAATCCTTCATTTATATAGGTGTCAAATATAGAGTTTTATCACATATACCAAGTTAATTTGATTTTGTAGCTCTTCATATGGGCTTTGACCGGTATTGAGACCTATACAGATACTTTGGTACTATAAAAAGGCATCTCCATGAATTTTTTGGTGATCGTAGTCCGGATCGAACACTTAAATTTCCACATTTTAAGGTTGATAAGGCAGATAAGTAAGTTATAACATATATATATGAATTTGGGAGTATTTTTAATGAAAATTTCAGAAAATTTTACAAAACAAATATTTATATGTATATAATTAAATATTATTAAATATATAATTAAATAGTATTAACAAAGTATTTATACGTATATAGTCAAAAATGCATCCATGAGGAGCTATGGATTAATAAATATAGGCGAAAAATGCAAAAAATGCTTAGATCACCAACGTTGACCTCTATAACTCAATAGGGAAGCCCCGCTCGATTTCACAGAGAACTACGCATATATACAGGGTGTCCCATTTTAAAACCACGAACCAAAAATCTCCCAACCAAAGCATTTTAGAGAAAAATTTTGTATACAAAAGTTGTCAAGTTTCAAGGGGGACATACAACGATGACCTCGACCTTGACTTCGACCTTGACCTTCATCGTTATTTTAAGGTCAAATTGATTTTTCTAAATGGAAATCCACATTTTTTATACCGGAAATGGAAAGAGCGGGAAATTCTACGTCTGACTATGATCTTGACCTCAACCCTGACCTTGACCTTCAATATAAGGTCAAAACGATTTTTTATGTTAACCTTTAGTTTCATTTCCTATTCCGATAGTGCAAAAAATTCTAAGTATCAAATGATATTTAACAATTTCTACCCACTGATTTTTATAAGGTTGAATAAAAGAGCTTACACCGCATACCAAGGAAGCTACCTGGAAGCTTCCCTGTGAGAATACAAATCTTGCAGGAAGCTTCCAGAAAGCTTCCATGCTATGTGAGCACCATACTTTTTGCACCATCCAGAAATAACGACGTGGACGTAGTAAGTTCTGTTTCCATTGGCATGCTGAATTATCGTGAGTTCCCTTGCTTCTTACCTTCGAGATGCTAGATTACCGTGAATCCATTTGCCGCTCACTACTGTAACTATTAAGATTTTTAATCTCGCAGCGAATGTCTAAAGTGGCTGTCATTTACTGGAAGGCAAAAATTTACTCCACTTTGGGAATGTCGTGTGACCAATAAAATAAGGGATTCCATTTCAAAAGATCGTTTTGACCTTATATTGACCCTGAAGGACAAGGTCAGGGTTGAGGTCAAGATCATAGTCAGACGTAGAATTTCCCACTCCTTCCATTTCCGGTATAAAAAATATGGATTTCCATTTAGAAAAATCAATTTGAGCTTAAAATAACAATGAAGGTCAAGGTCGAAATCAAGGTGGAAATCAAGGTCAAGGTCATCGTTGTGTGTCCCCCTTGAAAATTGACAACTTTATTTATTACTATTATTTTTTTTAACACTCTAAATAGTGTTGGGCGGGAAATTTCAAATTTCGTTTACACGATAGAATATAAAAAAAGCTATTTCTATTGAAATAAAAATAAAAAAATAAATATCATTTTCTAAAATTAAAATAAAAAAACAAATATTATTTTCTAAAAAATTAATTATTTATTTGTCATTTGAAACATATATTGACACTTCCATAACGAAAAAAAAAGAATTATGTAAGTAAAGGGGTACTTTTCACCCTATTTGAGGGGTTGTTTTTATGTTAATTAAATTTTAGACATCAGATTCAGATTCTGCATTAAAAAATTCATGGGAATCATATATTTACACTTCCGTAACAAAAGAATTTGAATTACGCAAGTAAAGGGGTAGTTTTTACCCCATTTTAGGGGTCGTTTTTATTTTTATTAAATTTTTAACATCGGATTTGAATTCTGCGTTGAAAAATGCATCGAAGTTATATATTTACACTTTCATAACAAAAAAAGTTGAATTCCGTGATTGAAAGCGTTAATTATGCGTTTTTTACAGCTCGGGTTTCATAAAATAACCAAAAAAACTAGTTAAGCCGTCACTTAAAACTGGATGATTTTTTGTAGAATTCGACATATATGTTTATGTATGTAGCGAAAAATGCTTCGCCTGAAGAGCTATACATTAATTAATTTGCGCAGAAAACTCTAAAATGGGCGAAAATATCCATTTAAATTAGCGTTAGCACTCATCCTAACAGAACAGAAGTCGAGCTCCTCGAGGTGGCATTAGCTGTAGATCTGCAGGTCATCCGCGTAGATAAAATGGGACACATCTCGGCAAAAACCAATTTCGTGATGTTGTCGTTAGGATGGTAATGCATTCGTCAAGTGATGGTGTGGTGAAAGATGACCAGTCACATGCGCTAAGGAAGCCCCTTAGATTCTCAGCACAGATTCCTTTGTAGTTTCTGTAAGTGTATGTAGCAGGTACGTGGCGTGAAATCGGTATGCCAAGTGTGTATGTGATAAGGTCATATCCGTTAATGTAATGAAAGGAGTGTCCGTCTTCGAATATGAGAGCAGGCGATCCTGCTCATCGATTAAGCATAGGTCGAGCCAGGTGTCAGAGTCCTGTTTGTGATGGGTTGCACCACATGGCACAGAAGTAAGGGAATTCTCGTCGATGAAAGCCTTGATGAAGTTGGCGTCTTGAGACGAGGAAAGCTGTTCTGCATTAAAATCACCCATGATGACCTTCATGGAGTAATTGTGCATATATGTGTTGTTAGTTGCTCAATGAAATTGGATCCCTGGATAAAGGAAGAATGAGGAGGGCGATACACAACCCCCACGAAAATGGGCGATATTCTCTTAGCTGTGATTTCACAGAAAAGATATTCCAGCTTATCTGGTTTGCCCAACCATCAGATGACGAGATGATACTAGCTGTCAATGAGTGATGGATGAAGAGAGTCACACCTCCACCGTTCCTGTTTCTGTCCCGTCTGTACAGAGTGTAATCGTCCAGTGAAGGGATGGACGATATCTTGTCGCTTAGCCAGGTTTCAGTTACGGCTATTACGTGAAAGTGGGAACAAGTGGACAAGAAGAGTCTGATCATCTCAATGTGACCCGTAAGAGAGTTCGCATTGAAATGGCAGACACTTAGACCCTCAGACAGAGTTATCTTAGGAGTGATTGAACATGAGGTGGACGATTCAGATGATGGTGGTCTACGTGGAATGAGGGATGTGTACTTCAGTTGGCTGTGATCGAGCCTAAAAAATTCTTCAGATCTTCATCCGACGCAATCTTTATAGCACGATCCTCCTTCTTTAGCTTGATGAATATTCAACGATCACTCACAAACGTGGTGCAGCCGTGCTCTCTTGCAGTTTCCCTTACATTTTGGCGGAGCCGAAGGACATGAGATGGTAACTATTCGTTGACGTTGATGAACAAATCCGTAAGCGGTAGTGCAACGCGGGCCTTATGCAGCAATTCTCTAGACATTTGCGTAGTATGTAGCTTCCGAATCTTGATTTTAGCAGAGATGAGCGAGTGCATGAGCGTCCTGGATAACGAGACCGAGAGCGGCAACCTGACTGCTCCAAGACTTGCATCAGAAGCGCCTGCACTGTCATTGCGGGCTACTCTCACCCTTCCCAGGGGTCGCACAGAGATGATGTCTCTCTCAGCTCAGCGTCCAAGGGCCGAAGAGCTGCATAGGCAACGTGCCTTAACGATGTCGTCACCGAAAAGGTTAGGCCGGTTATGACCAATTTTGCAGAAAGCTTTGCCTGGGACGACACAACGCCATCCAATTGCAACTGGATTCTTGTGTTGGCTTCACGGAGCTATTGGATGGTCTCAGTGTACAGCGCCGGAGTATTTGATGGAGACGAAGAAGAGCCAGCGCCACTCGCCAGCAGTTCTTCAAGCTTAGCTTTAATCTCCTCCTGCTTACCGTTACACGGTTAATTAGCGCTGGTATCTCCTTCAGCGGCTTCAAGGACTTCTCAATGGCTGTCGTTCTCTTCTCCAGAAAACTCTTGCTCTCAGAAAGCTGGTTATTCATTGCGTTCTGCTGCTTCTCTATGTTGCCAAGTTTACTTAGCTTGTCCAGTATTTTGTTGAGCACGGTATCTTCTTTACGTGATGGACTAGAAGAGCGCGATAGTAGTGCAGGTGGTGTGCAGAAACCGGTTTGTTGTAACATGTTTGTTGTGGCAGAGGACTGCTATTGCGTGAAGATGGAGAAGAGGTAGAGGTGCTGCGTGGAGTTTTATTAGCAGCTACTAAGCAGTTCTTGCAGAATTGTATAGTCTTGTCACCTTCCTTAATTGCATGAATAGGCGTACACTTAGGGTGGTAGTACCAGCCACACTTGTCTGATTTGCGCGGATTTCGCATAGCAATGACATCAGTGCAAGTCGTGCACGATGTATGCACCAACAGTTGTTCATCATCTTCCTCAGGTTTCAATATAGTGTATAATACAGATGACGCAATCGACGTTATCTACGGGAGGTAATTCGGTGGCGTCAAGGATAAAAATCTCTAGCGTCGATTTCAACGGCGTAAAACCTCCGGAGTAGCAGTAGTATATATAGGAACGCTCGGAGAGCACTGTAGTAGACGAAATTCCCGAAGGCAGGGAAAGGGAGAGCTTGCAGCGTAGTAAAAAGGAAAAAGAGAACAAGGCGTGGAAGAAGCGACAAGTGGTGCAAGAAAGCAAGAAATTAGGTGAAGAGAGCCGTGGTGTGCAGTGACCAGAGTAGTCTCAGTATAAAAGCCTTCAGGACGCTCTTTTGAGTGCGTGTTTGCGTACGCCGTGTCGGGGCCACCTGGCGGTGGAGCTGCTGTACTATACTGCAGTTCGCTGGCTCGGAGAGTGCTGCCCTCTGGTGTCAAAAAACTAAAGTTCCGGTTTAGCAACGACAATTACTGGCAACGTTGTGATGAAAAGAGAGAGATGGCGATAGATATAGCTATAGCTATAGCTACTCTTGTAGTCTATAAACGCCACAGTACACAATTTCACTTCACTCACAACACTGTACTGATTAAAAATACTGAGCTTGTGCTTTGCAGGTATGATGCGGATGACTGAGTCGGAGATTGGCGGAGCACAATGATAGTAGAACACTTCTCTGGATGGTTAAGGTTATGTAGCACAACTTTTTGCGCAAATCCTTCCCGGCTCCTAAAAATTGCAAAAAGATTGCAGTTTTTTGGCTGACGCTTAGGAGCAATTGGGAAGACTCTTCCGCTGTAAAAGGTTACTTGAGAGAGTGAAGAGAATATTAATATCTAGCATATCCTAACAAGTTTCAATGAAACTGGATTACCCTACCCAGAAACTAGGAAAGCACCTTAAGGGCAGAGTTTTTGAATCCTCTCTCATTGATTGTCCATGTGATACATAGAGATGGAAACATATAAAGTGGTCAATATGCTGATGAAAGCAAGGAAAAGGACAAAGAAACTGGATCTCTCAGGAAGTTTATCTTGGAAATGAAAAATATCCAGGCGGAGTAGGTAGGTACTCAGTCATGCGCTAAAAATAGCAAGGATCGGGGAAGTCAAACGTCTACCTCCTTTGTCCACAGACATGTGGTGCGAACTCCTAACAAGCGCCGGAGAACAGCGTTACCGCAGGACGACACGACGGTAGGCATTAAACCACCTTTGCAGGTGGTGGAAACAAAAAGGACGAAGATGAAGAAATGGAAAGAGAACAACGATGATGGCGCTGGTGTCTTAAACCAAAAAGGCACCAAAAGCTGAAGATCACCACGGGCCAGCTCGACCCGGCCGGATGCGCAAATTATAAAGGCATCTGAGGGAAAGTGCTATGCTGATATCTTGAAAGAGATGAAGGCGGACCCAAAACTGCAGATATTGGGAAGCTATGTCAACAGAGTACGCAAGACAGAGACGGGAGATCTGGTCTTGGAACTTCAGCGCACGGCGGATTTTCCAGCAGTAGAACTTCGACAAGCTGTGGAAATTGTGTGGAAAGTATGTACCGAAATAAGGATCCTGCAGTATGAAGTGTTCTTCGAAATAAAGGTCCTTGACATGGTAACTACAAAGACAGACGTTATGAAATCACTAGAGACTGGGTTCCAAGGTACTGATTTGCATTGGAGGAGAAGGTACATTTGCATTGGAGGAGACGGCATTGAAGTGGGTACGCAATGCAAACACCGGTACGCAGATCGCGATCGTCCAAATGCCAGTATCAGATGTTCGACGGATGATAACAAGGCAGAAAATCAAAATAGATTGATGAGTCTGCAGAATCCGAGAGCTACAATAATGGACAGAGTCACTTAGATGCCAGAAATTTGTAGGTTTTGATCTTATTACCAAAAAATATACACCAAGACAGGACCGAAGTAACTGTCGCTACAAATGTGGGAACAGAAAAAGGCTTAGAAGATAGAAGTGACCATGCAGCTAGCAGCTACATATGCTCAGTCTACTAAGCGGCATTAAAGAAATTAAAGAAGCAAAAATATGAAAATAGTTCAGCACACCATAACGACTGCGAGACAGCACAGGACCTACTCAATCAGTACGTCCGTGAGATAAAAATTGACGTAAACATTATAAGTGGACGATATAGGGACCTGGACGAGCCATCGTGTGCAAGTGTACACTACACAAATAGCGATTATTAGGTCATAATAATGGAAGTAGGTAAATCAATGAAGATTTCCAGCGCGGGTGCAAGAAATCAAAGACTCGTTTGGAAAACAGAGGATTACGATCAGAAGATGTTTCTGTTGGCCCTGAAGGAAATACAACTATATAGGACGGCAAGCAGCAAGGCTAAACACGAGATGGAAAATATCACCCAAACCTGCTATGCCAAGAAGAGTGCCCAACCAAAGACGACCACCAGCATATTGGTGGGATAAAATGCGGAGGGTGCTTGTAGCGAGTGTCACCGAACTACAAGACGGGAACAGCGGACAAGGAAGAAATACAATAAAACTGGAAGAGGCCAGAAAATAGTACATGCCTGTTAGCAAAATTAAAGGATGCTAAGCGGAAGCGTAAAAAGACAATTCGCATCACCAAGCGAAGGTATCTTAATGAATTACAGGAATAAGTTATCAAGGATCCTTGTGGTAGACCTTGGTGTAAGGTGGTAATGAAGAAGATAAAGAAAGACTACGTACCTCCCTCAAAATTTCCGGAACTCTTGCACCGGTCGTCACTACGCTATTCCTTCGACAATTGAACGAAACATATGTAATAGAAGCAGAGGTAAATGAGGAAGCTATTCCCCCAATCACGGTGGAGGAGCTATTAACTACCTGTAAAATAGTAGAAAACAACAAGGCTCCAGGATGGATGGTATACCCAATATTGAATTGAACCATGTTATCTGCGCCCAATCAGAATTCCTCTTAGACTTGTACAACTCATGTCTAGAAGAAGGAATATTTCCACCGATTGAAAGAAGTAATATCTCGTGCTACTACCAAAAGGAAAAAAGAAGTCTAAGGACCCTTCTGCATACAGGCCGCTGTGTATGCTGGATACTTCAGGCAAAATTGTCGAACGCATAGTCTGTGCCAAAATGGACCAGACCATAGTAAGGAAAGGTGTTCTTGCAGAATACCAATATGGCTTCCCTAAGAATAAACCATAACTATACGAAGTGAGATTAGTCATTGCCACTGCACGAGCTGTGATAGAGGGAGAAAGATGGAAAGGAGGAAAGAAGGAGTACTGCGCTGCTGTTACCTTGGATGTCATAAATACATTCAATACGGCCAAATAGAATAAAATCCACAAGACACTCCGAAGCTGGATGTTCCTTTATATATGAGAAGGATGATGTCTGACTATTTGGAAGATAGACTCTTATTATATGATCCCGAGAATGGTACCAAGACCTATGAAATAACCAGGTGTTACCCAAGGATGAGTACTTGGTACACTGACTTGGAACGTAGTGTACGACGGAGTACTAAGGCTACAGGTAATTCGTACCTGAAGGGTAGACAGTTGTAGGGTTCGCTGACGATATAGCAATAGTTTTCATAGCAAAACTTACAGAAGAAATAGAGGAAATTGAAGACGAGGCTATTCGTATAATGCACGAATGGCTGACAGTTACAGGACTGGAATCAGCCAGCCATAGGCGGAAGTTCTTCTCATTTCTAGTAGAAAGAAGATGGAAACAATTACACTGACGGTGAATGGGCACGAGATTGTTTTCCAACCGGCCATCAAGTATCTGAGTATTACATGCCTGATACAAGGCATGTAATACTACACACACTCGTCGTGGCATGTAATACATTGATGCAAGGCTTAACCCATTAACGTCCAAATCAGAGAAATCCTAACTCTGTTTTCGACCGTAAATCTATCACATATTCCACGGATATATTCAAAGCAAACATACTTTATCTTCAGTATTTTCTTCTCTACTTTCCATTTCTGGTATCAGAATTGCGAAGTTTTCACTCAAAAATCCAATATGGGGACGTTTAAAAAAAAATGCAAAATTCCGATACTTTTTTTTTTAATCCAATTTCTTGTTGTGTTAACATTGAGGACGGAACTTTATTTTTCAACTATGAATGCATAAATGAGTTGTACTTTAAATTCAGTTTGGTCCCGAATCCAGAAATTCAATATGGCGGCTAGAAAATGGCGCCTGAAGCGCAAAATTTTGCCCAAACTTTCACGCATTTTTTTCTCGAATATAATGTATTCGACCGAAAAATCAAGGATTATGTCTAAATTTTTCACTTCAGCAACTTTTTTATTTTTGCCAATAGGCAATTTATGAAAAATTGGAAAAATTCATCGAATCGTCTCGAAATAATTCAGATATACTTCTTGATCAATTCTAAGTACTTTTTATTCTCTAACTTTTTCTTATATAAATGGCTCCAAAACGCCGGAGAAATGTAAGATCTCAATCAGAGTCTGAAGAGGATTATTCTGATACTCGGGCACAAATTTGAAGTAAATTTGCTCATAATTGACCAAAAAGTGCATATGAAACAAAAAATTTTAATGTTATTGATTTTTTTTTTTAATTTCAAAAAATCTTTAGAATTTTAAGGTTTTTGATTTTTTACTCAAAAACAAAGCGTTATATAAGAAAAAGTTAGAGAATAAAAAGTACTTAGAATTGACCAAGAAGTATATCTGAATTATTTCGAGACGATTTGATGAATTTTTCCAATTTGTCAAAAATTGCCTATTGGCAAAAATAAAAAAATTGCTCAAAACTCAGTGAATTTAGACATATTCCTTGATTGATTCTAAGCACTTTTTATTCTTATTGATTTTTTCGTCGAATGCAATATATTCGAGAAAAAAATGCATGAAAGTTTGGGCAAAATTTTGCGCTTCAGGCGCCATTTTCTAGCCGCCATATTGAATTTCTGGATTCGGGACCAAACTGAATTTAAAGTACAACTCATTTAAGCACTAATAGTTGAAAAATAAAGTCCCGTCCTCAACGTTGACACAACAAGAAATTGGATTAAAAAAAAAAGTATCGAAATTTTGCATTTTTTTTTTAAACGTCGCCATATTGGATTTTTGAGTGAAAACTTGAAATAATATGAATTTTAAATAATTTCTTTTACAAAAAAGTAAATATTTGTAAAAACCACCCCTATTGGTAACCCTTACATCTTACGTTTCTCCAATTTTATCCCAAATTTCAGTATAAAACATAATAGAAATAATTTTTTGTAATATACAGAAATATTGAATCTCATAATGTTGTGCAATGTAATCTTATTAGCAAAAAATATTAGCAAAATTAACTTTTGTGACATTGTCATGAAACTAGTAATTAGACAAAAATATAGAATCTTAAGCATATATTAGATAATTTAGTGTATAAAGTAACAAAAATCCCTGGTATAAGTCATTCAATTTCCTAGCCGGGACTGACCAGTGACAGATAATTTAAATGCAGTTACAGCATAAAGTGGTCTGTTACTGGCTGGTCTAGGCTGGGGGGTTGAATGATTTCTACCGGGGATGGATTTATACCAAATGTTAAATAGATTATATATCACTGTTAAATCCCGACACACAAATGAGGTAAACTAGAGTTGGGACGAAGAGAGTCAAAAAGGCTTTCGTAGCCCAACCAAAACTTGCGTGCGAATGTGTGTAAATGTGAAGGATAGTAGGATCTGAGTAAGGAAGATTAAAGTATGGCTGGAGGTTATTGCTGTCTAATCCACAGCATAATTAACCAGCATTTTGTTATATTTCTTATTGTTAAACCGGACCTGCGAACAGGGATCCTCGTATTCCTCTGCAGGATTTGCGACGTTATAGTGTGTTATTGTGTAAAATAATAGCTACTCTGTACCGGATTGCAAATGTTTATGTGTAACTCTGTTTATATGTAACTCTGGAAATAAATAAATAAATAAATAAATACACAAAGATATTTTTATTAAAAAAATTATATTTTTATGAAAAATTGGAGCACAAAAATTGCACAACAAGAAAAATAACATGATCTTTTACAATTAAATAGATAAATAAAATTGGCCGTTTTTTGCAATGTTACAAAACCACCCATAAATGTGGAAGCTTTCGTTATCTGTGGCAAACCGTATTCATGGCGTGAAAACCACCCCTAATGGTCACCCCAAAAAACTTCAGAGTAAAACCAAATTTAGATTGAAATAGGGGTTGAAATCCTTAATTTATAAAAAATTAATTCAATTATAAAAAATGATAACGTAAAAGATACACAAAAAGGGAAAACATTAGATTTTCTACATTTAAATAATTACATAACGTTGAGGTGTTTCAGGAATTTTTTCAAAATTACCCTGCAACCCTTATTTTTTATTTAAAAAAAAGGGTTGCAAAAAAGTAATATATTTAATATAAATAATTATATAAAATTTAAACAATTTTTTTAACATATAATAAATATTTCTGAAAACTAGCACATTGTCTACCAATAATGACTTTTCGCACCTACTGCAACGTATAATAGCTATGTTATTACATCTTTCAATTTTGTAATGTGTCCCACAGGAATCGCCGAAGCTATATTGAACAGGATTATCAAAATTATCTGGGTTTTTGTCAAGATAGCCACTTTTGCATTAGGAATATTTAAAACGATTTGTATATCTGGGCGAAGATAATTTATGTGCTAAAGAGTACTATAACTTGTGTACTAAAAGGTTGTGTACTAACGATTTTAACTTAATAATGTCATTTCTTTCATGTAAATTAAAATCATAATTCATTGTAGTAACATTATCTGAAAATGTCCTGACGTAATTGTTCGAAATTCGTAATCTTTATATGTCTAGAGGTTGAATTTTGGCTGTCATCCTAGTTGGAACTTTTTTCACATTAACAATTTCGTTGCTTGGCATTGTTTTCTCTATAACTTTATCGCAATGTCCACTCTAGGAATCAATTAGTAGTACAATATTAGGTCCTACAGTTGGATAGAATATTTGTTCGAACTAAATTTTAAAGAGATATGGAATAAGGATAATTTACATATATAAATTTACTTGTAGTCCGATTTCTCGATTTTGAATCTTCTACGTGTGTATTTTCTGCTTGAAATAATTTAGTTGCAACAATTGGTCAAATTATCCGCTTGGTTCTTTCAAAACCCAAAAAACTGGCGATAATAGTTGTCTTGTAGCTGATATTAACGGCTGAATCGTATAACTATGGGTAGTTGACGAAACTTATTGCACCAAGCATTGCACCTGGCTTTCCGCTTTAGTCACTAATGTTCTTCCAGAGAACATTTATAACTGAAATTCACTCTGGTCGGAATAATAGACATTGTGAATACTAACTGCTGCCGCAGACATTTTAACATCATCAAGAAAAGCGTTTGCGTTTTTCGTTAAATGACTTTTTAATGTTCGTTTCGTAATAAACTTTTTTATTTTTCTTGAGACGATTCTGTGACCGTTTTTAAATTTCGATAGCCAACGTTTGGAAGTCTTAAATCTAATATCTTCAAATCCTAATTCTTTTTGAGCTTGTAAACCTCATCGATGTATATTGCGATTCTGAATTACAAAGCTAGCATCCTTTGCAGTTTTAAAACTGTCTGACATATGTTGACATATTTGAGCTACTTTTTCTCTGTAGGTTTTGCCTTTATTTATTATACGAGCCCAACGACGTAGTTGACTTATAGATGAAACTTTTCTAATTTTACTTTGTACACTTTCAAGACTCAAGTTTGTCTTTTTTTAATGCTTCTCCAATATTACATACTGTTCTTTGTTTATATTCCAAACTAATATTTTCATCATCTTACGCACACTGATTGGTTGGTGGTTTATCAGGATATGGAAAATGATGTTGTACTTCATCTTCAACTATTTTAGCATACTCTTTTTTATACTCTTCTTAAAAATCCCATGTTTCATCAAATATAATTTCAACATCATTGTATTCATCCATTGTATCTAGTAAGATACTTTTTAGTTTTTCTGATAGTTCAATTTCAGCATCATTTATGTACACTTTCTGGTGTGCTCAGTGTTGAGCGGTGAAAATAAGCCAGTAATTAATTTATAACATTTATAACATTAATTCTTATTTTGAAACCTATAAAAATAATTAAATATCAGACTTAAATATAATTAGTAAGAAATAATAGTATATTGGAAACTAATAAGGGAGTAAAGTAGGTTTTTTAAATCGAATGTGGACTGCAAACGCACGAGGTCAAAAAGCCCACTTACAATTAGCCCTTGACCCACACTATATTTTTTGTAACGCATGAACGTACTTTCGCATTTTTTTACTATAACTCCTCAAGGAAACATTTTTCACTACAGACATATAAAGAGTACTTTCTTTTAATTTTCTATATTTCTCAAGACACTTCCAATGTTTTGTATACATATATATATATATATATATATATATACATGATCGAAGCCCGTTTTGGGAATAATACAGGCACCTTTGGATTCAAAAAATCTCCATGAATTTTTTGGTGGCCGAAGTTCGGATCAAAAGCTGATTTTTACTTATATTGAAATTTCAATGGCTTACCATCAAAAGATAGTTACAACATATATATTGACTCTAGGAGTATTTTTATTGAAAAATTTATACAATTTCACAAAAAAAGTATTCTTGTTAATTTTTTCCATAGATAAAATCTTTGAACCTAAACAGAGAAATAAAAATGATGACTTTTTTATTTAGATACTAGAAAAAAAAATTTTCAAATAAAATGATATATTAAAGAAGGTTTTATGAAGTACTTACTTTTTTTATACAAACATGTAAGATTGTTAATTATTTATACATAAAATCTTCAATCTTCTCGTGTATCGTTTGATAATAATAAAACAGTCGACATAACTATTCGACAGAAACTAACTGACTGATTGTGAACAAAATCGAAGAGACAGGAGGAGAAGGCCGTTATAGGGACGTCAAGAGATTTTTTACCGGGAAAGACGTCCGAAAAGAAAACGAATACACCTAGGCAGATGGTGGAAATGAAAAACACAAATAAAAAGAAGGAAAAGGAAGGCGACAAAGGTGGCAGTGATGACTTAAGTCAAAAAGGCAAGAGAAAATATAAGCCACCACGAGTAAGACCAACCCGGCTGGAGGCCCTCATATAGTAGCTGTCGACGGGAAGTCTTACGACGATATTGTAAGAAAGATGAAGGCGGAGCCTAAACTTAAGTTATTTGGCGATAGCATTAATAAGGTACGCAGGACTGCGGCTGGAGACCTGCTGTTGGAACTCCAACGAACGACAGAGGGGAAGGCAGCGGAACTCCGACAACTGGTAGAAGACGTACTAGAAGAAGGTACCAAAATAAGGACCCTACAAGACAAAATTGTGTTTAAAATAAAAAATCTGGACGTCTTAGCTGGCAAGGAGGATATTACAGATGCGCTACGAAAGGTGTTCCAAAGTAGCGACGGATCCACATTGAAGGAGATGGCGGTAAAGTCATTGCGTAAGTCATACGGAGACACGCAGACTACGGTCATCCAAATGCCAAGTAAAACAGCTCGACAGATAATATCTAAGCAGAAGATCAAGACTGGGTAGTCTGCAAATTACGGGAGATGGAAAGAAGCACTAGCTAGCCCAATTCGATGTTATAAATGTCTAGGATTTGAACATGTCACCAAAAGTTGCACCGTAGCAAAGTACCATAGTAACCTCTACTACAAATGATGAAAATAGAAAGCAAGAGATTGTACGAGCAAACCAAACTCCGTACTCTGCTGTGAAAGAGGCGCAGAAGGGAAAAGAGATCATGCAATCGGTAGTTACACCCTTACGGAAAAAAACCCCAAAATAACCCCCAAAAAAACTCGGAAAATAACACCCAAAATCACTCCGAAAAAAACTCTTAAATTGGGGGTAAATTCGGATGGGGTAAACTCCCAAATTGAGTGTACACTCCGAAATTGAGTGTACACTCCCAAATTGAGTGTATACCCTTAACTTTAGTGTACACTTTAGTGTAATAGACAGAGTAGACAAAAATAAGACCTGTAAATAAAAATTATTACGTATTATTTATTAAAAATATCGAATACAACTCAGTATTCATAAAGTCTTCGAAATGTTTTATTTCTTGGATTCTTTTTTTAATTCCTTAGCAGCATTCTTGCATTTGTTAGACAAGATTGTCTTCAGGGTCTTCGTAATTTCCTCTTTGTCTACAGATTTGAAAATTTTACAAGAATAGCCTAAAAGACATAAAAAGAATAAATACTGAAAATTTTAAAATAAAAAAGATATATAAATTATGATTTTACTTATTATTGCCTCCAGCTTGTTGGAATCAATCCCCGGCTTGGCACTAGACGATGAGCGTCCTTTTTTGCCACTCATCGAGCTCGTTGCAAATTCCTCTCTTGTAAATAAAGCGTTTAATAAATCCAATATAAGCTTTCGCAGGTCCTTTGTTTGCAGTTTTTCGACGATTGCTGCTGGAAGTGTAACGCCCTGTCCAATTTCGATTGGGGCGGAGACAGTATCGTTGGTATGAGGTTCAATATCTTTTTTGGATGAAGGTGTAGGCTGTAATAAAAAATAAAAAATAAAATATTGCACAGATTAAGGCAAATTAGAAGGAGAGGGAGGAGGAGAGCATATGTGTGTAATAGAAAAATTGTGTTTTGCATTTATAGAGTCGCGTATTCGGTATAGTGTTATACCCGGGCGTAATATATTATATATACACTCAGGTTGACGTACCTTAACATCCGTAGATTTGGGCGTTTGCATCGATTTCTGAGAAAAACTTGCAGATCTCTCTTTACTCGTTTTTTGCGATGGTGTCTGTAATAGTAGAAAGAAATGAAATTGTTAAATATTATGAAAAAAGCTCAGTCAAGCTACACCGTGAAATATGAAATTTCAACGGCAAATAGAGATAAATAAGTTGAGAGAGAGAGAGAGAGAGAGAGAGAGAGAGAGAGAGAGAGAGAGAGAGAAATAGACATACGAATGATTATATGTTATACATACCATAACTTTTGAGCCATCAGTTACATCAGTTGCAGTTGCGCGTTCTACAGATGCAGACTGTGATGCAGATGCAGATCCTGCAGACTGTGATGCAGATGCAGGACTCTTGGCTGCTGTCGTTGATTTTATCAGATGCGTAGTCTACATTAAAAACAAACAAAATAATTAAATATTGCAGAAAGAGTTAGTCAGAAAGGTAGAAACGTAGGAGGAAAAGAATATATGTGAATGTACAAATTATACATACCTGAACTTTATCAGTATCTGACTTATCTGTCTCTTCTGTGTTGTCATTAAAACTGTCTTTGGTATTTGTTTCCAAATGAACATCTGGCGGTGTCTGTATTAACAGAAATGAAATAAATAAAATTGCAAAGAGGTATAGTGGGAGTGAGAAAGTGGGATGAGAGTGTATGTATGTACATTTTACTTGGGCAATACAAATTGTAGAGAACGAGAAATAGGACCTGCGTATATGCACTATTATAGTATGCCCCCCTGTTGAAAATAAATACATATTTTTGATATCTATCTTTAATACGTACTAAAAATTTTACCTGGATATCAAAAATATGTATTTATATTTAATAGAGACATGCACATGTACTCAGATTTACATACCTTGTCATCCTCCTTGTCATCCTCCATAAAATTGTCCTGCCCGAGTGCTGACTGCAGAAAGCGTAAACTTGTACATCTACTACTACTGGCACCTTTCTTGGATTTCTTACTTTTTGATGAGGGTATCTGTAATAGCAAACAAACAGAAATTAAATATTATAGAAAGGTTCCGACAGACAGTTTACACGTGTGAATTACAGTAATATAAAATTTCAGAGAATAAAAGAGATATAGAGATGGTCCAATACAGTTTTTCTCCATCTCTTTTAGTCTAAAATTTATGTAATTACTGCAAGTCAGATTATACGTACCTCATCTTCTTCAGTAGAGGAGGGCTTATCCGTCTCTTCTGAGCTGGAATTAGAACCTGCAGGTTCTACAAGTGCAGCTGAATTCCTCCCTGTTGTTCGTGGGTCCACTCTTGACGGTGACTGTAGGCAAACAAATAAGGAAATAATAAGGAACAAATAAGGAAGTAATACGTATTTTTAGAAAAAAGAGATAGAGAAAGGTCTGACACTGTTCGCCCTGTTAAAAATAGTCGATGGAGTCTCTTTTTTATTTAAATTTTGTAAAATTACTCTAAGTACATATTGTGCATACCTTAACCTCCTTATTTTCCCCTTCTGCGTCAGCTTGTATTGCTGCAGGTACGGAAGTCAACTTTTTGGCTGGATCATTCACCTTTTTTGAATGAAACTTAAAGCTGGATTGAGATTTTTGACTAGGTATCTTGACATTTTTCTTCGGAGTACTGGTAATCTTTAGCGATAGATTCTGCAATCATAACAAAAAGCTAATTAGAGAAGCAGAGATAAAACAAAAAAGAGAGTAAAAATGAGAAAGAGCAAATGTGATTTAATATTGAATAATTACCTCATTAGGAGAGACATCAGAGTCAAAAAAGTTCTTCTTGTTAAGATTTTGTGGCTCTGATGTTTGATTGCATCTACTGCAAACGAAATTCCATTCTCGCAAACTCTTTCTAGTCTCTTTGACATCTTGTAGCAGTTCACGAGTTTCCATTTTGACTTCATCCGCATCTGAAATATTATAAAGGTTATTAAGGTTATTAAGGGGTGTTTGTATATTTTTTAAATAAATTAAAATAGATTGATTCAGCTGAGCTAGCTTATTCTTATACATTACCTTTATACTGCGCAATAGTCTTCTTGAGTTCTCAGTTTTCCATTTTCAAAATGTAAATTTGATTTGTTAGAGAGGTTTTGCTCCGTTTGGCCAATGGTTCGACATCTTCAGAAGACACTGTCTCTGAGTCGCTTGAAATAATCTGTAAGAAAATAAAAAGTTCATTATACAAAAATTATACAAGATTATACAAAGCTTAATAAATTTATAATTATTTTACCTCATCATCATTTTCGAGGACATTCTTAGTGTTTTGATTTTTAATTGTTTCTAACAAGCTGTTAGTCCTTTTGCTGCTCTCTAATTTGCGTTTCGACGCTTTACCACTAGTAGCAGTCGTCCCTTTTTTCAACTTTTTCACAAAGTTGACGCAAAAGCTAACACGTTTCGCGTCCTTGCCGCAAAAGCTAGCACGTTTCGCGTCATTGCCGCGAAGACTAGCACTTTTCACGAAAACGCTAGTAGTTTCGGGGCTTTATGCTTAACAATTAGTGATATTTATGATTGCCAAAGTAGTACATAACATTCACATGCAATAAGAGTTAGCTAGTCCAAAAATTATTAAATTATCATGTTTTTTTCTCATATTTTTTCTTATCTCAAAAATCATTAGTTTAAAGCTGTAAAACGTACTACTCTCTTCGGTGCGAGATCTGAAATGTACATACTCTTCGTAGGGACCGACGATATATATTACACTCTCAATTTTGGGAGTTAACACTGCACCATTTGGGAGTTTACTCTCAACCTCGGGAGTTCACTCTCAATTTTTGGAGCTAACATTGGACCACATATATATATAATATTTCTGATTGAGGTTTTTTTAGGAACGCATTCCAATCTATCCAGGATCTTCTCTCACAAAGGAAGAAAGTGATTTATTAATAATGAGTCATGTTATTCGACATGGATTGTCTGATTATGCTTTGGAGGACCTTCTTGATTTGATTAACTGTCATGTGCCGGTGACATTGAACAGATCCAAGTACAGATTCCTTAAAAAATTTCCTAGTATTGCTACTGCAAAATCTTATTATTATTGTCCTGATTGTGTGACATTGATTGAATTTGGAGCAGCTCAACATGCAGTATGTGCATCATGCCAAAAGCGATTTTTAAAGTATTCTCTGAATCGAAATGGCCATTTTTTTCTGCATATACCTTTGAAACAACAACTGATTAACTTACTCTCAGGTCCAATTTTCAATGATTTGAAGAGAAATCCTGACAATGAAGAAAATTTGTCTGATGTTACAAGTGGTGCTGTTTATAAAACTTTGAAAGAAAAAGATATAATTTCTGATCTAGATATATCTATTCAGTGGAATGCTGATGGAGTGCAAACTTTTAAATCATCGAAAGTGTCTATGTGTCCAATACAAGTGTGTATAAATGAGTTGAATTACCGTAAAAGAAAAAATAACGTTCTTCTTTGTAGATTATGGGCTGCTACAGAAAAACCAGATCTTAATTTATTTTTAAATCCATTTATAGAAGAATTAAAAGACCTTCATGAGAATGGTTTTGCATGTTTGCCTCCAAATTATGAAGAACCAGTCACGATCAAGGTGCACACAGTCCTTGCGCCAGTAGATTCTGTAGAAAGGTGCGCCTTGCAAAACATACACCAGTATAATGGCAAGTATGGTTGCTCGTTTTGTTTGAATCCAGGCGAGCATGTTATGGTTGGAAGGGGATATGCACGTGTGTATTCAGAAGATCCATTTCCAAAAAGAACACTACAGCAGCACACACGAGATGCAATTCAAGCAGAAGAAGAAGAAACCGCCATAAACGGAGTAAAAGGTATATCAGCTGTAATGGTTTTACCTGCATTTCATATTATAAAATCATTTCCTCCGGAATACATGCACAGCGTTTTACTTGGTGTTGTGAAATATCTTTTATCAAATTGGACAGATACAAAAAACCATAGCGAATCGTGGTATATTGGAACGAAAATTCAAATTATTGATGATAGATTATCTCAAATATTACCACCATCCGAAATAACACGCACACCACAATCAGTATCTAATCTTAAACAGTGGAAAGCATCTGAATTCAAAAATTTTTTATTGTATTATTCTTTACCTGTATTGAAAGATATTTTGCCAACACAGTTTTATAAGCATTGGTCATTATTAGTTTATGCCATAAATGTATTTAACGGTGACAAAATAGATTCCGAAGAATTCAAAAAAGCTGAAGAAGCGATAAAATTGTTTGTTGCAAAACTTAAATTACTGTATGGAAAAGAGTACATGAAGTATAACGTACATTTATTGCTGCACTTATCCGAATCAGTTAGAAATTTTGGATGTTTGTGGGCATGGTCTGCCTTTCCTTATGAAAGTAATAATTTTGTTTTAAGAAAAATGTTACATAGCACACAAACAGTTTTGCAACAAATTTGCAAATCCTATTTAAGGTTTCAATCTATAAAACATGTAAATACATTTTCTAAATTAAATTGTAGTCAGGAGGGAAAAACTTTATACTTTAAAATGATGGGAAATTATAGAAACAAAACGGGCGAAAGAGATGAAAATGATAATAATTTAGTCATTTTCGGTAACGTCAAAAACGTACAGTTAACTCTTGTACAAAAATTATCGATGCAAGCCTTAATACAAACAAATATTGAAGATAAGGCTCTTCTTTACGAAAGATTTATTTACAAAAATGTAATGCATCATGCAAGTTCCTATACAAAAATAGTTAAGCGAAACAATAGTATAGTTAAAACTACGTCAGGAATTTTTCTTAAAATCATCGGAATTTTTCGAGTCACCACATTAAACAATAATTTACAAAAGTTTGTTATTATTGGAAAAGTTCTAGAAATATTAGATGGTCAAGCCTTATGTGTATATAGAAGTATCTCATCAGCAAGTTATTGTCACACTGTTAGAGAAACAGATAACATTGTAAGCATTTTACCACAAAATATTAGCGATAAGTGCATCTTAGTTCCTTGTAACAATTTTAATTATGTAATGAAATTAGTTAATAAAATGGAAACAGACTAAACTATGCATTCATATTTTATTAGTGATAATATAATAATATAATAATAGTATATTTTTATTACTCCTGTATGAATAATAACTTTAATTTTCATAGTATAGTAACGACGCTCAACTATTTGGGTGTAAATATTTATTTTGGGGGTGCATATTAATAAATACTCTTAACAACTTGAGTGTACACACTCATCCTTGGGAGTGAAATAATAGATACTCCCAAAAGCTTGGGTGTATACACTAAACATTCGGAGAGTATTTATAATACTCTCAACAACTTGAGTGTACACACTGAAACTTAGGGAGTATACACCCAATAACTTCGGTGTTCACCCTCAATCATCGAAGCATACTCTTAACTTTCGGAGTTAACACTGGACCATTTGGGAGTTTACTCTTAACCTCGGGAGTTTACTCTCAATTTTTGGAGTAAACACTGAAAATTGAGAGTTTACACCCAAATATTGGGGGTTTTTTCCGTAAGGGACATGTCCAGTATAGCGACCAGCATTAGAAGAATTAAAGAAGAAAAGGAAATAAAGATAGCGCAGCTAAACCTAAACCACTGCGAGACAGCACAGGATCTATTTAACCAGCATGACCGAGAAATAGAGGTTGATGTAGCCGTCGTAGATGAACAATACATGGATTTGGACGATCCATCATGGAAAACAGACGACACTGGCAAAGCGACGATCTTGGCATGTGGGGACGTTGTAAGACGAAGGTTTTGTACGAGCGAATGTAACAGATATACAGTTATACAGCAGCTATGCTTCACCTAACGCGCCAATCGAGCACGCTTGATGCTAAATGTAGGAGGACGAACTCAAAGTAGTCGGGCAGCTAGCGTAATCACATCGACTATGTTGTACCGAGCTTTAATATGGACAGATGCCATCTTGGTAAAATACCTCAGGCAGTTTTTGGCCGGCCATGGGTGCTTCTGGGCTTAACTGCACCGGTTCAAACTAGAAGACAGTCCGAACTACTAACTATGTTCGGAGCATGTCTTTTGTGACTTCTCAAGGTAGACAAGAGCGAGAAGAACTCGAGAGGTACCTTCAAACGAGGGTAACCCCTGAGTCAGTCATGACAGCTATGTTGACCTCGATAGATGGATGGCGCGAACTCAGCAATTATGCAGCAGATATCCTAAAGGAGGTCACGAAGGACGAGGAAGAAAAGAGAAGAAGAAGAGGCTGAGCCTGCGAAAGAGTGTAGGTGCAGATGTGCGTGTGCTACCAATATGCGAAAAAAATGTGGCATGATCGTGAATGAATGGTTACGTGTGAGTGAGCGAGCATGTGTGCGGGGCGAGTGTTTATGGGTGTTGGTAGGTGTGTGCATTTGCGTAGGTAAGTGTATGTGTGTGTGTACGAGTGAGTGTTGGTGATTAGGGAAGTGTGTTGTGCGTTCGATAGGCTCTCGGAAAAGCATCGCTTGACGGTTGTACCACAGGGATAAGAGGACACAGAAGATGGATCCAGATTCGCCTTTACTAAGGGTCGTTGAAGGCAAAGAGGGGCGTTTCAAATTTAGCTTAGGTGTATTAACCTGGTCTAAAGACGAGTGAAACACAGTATGAAACCTCCACCTACTACTGTCCGGATATGTCGAAAACTAAAAATAAATATTTCGAGATTCTATACTCCCGAGAAAGTTCATTTTTGTTATGAATTTCGTCAAATTGGCAATTTCTAGGTCCAAACTAGTACATGGTTTCAAAATTATGATATATTCGTCAATATTTACATGATAAGTATTATTTTCACACTTTTTGGTCAGAATTAAAGTGAACGTAAAATTTTGTAAGAATGTTTTGATAAGAATTAAAGTGTACGTTCCCCGAAGCATACCCCTAAGTCCCGAGTTCCCGGAATAACCACCCCACATCAAGGGTTTGCTAATAATATACAGCAAGCAATATTGAGCACATGGACATCTACTGATCAATGTACTCTGAAACAGGTATGTCTTCCATCAGACGAATTTGTAGAAGAATTGAGCAAACGATTGAAAGATCTAATTTCTTATAGTTCCATCTCAAAAGAATAAGAAAAATTCATATCAGACATAAAGGAAAATTTGAGAGAAAATGAAGTTGTATTACACTGTGATTTCACAAAAATCATGCATTTCTTGCTTATAACGCGGTACACGCCTTCCATTATAATAATGATCGATGTTCTGTTTTTACTGTTGCCTTCTATTATCAATCTGGGAAAGACTTGAAACATAAAAGAATTATTTTACTTTCAGAATATACAACTCATGATGCTATACTGCAGTATATTTAATGCAGTAGAAGATAATATCAGCAATCCAAAAGGTGTGTCCACGAGTGAAGAAAATTTATTACATAACTGATGGTTCTAAACAGTACTTTAAAAATACAACTCGGATGATGCATCTTACATATCACAAGTCTGATTTCAGAATTGAAGCCGAGTGGCACTGTCATGCTACGTCACATGGAAAATGTATTTGCGTTGGTCTTGGAGCATGCTTAGAAAATGAAGCGACTCGATATAGCTTACAAGTAGACTCTAATAATGCTATGCTTCACTCAGCTTCTCTATTTACACGGGCAAAGGATAAATTCGAAAACATAAGATTTTTTTATTACAGTAAGATAGAGCATACAAAACTAGGAAAGATACTAAATAGGTAATATACTAACTCACCTGCTGTGACAAACATACAAATTAGCCACGCATTTATTTCCACTTCTAGTAATAAACTGAATGTAGAAAAGTACTCTAGTGAAAAAATCAGGTAATTACAATGTAAGACAAAAATCGTTGAAACTTTCTTTTTATATAATGATGAGTTGTGTGAAAATTTCAGGTCAATCGGAGCAAAAATGGCGGAGATATAGGATATAAAGCTTGCGCTGCTCTGGCTCGGTTTTGTATACCAACTCGATTGCTGTGCGGCACGCTTATCTGGCTTATCTCGCTATTGTATTCATTCATTTATGATCCCTAAATTTTTTTCCCTTCGAACGTCAAATATTAGTTGCTCCACATCATTTTCGTATACCTACTCTGCAGCTGTGCGACGCGTTTGAACATAAAAAATCAAGCGTAGTTGATACAAAAACCAAGGCCAAAAATCGTAAAAGAAAAAGCCTTTCTGGCAAAGGAAAGCTTATTTCTAAATTGATCGACTAATTGACTGTTTACTGCGGACTAACTATTCGATGTAATCATGATTCAGTTGGCAAGATAAAAATGCCGTATGGTCTACTTATTATCACTACAGTTCAACAGACAAGAACCCAAAGCCCGAGAAATACCCAGGCGGCACAGACTCTTCGTGCGAATGGCAGAAAACTGCAGCTACAAATGCTCTACAATCATTCAAACACAACTACGCAGCCCTTCCTACTAACGTTCTGGACGTCATGAAGCTCATTTGTGAGTACTTCAGCAAGAACGCACGTTTGCAAAGATGTCTTGGAGGTTTCACTGAAAATAATAATGAAAGTCTTAATCAGTTTATTTGAGATGACGATGAGAATGACAATGAATGACAAAACTAAAATTGCAGACAATGTAGCTGTTTGTACTTTTAATGAAAGTTTGTTTGCTTTGTTCACTTTTATGCAAGAGATGCACATCAGTATAGGATCAAGTTTTAACGAATGATCGAATCAAGTTGTGAATCAGTAGAATATTGAGAAAACAAGACCATAAAGATGCACTAGATCATCTAGATAAAAGCTGTATACTCTATGGACCTAAAATCGACGATCCTGTGCAAATATACAAAAATTATCGAGTTTCATTTTGAATTTTTTAATATGCCAAAGTTTAAAGCGTTTTCCTGCAAATTATTATTTTTTAAGTCCATGGACTGGAAAATTCAAAATCTACTGTGCCAACCGTTTCGAAATTTTGCTCGTTTATATTCTTTGCATGATTCCCCAGGTAACGTGGGAACATTTTTTGAAATAAATATTTATTTTACAATAACAAATTCATCGATCCTCTTAGGGAAAATTGTGTTTTTGGCTTCTAGCTCATACAAAAAATGTAAGCGTTTCCTCAAGAAACAGCTCCTTTATAAAATCCGATTTATATCTTTTGTTTCAGATAATTCTTTCGCGAGTTATGGTGTCCACAATGGTAATCAACATCTGTCACGAATATTTTGAAAAATTGCAAGTGTAATCCGATCTTTGCGTATAAATAAGGTGAGGCTGTCGGGAATTGCGCTTTCACTTGAAGTTTCGCATCTCAGTGATCGCGAAAGCTCCATGGTGGAACACGAACAGACAGAAGAAACTTACTGCTGAATTTAAAAAATAGACCTTTGCTCTATCTGATGAGCTTAGCAACGTGTGCATCCTCTTGAGTAATCCGGTCTGAGCGGATGCAGGGATATACTACGTTGTAAAAAATGTTTTAAATTAAATATTTAAAAAATGTATTGCAAATATATAGCTATGTTGTAATAATAATTTTACAACTCTGGATGGGTCGGGTATAATTTCTTACTCTAAGAGCAGTAGCAATTAATGTAAAATATAATGTAATAATATAATATAATATTATAATAAAAATTATGCAACAAATAATATAATTTTCTATTATTTATTTATTAATTAAATGTATAATAAAATAATTGCAATTACCCTGAGAGTATGAAATTATCCCAGACCCATCCAGAGTTGTAAAATCATTACTACAACATAACTGTATATTTGCAATACATTTTTTAAATATTAAGTTTAAAACTCTTTTTATAACCCTCAGGCCGGTTTGCTCAAGATGATGCCCGTGTTGCTAAGCTCATCAGACAGTGCAAAGGTCCATTTTTTAATTCAACAGTAAGTTTTTTCTGGCCATTCATTGACAATGAGGTGCGGAATTCCAAATGAAAGCGCAATTTTCGACAGCAAAACCTAACTTGCGTAAAAGTCGTATTACACATGCAAATTTTCAAAACAGACAAATGTTGTTTACGTCGTATATATCTCATTCAATTTTTAATATTTTTCCATAGTAAATTACAAGAACATAGTTCAATAGTTGTATTATGAGATAGCCATTCTCTAAATAAATAAAAGAGACTTCTATCGCCAAAGAGAAATTATACAAATCATGCAATTTTTTCATCAAATTAACCTAACCCCTCCTTTAAGGGAACCTAATCTCCTTAAATTGTTAAAAAAAAGAAAAAGTTATACTTCCTTCCTAAGGAAGCCTCTAATAGTAATTTTTGGAGTTTGTGTAAAAACATGTAGGAAGTGTGTTTTGATGCATTTTTAGTCGTAAAAATAGTGTTTTCTGAAAAATGTATGGTTCTATTCAGTGGTTCTTAACCCACCAAGTCTTATTTTCTTTGTTTTACTAGTACATAGTGAGAAAACAGTTCGTTTCTGCATTTTGTGACGCGGTTTTTATAGCGATTTAAAAAATCTAAAATATGAAATCTCAAAACTAAAAGTTTTGAGATTTTACACTTTCCTAAAACAGTTATTGGAAAAATTACCTTTTTACCGCAATATCTTTTTACTGCATAAAATTGACCGTTTTAACTCGAAAACTAAATGTGCACCATTTCAATTTTAAGCTATTCCATGAGGCTGATCCTTTCACCTTGATTTACCTTGAACCCTTTCTTTGGACTATGAAATATACTCGTACACAATATAAAAAAACATAAACCAATTCCAGACCAGAAGTCATAATCTTCATTTTTCCACTGATCGCAGAATTACTGAAGATATGGGCACTGAAGAACACTTTTACATTACTGGATATTTTACAAATACATAAATTTCAGTCATGAGCATGGGAATTTATATTAAAATATTATTTAACAATGTTGTCAACAATTTAATAAAAAACTAGGTTTAAAAATTTAAAAAGTGACAAATATATCTTTTAATTTACAGATTACCTTTTTATATAATATTATAACATAAATTCCCACACTTATGGCAGAATTATATATATTGTAGAATATTCAGTAATGTAAAAGTGATCTTCCATGCCAATATCGGATAATTATATATCGAAGAGTAACTAACTCTTGGTTTTTCGTAAGTTGCTTTTATTAATGATTATAAGTAAATTAATTGCTTTTTAGTCCACTATTTTGTGGCTCAAAATTTGAATTTTTAATTGACTTTCGAACCCCCTTAAGTAATTATGGACAGTGAAAAGAAGAAGATTATGAATTTTGTCTTTCATAGACTTGTTGAACCTGGTATATGGTATGCATATAAATTGTTTTATGTTTGTTACATTATACCTCAGTATACTTAACAATTTAAACATTTTTTCTAAAAATTAGAAGAAGGGGAGGGGGAGGGAGAGGGAGAGGGAGAGTCTTAAACCAACCTAATCCGAAGGGCCAGAGACGAGAGCAATTGAGCGAGCAGTGACGCTTACAGTGAACACTCGTGGCCGGCGACTCTTGAGAGAGCTAGCAGGTACAAAGAGCCAACGGAGCTACTGACAAAACTCCAGGGCACAAAAGGGTCCGGGGCAACGTCCAGCCCGAGAGACTAGCCGAAGGCTTCGAGACGAGGGGCTAATAATTATCGAGCTAAGAGGATAGGAGACGCCGAGCGACGGTAGCCCACGCACCATCTACGAGAGCAGTGCGGCAACCATCGCGAGCATTTACCATGAGTTGGGAAGTGTCGGCAAACAGCCAACATGTATCGCTTTCTCTCTCTCTCTCTCTCTCATTAGGGAAGTGCTTGATGCACTACGTATAGTCAAGCAAGATAGTTAGAGTAGGATCGCAGCGCTGAAAATTTCGCACACGGGCGATGGTTGATCTCGATTACTGCCTCGTTTAAACCCACACATTCACATCACGTGCAGCGCGATTGTATTAATCGGAGCAATCTGAACTAATTGTGAATAGTTTATTGAATAAATGTTAAAGGGCAAAGTCAGTTCGTCAATAGCAAAAAGAGGACATTCGAGAGTTGATTGCATTTCATCTCGATTTCAAACATTTCTTTAGCAGCGAAGCAGAGAAGGATCCCACTATTCTACGCGGTCCGTACAACCAGAGACAGCTGAGCTACTGAAGCAGATTCTTTGTCGTCGCGAGACGACTAATTTGTCGACAATGTGGTTTCGTGCGCTTGTCCCATTGCTTGGCGGAACAAATAGTTGTTCAGGTTGGGTCAGCGAAGCCGCCTCGTCAAAGTTTTTTTTCTCAATATTCAATTTAAAATATTTGTGTTGTTCAATAAATTATTTACTTTGTTGAATTAAATAAATTCTCATATAAATTAACCCAATATTGGTTATTGAGTCGATAGTTTATTTTGGTTTGTTATTTTTATCAAAGAAAGAAATGGTATGTTAGAAACGTGCGTGACTCAGTTAGTGAAGCGTACACCTTAGCTACAAGGGATCGTAGGTTCCACTCCGACGAATGTACTTCAAAGGAAACTGAGTAAAGAAGAACGAAAGAAAAAGGTTGTGCTCACTCGTAAGTGGTAAGAATCTATGATAGTTAGGATAAAAGGCAGTTCAAATTACTACTAACTAATTAATTATAAAATGCGTACGATTACTTATAAGCATTTAGCGACGATGCGTTTAGGTTAAGGAGTTTGGGCAGTGTGCGAGTATATCTTATCGAGTGTTTAAAAAATAAAAATATCTAAAATATATAAATATCTTTGGCGTCAAAGGGTTAACTTTCATAGTTCAATCATAGATCATCAAACATAAAAATAAAAATCTTTTTACTCCATTCTCTAACAAAATAGGATTGATTCAATCGCCTAAATTGGTTAATTTAATGGTATGAGTCTGTTAAATTAATTGCATAAGTTTGTTGATTTAACTTCTTAGAAATCGCTGAATTAATGTTATCTTGCGGTTGCTTGTATTCAACCGAAAATTCTGCCATTTCAACTAATTATTTTTCTCAGTGCATCATTAAATAAACTTATAATGTAAATATGAATTATAAAACTTTAGAATTTTTGAATATTCAGAAATATGCTGAATATATTGTTTTTTAACTAAAGAAGAAAATACTAAATAATACATAATGCAAATTGTACAAAAACGTTGAGAACTTTTTCTGCATTGCGATAGAGACAGCTTTAAAGAAATCTAGGTAAATTTATTTATAAATGATTTTTAGAAAGTTGATACAAAAATAAAACTATACAGTATGATGGGTCCTTTAGAATTATTTATGATAATTAGTCATTTTGTAAATAATCTTCAAAAATAATTTGCCATAAACTATATTTACAAAACCGTTTTTAATTATTTTCAATCGTGTATACAAAAAATGTTTATTATTTATTAATATTGTTAAAAATGTAAATTAAACAAAATAGCATTTTATTTAATTTTGATTTTCAACTACCGTTAAGAATATCCCAATAAATTTTATTTCCAACATCATTTTTTAGGATTTTAAAAATATATTATCACAAATAAAATAACTAATAGCGCCGGAGATTGTAAGGTGAAAGATATGCATTGAAACTAAGGTAAAATAAAACGAGCATCGACAGCATTTATTTTCTCAAGAACATCAGAAATATCTGAATTATTAAGGAATATAACAACTTGCGAGCCTGCCTACAGGAGTTTTCATTTTCATTGGAAAATAATATAGGACAAGCGGCTATCTTTAGTTTTTCTAAAATAAAAGTGAACTTATTTACATTTTTATAATTTTTTTCTCGTCAGTCATGTCATGATGTTCATAGCAATCGATTAGTGAAAGTTCGAAAAGATAAGTTAATTGCTTCAAAAAAATTAAATACGACATTTTATATATATATATATATATATATATATATATATATATATATATATATATATATATATATATATACACATATTCGCCAACATGGCGCCGCCTGAAAGTAAGCCACCTGACAAGGTGGATCTAAATTTCTGCAAATGTCATAAAAAGAAAAGTGTTGCAATAGTGATGTGCATAATATGTGGTGGTGTGTATGATCAAAGTTGTTTTGAAAGATACAACAACAAGAAATATATTACTGAACACATGGGAATATGTCCGGAGCCCGATATAACCTGAAATTGTGATGAATCGACACTAAACGAAGAAGCCAGGGAACTCTTCGTACAAATGAGACTGTCCTTGAAAACAACTGTTAGACAAGAAATATTAGATGAAATTCAAGATGCTGATAACGGTAGTGATATAAGTACGCAGGACGATAATGATCTAATCACTGAAAATAGAAGTTTGAAAAAAGAAAATAGATTGTTAAAAACATTGATTAAGGAGGTGCAAGTCAAAAATAAAATTCTAAAAGATCATTTAGTAACAGTGCAAAAAGTAAAAAATAAAACATATGCGCAAGCAGTAAATATTGAACCTAATATAGAACAATGTATACCAAAAATTGCAATAACAAAGAAAAACAGAGCTGATGGAAATGACCTCAAGAAATACGTTAAACACTACTTAAACAAGGAAAAAGCAATACAATCAAAAAGGGTAATATTTAAAAATGATAGTGAGATAATTATAAGCTGTATGAATGAAACAAGTGCAATTGAAGCAGAAAAATTATTAAGTAAAAAACTATCAACTATAAGTAATATTGCAAGAGAAGAAATTAAAAAAGCAAGAATAAAAATTGTCGGTATAGATAATTATAAAAACATGGATTTAAAGGCATTAGAAGAAGACATAAATAGAAGGAACTTTAAAAAGAAAGAAACGAAAGCAATAGCCTTACATACTTTTGTAAATAAGAAAACTAGATTACATAGCGTAATAATGGAAGTAATATCGGAAATATATAAACACATCAGAGAAAACCAAAATAGAATTTTTGTAGGATACCAAAAATGCAAAGTATACGACGATCTGAATTTACAACCATGTTATAATTGTGGTAGATTTGGACATAATGGAAATAAATGTCGAAATGACACAGTGTGCCTAAAATGTGCAGGAAAGCATAGTACTATTAATTGTAGAAATACAGCTTAATTATGTTGTATAAATTGTAATTATAATAATAATCGATACAACACACAATATAATACTAAACACATGGCTAATGATATCATGAATTGCACGACACTACAAAAGAAGATTAAGAAATACTACATAGCTGAGACAGATTATGCTATAAGTCCAATTATCGACAGATAGATCGGCAAGGTAGATATTATAAAAACGGAGGGCAATAAACTGAAAAGTGCGAGACTAACATTTACGTCATCATTAGCATCGCTATCACCAAGAAGCAGTGTCGGCGGAAATGTAAGGCAGCTTAGTACTACATATTTAAAATCGAAATAAAACTCAACATGGATCAAGAAATCCAGTTAATAGAAGAGATACACAATGTGCTAATTGAACAGGAAATTACATTTTATAGTATAAAAACTCTCAATAAATACATAAAAAATAAGAAAAAATTTTATTATATCTAAACATACGAAGTGTAAACGCAAATTTCATAAAACTAAAAACATTTATTGAGGGCTTGGATACTAAGCCGACTATTATAGTATGTGTGGAGACCTGGGTTTTGGAGCATAGTGATTATTTCTTTTTACCGGGATATAAAATGTACTATAATAATAGTAAAATAAACAGATCAGATGGTGTAGTAATATACTTGGAAGACGGTATTACTGAAAGTACTGAAATAATTGAAATTGGGCAGATGAAAATACTAAATTCAATTATTAAAACTACTAATGGTAATCTAATGTAAGATATTACAAAAACTAATTTTTTAACAAACCTAAAAGAGCTAATGAATCTAAAGAGAAAGGTTACGAACCATATAATCATAGGAGATTTTAATATAAATTTGTTAGATATAAATGGAGTTAGCCAAGAAATCCTACTGAATTTCCTGGATAAGGGATACAAACCTGGCTTTCAGGGTGTTACTAGGCCATCTGTTACAAATAATTCGAATAACTCTGCTGGGGGAACATGCATTCATAATATGTTTACGAAAGCACTAAAAATTAAAAATAAGCATTTTAAATTAACAAACTCGATAACAGATCATTATACACTTTTCATGTCACTAGAAAAAATTGATAAAGTAAAATCTGAGTATACAAAAATATCTATAAATTATAATAAACTAGGTTTGCGAATAAAGAAATTTGGAACATAATATTATCAATGAGTGATCCTAACTTAGCAGTAAATAATTTAATAGAAAAAATAAATAAGTGTACGAAACAAGCAACTGTTTATAAAAATATTAGTAAAAACAGGGTAAAAATATTCCTAGAAGTAATTGGATTACTAAGGCAATATTAATTTCCTGTGAAAGGAAAGAATTTTTATATCAAATGTGGAGAAAAGAACCTAATAATGGTACGCTAAAAACAGAATACAAAAATTATGCCAAAGTCTTGAACAAAGTAATAAAGGAAGCAAAACTATTATATGATCGTAGATTAGTAGATAATAATTGTAGTAATCCGAGAAAACTTTGGAATATTATCAATCAAAAATTAAGGAAATATAAAAAGAAGGACAACCACATTGAATATCTATATGATGTAAAAAAAAAAACAGTAAAGAAAGAAATTGCAAACTACATGAATGAATATTTTAGTTCGATTGGCGAAAAATTAAGTAATAAAATTTTGCAACCGTACAATGATAAAGTAGAACTACATTAGTAGTTTACATTACAGAACCATTAGTACATATTATTAATCTTTGCATTACACAATATATTTGGCCAAATAAACTAAAAGAAGCTAAAATAATACAAATACTGGTACTACAAGGCTGGAATAAGAAAACCGCGTTAAACTATAGACCAATATCTTTGATCTCAAATATAGCGAAAATTTTTGAAAAAATTATACATAACAGAATTTGTAATATTTAAATTTGGACAATATAATATCTAAAAATCAATATGGTTTTGTAAAGGGTAAAGGAACAAAAGATGCAATTACGTTAATCACAAAGCTTATATATGAAAAGTTAGACAAAAGTACTCCAATTGCAGTTACATTCCTTGATGTAGCAAAAGCTTTTGATACAGTGAATCATAAAATTCTACTGGATAAATTATATAACTACGGAATTAGAGGCAAAGCAAATAAACTTATAGCTAGTTATTTGGACGGTAGACAACACAGAGTACACATCAATGATTGTGAAAGCATTAATGAGAAAGTAGAGACTGGAGTAACGCAAGGTACTCTATTAGGACCTTTACTTTTTATTGTTTATGTAAATGATCTATTAACTAGTATGTCAAACCATTCAATTATGTCATATGCGAACGATACAGCTATAATATCTACGGATCCTAACTGGACAGCAGTAGAAACAAAAATGAATAATTACCTACAAAAAATTGATAATTGGCTTGCACTTAATAGATTATCATTAAATGTTGACAAAACTGTATACATGACATTTGGAAATTATTGTAACAGCTTTCCAAATGAAATACGAATAAAAATCAATGGTAGAACATTAAATAGAGTCCAAGCTGCAAAGTATTTAGGGATAATCTTCGATTATAATATGAAATGGTTAAATCATATAGAGTATATAATTAATAAGACCAAACACTTAGTGTTTGTTATGAGAAAAGCTTCTAAATTTCTGGATATAAAAACATTAAGGATGATATATTATGCGCTATTCCACAAAATGATTAGTTATGATATAATAGCATGGGGAAGAGCATACTCGAATAATTTAAATCTATTGCAATCTTTACAAAACAAAATTTTGAACATTATAAACAAAAATCAGTTTATACTCGCAGTCCTATGAAAATAAGACAAATGTTTGCATATGAATAGCTGATATATTACTATGAAGTACTAATACTAAGTTACTATACTACTTAAAGCAGGAATACATCAATTCAAATAGTAAAACTAGAAAAAAAAGCATACATGTTCCGCAAAGACAAAAAACTATAAGTAATAAAAATAGCTATGTAAAAGCTATCGGTACTTTTAATGATTTACCAAATGAATTAAAGAGTGTTAATACAAAGAATTATAAATCAATACTAAAAAAATGGATTAGGAATAACTCATAGAAAATGGGAATTCAACTTAAAATTAAAATGAGTATATGTGAATATATGTTTTGTTGTAATCTTTCTAGAGTGTAAAGTAATTATAGAATATTATATTTTGATTATACAAAACTTATGGGGTTGATTAGTTTGTAAGTCACTTTAGTATATAAAGGTTATGCTGGTATCGCGAATAGATAACTACGTTTATCTCTGCGACAGTTTACTGTTATGTAATATAATATGTAAATGTTTTACTGGTAATAAATAATATATATATATATATATATATATATATATATATATAATCACTCAAAAATAACAGTAAATTCATTTGAATACTTACATAATTATACGTCTATTTTGATGCTGTTGAATTAGTTGAATCTGATGAACAATAATTCATTATTCAACAATAATAACTTTCATCAGAATCTCAATCAGGTATCAAGATTTGGAAGGGAAATGGTTAATAACAAAGCTTATTTGTAACAAATAGTAAATCTATATTATAATGTATTTATATACAAGTTAAGTTTTAGTTGTTCTACCCAATCAGAAACAAATAAACCAACGCTTGTGATTGAGAAAGATTTCGTTTACTGTGTTAGACGGAATTTAGTATGAATACACAAGACCCCTTGTTGCAGCTTCGTATTTCCTTTGTCATGTGTGCGCACAGTGATAAAGAAAATACGGTGCTACTGATTTCTTGACATAAGTTCCTCCTTTATCCCGTGTGCTCACAGAGGCAAGAGAGAAGCTAGGGTCTAGTGGATGGCGGTACGGTGCAATGATAGTTTGTAACTTAGAATGGCACCAACGTGTGCTCACGAGGGTGATCACCAAGATTCCCCTTACCCAGTGTGCCACTGTGGTAAGGGAAATGATGGTACGGCATTATGGTTGTGACGGTGCGGTCAGTGAGGTGTCAAAACAGCATCCACGCGTGCTCACGATGATAATCTGGAATACGGTCTGGTACGATAGATTCACCGACACGTGAGTTCACGAGGCGGTTGGTATAGGGTTTGCTTTTCTCGCACTCTGTTCACAGTGTTGTATGCGCACAGAACTGTGCAGATCGGAAACTCCAGTCGAACTGTCTCCGCTTGTTTGGTGGCTCGCTTACATAGTTAGTCTTGATACGTCAGTATGTGTCGGATTGTCATGTAGTGTCGGTTTCTGCGCGTGCGAGAACTGTAGCTTACATCGATGTTCTACATCATGCAGTCTACAGAGTTCTAGTTAGATCTTAGGATGTTTCTCCGGACATCAACTACCACCTGCCTCATACTTTTAAATGCATTTATCATAGTCACCACTCTGGCGTTTAAAAGCGTATTTTCGTTCAAAGCATACCAAATCTCTACAGCGTGCAACATCGATATCGATGCTGCAGTGATGCACCGAGCGACCTTCCACCTTTATACTTTGAAATGTATTTCCATAGCCCCCACTCTCAAAGCAGAGATCCTCTGCAAGCGCTGCATCTCCGCTGGGCTAAAGCACAGCGCGCAACGTCTTTCTTACACTTTTCGTTGAGTCGAACGGTGACCTTCCACCTTTATCCATTTGTCGTTATGTTTTCCATAGTTCCTACTCTATGTACTGATGAAACACAGATCCTCTGCAGGGCTAAGGGAGAGTGCGTGCGGTTCATTATAGGCTGCAAGTCTCAGCCAACATCCCCTCACACTCTTCTATATCCTTGCTAAAGACAAAGCTAGTTATTATATCCACATGTGCAGATCCAGGTTTTTGGATGCATTTGCTGATCCGAAGAACAAATCGAATACTGACTGTATTGACGAAACCCTTGTGTATGGAGTCGTCGCGCTTCCTCCCTTTATCAATGTCGAAATGTAAAACAGTAGAAGACGATGATGACAATGAACTTATAATAATCAATGAATCATCTGATTTAAAAATAATATATGAATTTGCTGATGTTAAATAATGTAAGAAGAATGCATAAAATGTCTACATATTAAAATAAACCTAAGTATAAAAAATGAAATGTCTGAAAAAATGCTGACGCAAGTAAAACTCTGACAAAAAAATTTATAAAAAGTGTATAACATTATTTTAATACTAAATATTTTCTTTTTCAACAAATACTTACATTAATATTCAGTATAAGAGTATTCCAGATTTAATAGTGTAATGAATAATATCAATTTAATAGTATAAATGATTAATTTACAACAAAGTGTAATTTTAGAATACTTCCGGCAATGCATATACGGTAAATTTCCATGATTTTTAAAAATTAATTTTGATGTGCAAATCAAATTTGGTGTTCAATCAAACATATCATTTAACTGATTTTCTTTATATTGTTTCCTGTGTAATAGTAAAAGTTTTAACTTCATCAAAAACACGTTAGAAACATGTTTTGAAGTGTTTAGGATAGAAATACGTGTTTTTGGAAAATGTCCGTATGGATGTGTGTTTTTTGTTTTCTCATAAAGAAGGAGGTATTAGGGAAAACCTTATAAAGATCATAGCATCACTTTCTTTATGGGGTCGTGGAAACGGCTCCATCATCAGTGTAACCTAAACACGGAACACCCCCCTTTGCCTTCAACGACCCTTAGTAAAGGTGAATCTGGCTCCAACTTATGTGTTCTCCTACCCCCGTGGTACAACCGTCAAGCAACGATTCGCGGGGAGGCGCACGGCTTTCGCCCGCTTATATCCGGTGTGGTCGTCATCTCCACAGTCGTCGTTCACTGTCACAACCTATTGAACGCACATCACACACTCCCCTAATCACCAACTCTTACTCATACACACATACGCACTCACACACACATACATACAACTCCGCTACACCGGTCCCAAGCCCGGGGCCCCACTACCCAAGAGGTGGGGAAGGAGGAGGGGGAGGAGTAACAACCTCGCTTAAAAAACCAAGGTGCATCTGGCCCGGATGCTAGCACTTTGTTAAAGGGCCCCTTCCTAGGGTACAGGAGCTAACGGTGCTGCCACGAAAGTCCTCGGCACCCCAGCACTGCTTAGAATTACCGAAACATCAGGTATTTAGGGTGGCAAGGACAATCAATCAAGAAGCGTTCTCAAACATATGAGTACCCAGGCAGGCATTACTAATCCTGCCGTCGATTCCGATCGGGTATCAGCCCCGGTGGTCGACGCTCGCCTCCTTGGGGATAAACCCCTTGGATCTGGGAGAGGCGAAAGTACGCTTTCGAAGTACAACACAACCAGCCCCGTTGTAGGTAACCTGGCACGGGAAGGCAATGGTAATGCTACAGGAAAGAAGGCAGAGAATATGGAGGTAGACGCAGATGGCGACAAGCGAGCAGAAAGCGCGACCTCCAAAAACGTGCACTTAGATCGCCTTGGCAGCAAAATCGATGAGCTGATCGATTATGTCAGGGACAGACACAATGTGCACAAACAAATTAAGGATCTCGCCCGGAGCATAAGGGCCAGCTACAGGGCTCTCTGCTCTGCAGACGATAACCTTATGCAGTGCCAACGGCCAGGGACTAAGGGCAAAGTGACCCAAACAACCCCTGGCCTTCTGGAAAGGGCAATTAGCCTAGCAGAGGCGAATTAAGTGACCCCTAAGCCGGTCGGCAAGGGGAAACCACAGCAGGCTAGCCGCGTTAGTGGGGCGAGCACTGCAAGAAGAGTAGCCGATGACAATGTCCACCAGAGGGAGAAAGACTCGTGGCAAGAGGTGGTGACAAGGAAGGCAAAGAAGAAAAAAGAAAAAAGCGTGAACAGGAAGGACAACACTGGTGCTCGTGGCCAAGACCAAAAAGGCACCAGAAAAAGTAGGACGGCAAGAGCAAGACCTCCTAGACCTGACGCCTTAGTCATCAAGGCCGAGGGTGGAAAAAGCTACGCCGAAATCCTAAAGAAAATGAAGGCAGAGCCTAGCCTAGAAAAGTTAGGAAACAGCGTACATAGAATACGCAAAACAACAGCAGGAGATCTGCTACTCGAGCTACGACGTTCCAAGGAGGTGGAAACAGCTGAGCTCCAGGAAGCGGTGAAAGCAGTACTAGTGGAAACTGCTACAATCAGGGCGCTGCATCATGAAGAGGCCTTCGAGATTAAGGATCTTGACATGCTGACCACTAAGGAGGATATAGTGGACGCACTACGCAAAAATGACGAGGAAGGACATAATTTCGAACCTACGGCGGTTAAGTCGCTTCGTAAAGCTTATGGAGATACGCAGAAAGCAATAGTACAGTTACCTGCCCAGATAGCCCAGAAGTTTATCAAGGGTGAGAAGATAAAGATAGGGTGGGTTATCTGCCGAATAAGGGCAATAAAGCGAGACACCCGCCCGCTCAGGTGCTATAAATGCTTGGGCTTCGGCCATACTGCTGCAAGCTGCATTGAGCAGCACGATAGAAGCCGCTGCTGCTACAAATGTGGCTCAGCGGGACATGTAGCGAAAGACTGCACAAACCAGCCCAGCTGCATTCTCTGCAGAGGAAAGAACGACGTAGAGAGAAGCGATCATGCCGCAGGTAGTTATAATTGCCCAGCGTACCAAGCAGCAGTGAAAGCCACAAAACAAAGAAGATGAGAATAGTACAGTTAAACCTGAACCACTGTGAGGTAGCACAGGACCTTCTCTGTCAGTACGTCCGTGAGCAGAAGATTGATGTTGCTATAATCAGTGAGCAGTACAGAGATCTTGAACAGCCAAGGTGGGAATCCGATGGCTCCGGTAAAGCAGCTATTTGGGCGTGCAGAGACCTTACCTTTCAAAGTAGGATGAAAGTCAAAGAAGCAGGTTTTGCCAGCGCAAAGATTGAGGGTATACAGGTATACAGCTGTTATGCCCCACCCAGTGCACCAATAGATCAGTTTCAGCAGTTCTTGGACCGGCTAGTACGAGATGTCAGGGCTAAAAAACCAGCTATTATAGCTGGGGACTTTAACTCATGGGCGGTTGAATGGGGCAGCCGAAAAACTAATAGAAGAGGACAGGCCCTACTAGAGGCATTCGCACTTCTGGACATGGTGCTGGTGAACGAAGGCAACGTACCAACCTATAAAAAGGTGGACGCTGAATCAGTGATCGACTTAACATTTGTTAGTAGATCTCTGGTAAAAGAGGTGAGTAAATGGACCGTAAGCGATCACTTCACTAATAGTGATCACCACGCCATTATAATGGAGCTGGGCACACAAAACATGGTGCACTGTACTACTAACCCTATAAGTACGAAAATGGAATGGAAAGCCAAGGAGTACGACAAGGAACTATTTCTGATGATGTTAGGAAATATCCAATTGACGGGATCAGCAGAACATAAGGCTGAACAAATGACAAAATGGCTCACCCGAGCCTGTGACGCAGTTATGTCAAGAAAAGTGCCCAATCAAAGATGGGCACCAGTATATTGGTGGAATGAGAAGATTAGATCAGCGCGCTCCGCTTGCCACCGAGCACGAAGGCTTGAGCAACGGGCAAGGAAAAAGTTTTACCGAACCGGTATTGGAAGCGAAGCTGTAGAAGAATGCAGCAGAAGAATGAAAGAAGCCAAGTGCACCCTCAAGAAGTGCATCAGTGAAAGCAAGCAGAGATGTCATAAGGAGCTGCTAGAAGAGGTCAATAAAGATCCATGGGGCAGGCCCTACAAAACAGTTATGAAGACACTCAAAGGAAGCTATATACCCCCACCAAAGTGCCCAGAGGTACTAAAGAGGGTAGTGACAACACTTTTTCCAAGTCAGCCGGACGCACCATATGCTATAGCAGAGGAAGTGCGGGAAGAAAATATACCTCCAATTACAGTTGAGGAGCTACTTGTAGCAAGCAAGAGAGTAGGAAACAATAAGGCTCCCGGTCCTGACGGCATACCAAATGTAGCGCTGAAGCATGCCATCGAGGCTAAACCTGAAGAATTTGTTGGCCTCTACAATGCATGCCTGGCCGAAGGGAGATTTTCGACCAACTGGAAAAAGCAGCGACTTGTGTTGTTACCTAAGGGTAACAAAGCGCCCGGAGGGGAGACATCGTACAGACCATTATGTATGATGGACACTCAAGGAAAAATACTGGAGCGCATTATCAGCAACAGGATGGAGTGCATAATCGAAGAGACCAAGGGGCTTGCCGAGCACCAATATGGCTTTCGGAAGTGCCGATCTACTTTGGACGCGATCGGCCTAGTGGTAAACACAGCCCGAGCAGCCATCAGTGGAAAACGGTGGAAGGGCGGAACAAAGAAGTACTGTGCAGTTATTACTTTGGATGTCAAAAACGCATTCAACTCTGCAAATTGGACGAAGATACATGAAGCGCTTGAAAAGCTTGAGGTGCCCACATACGTCAGGAGGATGATGGCCGACTATCTGAAGGACAGAACTTTACTGTACGAAACGGATTGCGGCACTGAAACCTACAAGGTCACGGCAGGTGTTCCACAGGGATCAGTACTGGGCCCGCCATTGTGGAACATTATGTATGACGGAGTGCTGAGACTACAACTCCCGCGGGAGGCTATGGTAGTAGGATTCGCAGACGACATAGCTCTTGTAGTAGTAGGGAAGGAAAAAGAAGACGTCGCTGAAATCACCAATGAAGCGATCACCACCATCCAGAGGTGGCTGAGAGAAACGGGACTTGAACTCGCTGGACACAAGACCGAGGCGATCCTGATATCTAGCAGGAAGAAAATGGAGACAATCGCCCTAATGGTAGACGGCCATGAGATAACCTCTAAATCGACTATCAAGTATTTGGGCGTTACTATAGACGAAAAGTTGACGTTTAAACAGCACCTTGAATTAGCAGGTAAAAAAGCGTCAAGAACGACTGCTGCTCTTTCTCGGCTCATGCCGAATGTCGGTGGAGCTACTCAGAAGAAAAAGAAGCTGTTAGCAAGTGTCAGTACATCGATTATGCTGTACGGGGCACCAATTTGGGCAGATGCAATGGCAATAAAAGCCTATGCGCGGAACCTGTCATCCGTGTATAGACGGAGTGCGCTAAGAGTAGCGTCTGCTTACCGCACGGTATCGGACGATGCAATAAGCGTCGTGGCAAGCATGCCACCCATCGACCTCTTAGCACTAGAGAGGAAGGCCATATACATGGCAAAACAGGAGAACAGCGATAGAACGAAGGCAGAAATCTGGAACGCTGCCAGAGAACAAACAGTAGCTGAGTGGCAGAGAAGATGGGACAGTAGCCTGAAAGGGCGCTGGACGCACCGACTTATACCAAAGATTGAAGACTGGATCACAAGAAGACACGGGGAAGTAAACTACTACCTCACGCAATTTTTGACGGGACATGGATGCTATCGAGCATACCTGTGTAGATTTAATTTAGAAGACTGTCCAGACTCCCCAGCATGTTTGGGCATGTGCGAGGACGCTGAGCACGTTTTTTGCTACTGCTCGCGTTACCAGCAGGAGCGTGAAGAGTTGGAACGCTACCTCCAGACCAGAGCAACTCCTGAGTCTATTATGGTAGCTATGTTCGCCACCGCTGAGGGCTGGCACGTGGTTAGTAACTACGCCGCGGTCATCCTCAAGAAAGTGAGGGGCGACGAAGAGAGAAGAAGACGAGAGATGCTGCAAGAAGCTGACGACCGGACGATGCGGTAAGAAGTAGACGGCAGCCTGTAATGAAGAAGGTACGATAGTAGATCTACTAGATATGGACGCATAAGGAATGACAATCACATCAAGGAGACAAGGGCAATGTCCCTATGCCCCCCCGCGAAGTAATACTTGACCGTTGTACCGCGGGGGAAAAAAGGCACTGAAGACGGAGCTTGGCCCTCCTCACCGACAAGTCGGTAAGGAGAGCGAGGAGGATTCGGGTTGCAATTGGATTTTATATTCGGTCGCAAAACGAAGGGTTTTAGTTGGTGAGAATCCAACACACGGTGGCTCAGGCCATGTCATGGTCTATTAAGATTTTTCCCTCCAACCTCTTTCTCCAATAAAAAAAAAAAAAAAAAAAAAAAAAAAAAACACACATACATACACACCCACGCGGGGGAGGCTGTATCCCATGTGACGCGTCCTCGGGTGGCGAATAGAGGAGTGCTCGCTGTAGGCACATAGTGCTGCCTGCAGAGGGTAGGAGAAAAATAAAATATCTCCCGCGGACCAAAAGGCAAACGAAGATCAGTTTAAACTCACCAGAAGAAACGAGGATGGATCTTCAAAGCATGGCTGACCAGGCGATCACTGATTGCCGCAGCGAGACTAATTTTCGATTGTTGAGGGTGGAGGATATGAGATAAACTGGGCTCTGACACTCCCAGGCTGCCGGTAAGTACAGGAGCCCGGGGCGGTTTAGCCGACATGCTCTAGCTCTCTCTCTCGCTCTCTCGCTCTCTCGTTCTCTCGCTCTCTCTGCCTCTCTCTCTCTCTCTCTCTCTGCCTCTCTCTCTGCCTCTCTCTTTCTGCCTTTCTCTCTCTGGCGCCTGTGTTGGCGAGGACACAAGCTTCCGCTTCCCGTGGATCCCGGCTGGCCCTGGTTGTCCTCTCGATCTCTCCTCGATGATGTCTTGTAATATAAAATAGTCCTGGTGGTGGATTATCACTCTCTTTCTCTCTCTCACCACACTTACTCACGTTTGCGGGCACTTTCGCGAGCCGCTGAGCCTCATGTTGCAGCCAGCCGACAGGCTGAACTCACAAGACGCTGGCTCTGGCTACGCTCGAAGCTCTCCTCGTTGCACCGATTTCTCGGAAATCGCGTGGCAGGCAGCATCAGCAAGCCAGCCCGGCGCCGCTTCGCGGAAAGCCGTTTGGCTCTCGCACTGTTTACGTGCATGCTCTGGCTCGCCGAGTCGGTCGGAAATTTTCCCGACTCGATACGACGGCGACGCGCAGCGTCACAAAATAATTCAGCTACCGTGAATATGAAAGAGAATAAAATAACTTTATTTTCCTCGTTTAATCCTCGGGATCGACCGCTTTGTTCAGCATGTTGATAAATATTTGACAAAATTTTATGTGCTTTGAATACTGATTTTTTTAGTAATTAATCTAAAACTAAAAAAATTGAGTTTTTTGTACCGCAAAAGTGTGTGTGTGTGTGTGTTTTTGTTCTTTATAGAGTGAGAGTGTGGGATTCTCACCCACTAAACTCTTCGCTACCGTTAGCTTTTGAATTTCAACGGCAACAGAATCCTCTCCGTCCTCCTTACCGATCCTGAGTAAGTCGGACCTGGCTCTTTCTCCAATAAATCACCCCCACGATAACACCGTTTGAGTATTGCTTCGCGGGAGGCCTTTGGGCTACCGCCCTCGTGTGTTGATGTGGTCGTCATCACGTTTTTCTCTGTTTTTGTCACTTGAACAGCCATTCGTCATAAATCTTCTTTGTCTTCTGCCGTCTACTTCTTGCCGCATCGTCCGTTCGTCTGTTTCATGCAGCATCTCACGTCTTCTTCTTCTTTTTTCTTCGTCCTTTCGGACCTTCTTAAATATGTCTGCAGCAAAATTGTTTATTGCGCTCCATCCGTCGGCCGAAGTCATCATAGCTACCATCATAGACTCAGGCGTTACTCTGGTCTGCAGGTAGCACTCAAGTTCTTCTCGTTCCTGTTCATAGCGTGGGCATTCACTGAATACATGCTCGGCGTACTCGATTGCATTCAAGCACGTCGGGCAATCCGGGCAATCGTCCAATTTAAATGAGTGCAGGCACGCCCGGTAGCATCCATGTCCACTCAGAAACTGTGTTAGGTAGAAGTTTAGTTCCCCATGTCTTCTTTTTGTCCAGTCTTCTAGGCGGTGTGTCCACCGTCCCTTACTACTAAAATCCCATGGATTTTGCCACTCCGTCATTGTTAGTGGCATCCCAAATTTCTATTTTGGTTTTGCCGCTGCCTAGTCTTTTTTCTTCGTCGATTGATTTTCTCTCCCTTGCTGATAGGTCTATTGGCGGGAGACCTGCAATAACGCAGACCGCCTCGCCCAATACCTTAACCCATTAACTCTCAAGCGACTCGATTTTTTGTCAACTTTTCGACACATTTATTTTATATGTTGCCGTCTTTGAAAAAATACCGTTTTGACATGTTTCGGCGTAGAATTTTATGCTCTTTTAGAATCCGTAGTCAAAATGATAATTAGACCTCTAGGAAAAAAGACATGGTCGATTAAAACAAAAAAAATCGAGAAAATTGAAAGAGAAAATTTTTGTTATCAATGTAAAATGTCTTATTTCTACAAAATGGCGGCAATAACGTAAAAATTTCATACAAAACATTACTTATTGTTGAGAGGTAATTAATTTTGTTTTCGAAAACTATAGATTTAAGCGAAAAGTTTATGAGAACAAAAAAGTCTTAGAATTAGTCAAGGAACACTCACAAATTTTTTCGGAATTTTTTGAGACAATTAAAATATTGTTTTTAAAACCTAAAAATCTGATTTTTGAAAAACAATTCAACATTTTTTGAATAAATTTGTGAGTATTCCTTGACTAATTCTCAGACATTTTTGTTCTATTGAATTTTTTTATCAAGTCCATAGTTTTCGAGAAAAAAAATAAGTAATGTTTTGTATGAAATTTTTACGTTATTGCCGCCATTTTGTAGAAACAAGACATTTTACATTGATAACAAAAATTTTCTCTTAAAGAGGAAGCATTTTGTCCACCTTTGTCCACTATTGGAGCACAAATTATTGGCGATGACATTATGAAAGAAAATTAAGAAAAATTTTTTCTTTCAATTTTCTCGATTTTATTTGTTTAAATCGGCCATATCTTTTTTCCTAGAGGTCTAATTATCATTTTGACTACGGATTCTAAAAGAGCATAAAATTCTACGCCGAAATATGTTAAAACGGTATTTTTTCAAAGACGGCAACATATAAAATAAATGCGTCGAAAGGTTGACAAAAAATCGAGTCGCTTGAGCGTTAATGGGATAAGGTAAGCAGACGCGACCCTAAGTGCATTTCGCCTGTGCACTGAGGAGAGCTTTCGTCCATATGCCTTCACCAGCATAGCATCTGCCCATATCGGGGCTTCGTACAACATGATTGATGTACTAACGCTTGCCTGTAGCGTTCTGCGATTCTGTGTGGGACTACACATTTGGCATCAGCCGCACCAGCACTGCGGTAGTTTTTGCGGCTTTCTATCCTGCTGCTTCCAACTGCTGTTTAAAGGTGAGCTTTGAGTCTAACGTTATACCTAAATATTTAATAGTCGGTTTAGAGGTATCCGTCTTCTTTCTGCTAGATATTAGGATTGCCTCCGTCTTATGGACTGCAAGCTCTAGATTCGCATTATTTAGCCACTTCTGTATTTCAACGATAGTTTCACTAGCAATTTCAGCTACCTCTTCTGTCTCTTTTGCAACCACTACCAAAGCTATGTCGTCTGCGAATCCTACGATCATTGCTCCTTCTAGTAGTTCTAGCTTGAGTACGCCATCGTACATATTGTTCCACAACGATGGGCCCAGTACTGACCCCTGTGGAACTCCCCCGGTAATCTTATAATTCACCGTGTCCTCCCCGATCTGTTACAAGAGAGTTCTGTCCTTGAGGTAGTCGGACATTATTCTTCTTATATACGGAGGGACTCCTAGTCTCACTAGTGCTTCGTGAATTTTGCACAAATTTGCAGAGTTAAATGCATTTTTAACGTCAAGTGTAACCATCGCGCAGTACTTTTTTGCACCGCCTTTCCACCTTTTTCCGCTTATGGCTGTCCGTGCTGTATTCACCACTAAGCCAATAGCGTCTAATGTTGAGCAGCACTTACGAAAACCATACTGATGTTCTACAAGCCCCTCTGTCCCCTCGGTTGTGCATTCCATCCTAACGAAGATTATGCGCTCTAATACTTTGCCCTGCGTATTGAGCATACAGAGCGGTCTGTATGACGACCCTTCTCCAGGTGGCTTGCTACCCTTTGGTAGCAACGCAAGCCTTTGCTTTTTCCAGTTTAATGGAAAGGTTCCTTCTTTGAGACAAGTGTTGTACATGTCTATAAACTCTGCTGGGTGAGCCTAGATGGCATGTTTCAATGCAATATTGGGTATGCCATCAAGTCTTGGAGCCTTGTAGTTTCCAACCCTCCGGCAGGCTGATAGTAGCTCCTCCTACGTAATTAAGGGTATATTATCTACATCTATTTCTTCTACCACAGCACATGGAATCTACCATACCACCCTGCTCAGTACCTCTGGGCACTTTGGTGGCAGTATGTAACTTCCCTTTATCTTCTGCATGACAATTTTATAAGGTCGGCCCCAAGGGTCTTCATTGACCTCATTTTGCAGCATTCTTAGACATCTTTGTTTACTCTCTTTTATACACAGTTCTCCACCGCATCCATTCCTCTACCGGTTTGGTAGAATTTCCTCCTTGTCCGTTGTTCAAATCTTCTAGTTCGCCGGCAAACGCTGCGCGCTTGTTTGATCTTGTCATTCCACCAATATGCTGATAGCCATCTTTGACTGGACACTTTTCTCGGCATTACCGCGTTGCATGCTTTGGTGAACTGGTCCGTCATTTGTGCAGCCTTGTCGTCTGCTGATCCCGTCAATTGAATATTGTCAAACATCGTCAAGAATTATTCCTTGTCATACTCTTTGATTTTCCATACAATTCTTGTACCACTGGAATTTGTAGAGAATTTCTTATTTGGTCCGCCTAGCTCCATTATTATAGCTAGGTGATCACTATTTGTGTAGTGATTACTCACGATCCATTTGTCTACCCACCTTTGTGTGAGTGTGTCTGTAGCGCAAAGACCCCGAGAAGTTGGGTGTCATGATTGTTTATGGAAAATTTATTTAAAAACATTTAAAAAAGCATTAACATACTACATATTGAAGCAATAATTGACCGCGGTTTTTCATTATCAAACGCTCTTATGTATAAAGGTAAGTATGCATTTATTATTGTTTGCAATTTATCTGGGGTCACGTGTGTAAATCATTTTGAGACCAAACTCTCTTAATTTTTAATCTATTTTATGTCAATTGACTCATAAAACACTAATGTTTTTACAAATAATGTTGGAAAAACTAAGAATATAGAGAACCCTTAGAGTAAGTTTTTGAAAAAATTAATATTTTGATATACTTCATATCAACGAATTTGTGAGTCAATTTATCTGTTCAAAGTTACACTATTTATTACTGATAATTGTGAAAACATAATTAGTCATACTGGTAAAAGGAGCTTCCGTGGCTCAGTTGGTTATGGCGCACTCCCTAACTAGCGGATACACTCTCGCTCAAGGGGTCGTGGGTTCGATTCCCGGTGAATGTACTCGGAATTTTTCTGAGTTGTATTTCAACGAGAAAAGTACCCTGGACTCCGGCTGCTTCCAGGCTGATTTTTTCCCGGAATTTTCCTTGAGCGTGATTCTGGGTTTTCGCTTACCTCACAGGCGCAAGTCTGGGTAAATGTGGAGAAGTGGTAGGGACTCTTAGGGAAGGTCGATAAAATAGGTAGGCCGATCCGATGCGCTAGGCAGGGAACGCTGGCCTTACTGGCGGGGAGCTGGTTCCTGAAAGACGAACCTTCTCCGGATCGGTCTACACTGGGAGATAGACCCGATGCCCTGTAAAAAGGACAGAGAGTGTTGGCTTAACGAACACGGTGCAAGACTGAAAGTATGTGCTCACCGGAAAAATTCCCCAGGGAGGTTAAATCAGGACGGAGTTTGAAAGGAATAGAAAATGGAGAGGATTGGGCTGTAATTCTACACAGAGGTGGTGGAAGGCCCCCGCCGACAGGGCTCATGAGGCTGCGGTGGCAATAAAAGCGAAAAAAAATATAATATACTAAATATAATAATATACTAAAGGACTCTTCACTACTTCTTTGGCAACTACATTTTTCTCATTTTTTATTATCAATTATTCGCTAGTTCTTACGTATGTATGCATACTCATTGCATAATTTTCTTATTTTAATCTATTTTTTTACAATTACATCATTATTTCTTTTTCACACTCTTCATCTCATTAATAATAATAACAAAATATATAAATAGTCAATTCAACAGCGTTATGTAGATTTCTTTTATCATTCAAATAGATACAAGTCTCGACAGGCTGTCAGAGGTCTAACTACGAACGATTTTTTTGCTAGAGTATCCCAAGATTGCTCTCAGTATTCAAATCGGTACAGCATGCATCACTTAACTAGCTATTCGTAACTAGTTATTCATAAAACTTTTACATTGATTTATATTAACTCTAATTCTTTCCCTTTCTCTTCAGATTATAAGTATATTAGAAGTTTTTTACAAAAGTCAAAATTTTGCAAATTATAAGTGTACATATAAGCTGTGTGAAAAATACAAAACTGATTTACACACACACATCCATTCTCCCTCTCCATTCCACTAGTCTCTCTCACACATGCAGGCGCACACGTACACGCACACGCACGCGCACATATACACACACATATCTCCGTCCACGGTTTACCCTGTCCACGGATTACCTGGATTGACGAAGGTTATGCATACGTTCCCTACGATGTGGGAGCACCACACTCCCCCGACGGGACTTAAGGCTGGCGTATTCACTGCAGGAATGGAAAGATGACTAAATGCGTAAAATACTACACACTACAGTTACACTTTACCAAACACAATACAACACATTACACACTACATAGTCGCCGCGGGAAGCAAGGCTTGACTCCATGAATCCTGGCCAAACGGACGCTCGGCCATTGCCGCAGACCCACTTGTCTTCAACTGCTAAGGCTGGAGGTGGTGAGAAAACTGGGTTTTGGCTGCCGGTAAGTACAGGGCCCGGGACTGATTCCTGATGACTTCGACGGTGCCGGATAGCGCCCGGATAGGGCCCTGTCGTTGTCAGCAGGGGGGGGGGGGGAGGCTTGCTGCTTTTCTCCGATTGCTGTTGAGGTCGACTTGAGTTGTGGCATGAGGCCAGAGAACACGACTGGGAGACTGGGGTTCGGGGGAAAATCCGAGCTACTAACATTGGTGACACGAGTAGAGAAGGGAGAAAAAATGATGAATACAACTCCAAAAGAAACGTGGGGTCTTCGGAAGCCTCAAACAATGTCAGTGGAAATGGGTGTCAATGGAATGGTCCGCAACCCAGAAATCAGACAACGAGAACAGTCTGAAGAACGTGGCAAACAGCAAACATGCTTATGTGAGCGCAGAAAATGAAGTGCTTGCGTACTGGAGTAAAATCTAAAACGATAAGCAAGAGGAGACGAAGATATGGGAAAAGATTCGTGAGAGTTTGGACGCAATAGATATGGTGGTATGAAACGTGTCCAACATTCATAGGACAATGAAAAGTTATGTGGTAAAGGTCATTCACTGCTTCAACAAGGAACGCGAGACGCTTAGAAACAATAAAAAGAGCTTTCAGCTTCTGCTAAGGACTATGGAAACGCCCAGAAATCTAGAGAAGACTGGAGTGGCCAGCGAGTATTCGCAAATAAGAGTAAAGCGACGTCGCCATGTCACGTGGATGAAATAAGGGATGAAAATCCCAAAAGGGTAAGGAAGAGTCAGAAGGAGAAGGTCGTTGCAGGGGCGTCAAGAGATTTTTCACCAGGACAGATGCCCGTAAAGAACACAAATTCACCTTGGCAGACGGGGGAAACGAAGAAGATAAAGAAAAAGAAGGATAAGGAAGGCGGTAAGGGTGGCAGTGATGACTTAAGCCAAAAAGAATAGAGAAAGTATAAGTCACTACGGGTAAGACCAACCCGATTGAAGGCCCTCATATAATTGTAAGAAAGGTGAAGGCAGAACCCAAGCTAAAGTTACTTGGTAATAGCATAAATAGGCTACGCAGGGCTGTGGCTGGAAACCTGCTATTAGAACTTCAAGAAACGGCAGACGGAAAGGCAGCGCAACTTCGACAAGTGGTAGAAGACGTGCTAGAAAAAGATACCGAAATAAGGACCCTACAAAACAAAATTATCTTTGAAATAAAAGATCTGGACATCTTAACTGCAAAGAGTTCCAAAGTAGCGCATTCAATACGCATCCACATTGAAGGAGATGACAGTAAAGTCATTACATAAGACATACGTAGACACGCAGACCGCTGTCATCCAAATGCCGGGTAAAGCAACTCAATAGATAATAGCGAAAGATCAAGATAGACTGGATAGTCTGCAGAATACTTAGATGTTATAAATGTCTAGGATTTGGACATGTCACCAAAAGTTGCACCGTAGCACAGGGACGTAGTAACCTCTACTGCAAATGTGGGAATGGAGAACCCAAATTTCTAGAGAATATGTTGTGCTAGAAGACAGTCTGAACTGCCAAGTATGCTTGTGCATCTTCCGTCGTGTATTGGACACGATGAGTTAGTGACGGCTATGCTGACCTCGATAGATGGATGGCGCACAGTCAGCAACTACTCAGCAGACATTCTAAAGAAGGTCAGAAAGGACGATAAATAAAGGAAAAGAAGAAGAGACTGAGCGTGCGAAAGAGTGTAGGTGAATGTAGAATAATCGTGAATGGATAGTTACATGTGAGTGGTGAGTGATGGTGGATGTGTGCGCCTGCGTGGGTGAGTGTTTGTGTGTGTATTATGTGTGTATGAGTGTTGGTGATTTGGGGAGTGTGTGCACATACACACATAGATCCATACGGACATTTTCTAAAAACGGGTTTTTCATAGTCTCGATATAAATTTGTTGTTAGCAGTAGCAATCACATATCTTTTAATAAAAATAATCACTATACCTTACGTTTTAAATCAGGTGAAAATTATCCCCTCACTTTCAATTTTATAATATAAAAGGCAGTGCGCAAACTAACTGTAGTTCAGTCAAATTTACATATTTATAGAATCTGAATTACATATTAAAAGTTTATCAATCAAAACAAAATTATTAAAAATGTTGGATAATTGGTATAAATATCAACCGCATAGTATACTGTTAAAATTAATAATAGTTTTGTTTTATACACACACGCACACATCTTTATGCACTTAGGCTCCATTCCATACATTAAATGTTTTATTACTTTTGATATATATACATATATTCATACAAGAGTTAGTAACTTAAACAATTTTAAAAATCCTTTTGTATTTCGATTATTACATGCGTATTAAACTTATTTTTATTCGAACAATTGTAATAATAATACACATAATACCTATTTATAGTTTTTAGTAATTCCGTCGTTTTGCTGGTTCCCTATCGATTGACTCAGTTATCTAGATAACGGATTCTTCACCTAATTATAGGTAGAGAATTTCAAACTTCTCCAAAAATTTAGTGCTTTTGTATTTTCGGTGTATGCTTATTACAAATTATTTAAAATCATTTCATTCAGTATGGATCAAACAATGTATTTTGTGGACACTGAAAAAGAGTTGTGACATTGTGTAAAGAATGCACGTGATGGGGTCACAGATTTTAACGACTTGCAGAGGTGGATTGATTCAGCCTCTAAAACTATTATTGAACTGAATAAATTGATCGATTCCTCAAGCTTGAATATCCATAAGCAAACACTTGTCAAACCTCATGCAGGCAATTATATTATTATTATAATATAATATATTATTATAATAATTTACGATATATTATTATAATATACGAAGATTGTTAAATGATTCTCTAATGAAAGTTGGTGATGGTCTCCAAGAGAATGTTTCACGAGTTACCTGGGTCGATGCGAAATCGGCATTTATAAAAATCTTAAAATCAGTGTTATTACTGATCTAAATCTAAAACAACTCGATATAAGCCCTTTCATTAAAGATGCATGCGCCATATTTGTAACAAAAATTAAAGCTGATTTGCTACTGCATAAATCATTTAAAGTTGATTGTATTCTCGCTAAAGAATATTATAAAAGAATTGTAAAAGACGATAAAGAAATAGTGGAAATTAAATATTTTAATACAAAGAGTGCTTCAATCTATACAACTACAGACTTGACAGAGTGGTTCGGGAAAATCTTTAAGCAACCAGTTGAGCATCACATGGAAAAGTTTCAAGAGATTGTGGTTGGACTTTGAAAGCTATTCTGACTTAACTGTAAATATGAACGAATTAAGTCCTATGAAAGCTGCTTCATAAATTTAACTGCCAAGACTTCTTCATAATGAATTGTTAATGATTGTTTTAAATGGGCTGTTCTAAGCACTTTACAACCCGCAGGTAAGAATGCACAGCGAGGTTCAAAATATGAAGCTTATGCGAACCAATTGGACTTAAATGATATTGAGTTTCCAATATCTATCAAACAAATACCACATATTGAGAAATAGAATGATCTATCTGTAAATCTGTTCATGCTCAAAAAGAAAGGCAAAATGTTGTATTTGTCTGCGTGTGACTTGACAACTTTAAAGAAAGCTAAACACGCGAATCTACTGCTTATACAAGATACTTATACAGATGAAGCTGACGATAAACAACAAGAACACTTGCAAGTTCCACGATTCTATTATATGCGGATTCAAGATTTATCTCGTCTTGTCTCTTCATAATTATCAAAGATATTTCATAAATATATCTGTGATAGTTGCCTTCACAATTTTCATAATTAAGATAAATTGATAGCTCATGAACTAGTGTTATAAAAGCGAAGCAGAACATGCCGAAAATCCTGCAAAATGGTTTGTCTCACAGTTTCGTAAACTAGCTGAAGAACTTGACAGTGTGTACAAGAATCCAATATCTATAAACGATATCGATAAAGACTTATTTGATTTGGCTACAACCTGTTACATTTGCGGTGGCTCTTTCAATGAAAAAGATCGGAAAGTCCGAGACCATTGCCATCTCGCGGGAGTGTAAGTCTGATATTATTCTTATATACCTTTTTATACCTTTCATATTTTAGATATCGTGACGCGGCTCACAACAACTTAAACTTTCAATATACGGATTCAAGAAGTATTCACGACGTCTTCTACAACTCAAGTGGTTATGTATATTCCCAACTTTTTATAAAACAGTTTGCTAATAGCTTCAAAGGCTGAGTTTAAATTATTCCACAATTATACCATTTTCGCTTGATAAACTCGCCTCATATTCGGATAAGTTCGAAATTCTTGAAAAAGAGTTCAAAATGGAGTTTAATGATTATCAAATACAATTGCTCAGAAGGAAAGGTGTATTTCCTTACGATCACATCAAATCATTTTATAACTTGAGCGAAACCTCACTCCCAGACAAAGAGAGTTTCTAGAGTAATCTGCATGATAGTCATATATCAGATCAGGACCACATGCCCAAATTTGTCTGAAATTCATTCAACATCAAAACTCTCAACGAATACTCGGACCTCTACCTCAAAACAGATGTACTTCTCCTTGCCAATGTATTCGAAGACGTTAGAGCCATGTATATTGACATATCAGTTGGATCTTGCACACTGTATACTACTCCTGGTCACACTTGGGATGCTATGTTAAAATTTACTGGTACCAAGCTTGAGCTTTTGACTGACATAGACTTTGACTGATAGACATGCTACCGTTTGTCGAGCTACGGATGGTAAGAACACCATTTTATTTGAATAAATGTATAGATTAATAAGAATATACTGATAAATCATTTATTTCTAGTAAAATTGCTGGATCCTTGTTTTACAATGGTTTCAAGTGAATAGAAGACCTCAGTAATGACTTCTTTAACGTGGTTGATGATGCTTTAATCGGTTATATCCTGGAATGCTACCTCGATTATCCAGAAACTCTACATGATACACATAAGGATCTACCATTATGTCTGGAGTATATTACACCTGCAGGCTTGAAGCAGAAAAAGTTACTTACAACATTGAACAAGGATCGGTATATTCTACATTATAGGGCACTCAAACAATCTCTTAAATATGGTCTCCGATTGCAGAAAATTCATCAAGCTGTTGAATTTAATCAAAAGCCATAGTTGAAATCATATATTGATATTAACAGTAAAATGAGGAAGATCGAGAAAATGAATTTGAGAAAATGCTCTTCAAGCTCTTCAATAATGCAGTGTACGGTAAAACCATGGAGAATGAACACAAGATAGTCAACGTGAAGCTGGTAAATAAATGGAAAGGTCGCTATGACTGTAAAGCGTATATTGCTCAGCCTAACTTCTACAGCTGTACGATTTTCAACGAGAATTTCGTAGCTATTCAGCTTTCTCGTATACAGATCTCAATTCGTAAGCGAGTTTACATTGAATTGGCAGTGATAGATTTATCGAAAACGCTTGTTTACCGCTTTCACTATGAATATATGCAAGAACGAGTGGGTGATAGGACTTAACTCCTTTATACAGATACAGACAGTCTCATCTATGAAGTTAGTAATGAGAATATAATATGCTTTGATGAAAACTGACGTTTATGAGTTCGATATTTCTAATTATCCAGCTGATAATCAGTTTAATATCCCTGTTGTTAACCAGGAGAAAGTTGGACTCATAAATGATGAGTACGGCGGTAACGGACGGTAATGAGTACGACAGTATATCGGAGTTTCTTAGCGTCCGTAGCAAGATGTACTCAGTAAAAGTATAAGGAAAATCACCTATTAAATAGATAAAAGGGGTGCGATCATCAGTTGTCAAATCAACTATTGAGTATGATGATTATATCCATTGTCTCTGAGAGAATTATGACATTCGAATTGAAAAGAAGCAGAAGGTTGCTGAGTCCACATGATAACGAGTTTTATATGCCCTAGTTTGTAAAATACATACATCTTATATGCGTACGGTGGTATGTTAAAGGCAAATTTATTATAATGATAATTATTCATTTATAAATAATAACCATTTAAAAACAGTTTTGTGTTGTTTAGTTAATATAATTAATTTATTATAAGGATTTTTGTGTTTTTACTTCGTTAAAACAAGAATAGAAATAGTGATGTCTAGCATGAATATTGTGGCAATAATATTGTTGAATTTAAATAACATTTTTCATGGATGAGTGCACAATTCTTAATTGCATTGTGTAAATAGTAGTCACGTCATTGTATAGACTAAGTAAATATGTACAATCTTATAGTTGCATTTTATAGAAGATTATGATTAGTTTTAGTATAACTAAAAACATAGTATTCTATATTTCTTCAGACAGGTTGGAATTGTACGTATATGTAATGTTTTCATATGTGTTATGATATAAATAATATATGTAATGTATCTATATACTCGTATAATAAGGATATTTTTCATATAAAGAGCTGGAATGAATAATATTTGATGTATTATTTTCATTCCTACCCATTCCCAATTTATATCCATATGGTCGGTATTGGCATCTCACTCGGGACGCAATCAATATATTCAGTAATACAAAACAATCAGTTATATTAAATTAAAAACCAATCGCGTAAAAACAGTTTGTACTGCTTACGTCAGAGATCGTGTCAGATCGCAATAATAGATTCAGCAACAAATATTAATATTAAAATATATACCTTATTATTGATAAAACAGATGTGCATGTCAGTAAAGCAGCGCAATAGATGCAGGGTGGTTGACTGGGGCAGCTGGCAGGGGCATCTGACTGGGGACCGCAGCTTCCAACTGATCGGGGGTAACATAGGCTTACAGTAGCTGGAGGTAGCACAGTTAGAAATAGGGGCATCAAGAAATCAAGGTAGCGCAGCAGGAAATAAGGGTATAAGGAAATCGAGGTAGCGGAGTTAGAAATAGAGGTAGCAGGAAATCGGGTAGTGTAGGTGGGGTCTGGCATAGCGCAGTTGGGTTGTGGCACGGCGCCAACTGCGCCAGAATCGGCAAAGTACACCTATTTCTGGTAAGAAACTAAAGCTATTATTATTAATAATTTAATTAATTTTGTTAAAATTACTTGATGATTCAGACATACGATGATTTGAAAGTGTTTCAAGAAAATAAAAGAAATATATATCAATCTATATCAGTGACTTTTCAACGATATTCTGTTTATTATGGCAATTTAGAAAACATAGCATGCAGTTACGTTGTTGTTAATGGCGTAGAATATAGCGTCAATAATTCAATGCAAGCTATAGATTTGTGTTTTAAAACCTTGTGTGCAATCAATGCTAGCTATCCTATCGAGTACGAAGAACGTTGAAGTTTCCATCCAGCAGATATGTTATAATTTGCCACATAAAAAGGACTTTAATAGTGTAAATAAATTCATCAATCTTGTCAAAAAATCTCCAGAACAGTGATTTTGTCAGCGTTATTGTAAAGTGCGAACATTATTATATACGTGACTTCAGATTATACGTGACTAATTTAAAGAAAAGTGATTCGTTAGCGTTATTGTAAAGTATGGAGTTTATTATATCAGATCATAAGTAACGAATTTATTCCGTAAGTTACGAATTTATTTCAAAGAACACAGCAAATTTACCAGTTGAATAATAGAAACACAAATAAATATAATCGACGAAATACAAAATAGCCTAAATGAACAAGAGCGAACATATATGGATATTGAGTCTTTCAATAAGGAAAGGACTAGAAGTAATGATCTAATTTTGTATTTAAACATAAGAAGCCTAAATGCCAATTTCGATAAATTATAAATCTTTCTTAAAAGTCTAAAAATAAAACACACTATCAGTATTATAGAATAAAAGATTACGAACTTTATTATAATCACGGAGACATCAACAAAAATGATGGTGTTGTGGTTTATGTAAATAAAGATGTTAAACATACTAACGAAATGATAGCTATAGGTAAGCTTAAAATATTAAACACTACTATCTCTCTAAATAACAATAAACTACTTGAGATCTCATCCTTATATAGATCACACGGACTGAGTAGCATAGAATTTAATCAGAACCTAAAAACTTATCTAGAACATTAAAAAATGCCAAAAACCATATTATAATTGGTGATTTTAACACAAATATTCAAGACTATAATCACGTAAGCATGGAATTCATGAAGAACCTTCAGGAAAAAGGTTTCCTCCCAGGTTTCACTAACACCACCAGACCTACAAACATAACTACAAATGAAGGAACTTGCATTGATAATATCTTTGTCAAAAATGATTTTCTACGTACAAAATCACTAATTCTCATGACGCCCATTACCGATCACTACCCACTTTTCCTAGAAGTAAAAAATAGAGTATTAAAACAGAATAAAAAAGAGTCAGAAGGAGATATATACTATTACAACTATAAAAACCTATATAACACTGCTAGGCAAATAAATTGGTCAAAATTTAAGAATATAAATGATCCAAATGAGATTATAAACGAAATGATAAAAGAAATCCAATATTGCGTGGAGAGTTCGAAATATAAAAAACCAAATCAGCGAAAATCCAAATAAACTCCCAGGAAAGACTGGATAACAAAAGCGATTCTAAATTCCTGTAATACAAAAGAAATACTCTACAACAAACTCAAACAAAATCCGAATAATGAAGAACTAAAAGCAAACTATAAACTTTTCGTTAAAACTCTATATAAAGTTATTAAAGAAGTGAAAATCGATGATCCTAGAAAACTCTGGCCCTGCATTAATAGCAAGATAAGCAAAAATAAAAATAAAGCAGATACTACTATCAGTCAGCTAAAAACTGAAAACAATACTACAATAACCGTCAAGAACGAAATTGTCAACAATATGAACAAACTTTACTGCAAACTTGGAAAAACATTGAGTAATAAAATAACTACACCAGGAATAAAAAACTAGAATTACCTAAAAGCAATCCAAAAATAATCTACATCAAGCAAACCAGCGAAATTGAAGTTATCAAAATAATAGACTACATGAAACTAAAAAAAGGTGGTATTGATAAGATAAGTGCAAAGGCACTGAAAACTATAGCTACTATTATTGCAGATCCCCTTGCCTACGTAATCAATCAATGTATCGGAATAGCAATCTGGCCTGATATATTGAAGGCAGCTGAAGTGATACCAATATACAAAGCTGAGAAAAAAACGAAATGGGAAACTATAGGCCTATATCACTAATATCAAACATTGCTAAAATCTTTGAAAAAATTATACATAATAGAATAATAGAATTTATATGTCAAAGTAAAATATTAAGTAAAAATCAATATGGATTTAGAAAAAGCATTGAAACTAAGGATGCATTAAACACGATCTCAAAAATAATATACGAAAATCTGGATCAAAGTACACCGATAGCTATTACATTTCTAGATCTAGCAAAGGCATTTGACACTGTTAATCATAGAATACTTCTAGACAAGCTTTATGCATATGGTATTAGAGGCCAGGGTCATCAAAGGTACCTAAACAATAGGAAGCAAAAAGTAAGAATAGGTTCGTATACAAGCGAATTCGAAAATGTAAATACCGGCATCCCCCAAGGTACGATACTTGGCCCTTTGCTATTTATACTTTACGTAAATGACTTGCTAATAAATATGTCAGTAAACTCCATAATTTCCTATGTAGATGACACTGCAGTAATAACTACTGGGAAAACTTGGTCCGAGGTTGAAGTAAAAATGAACAAACACCTCGACGATATCTCTATATAGCTCAGGCTAAATAAATTGACAGTCAATGTTCAAAAAACAGTATACATGACTTTTGGAAATTACTGCGTTAGTGTGCCGCAAAAATTGAATTTAAAATTAATAATGAAAAAATAAAGAGAGTAAAAGAAACAAAATACCTACGCTTAATTTTTGACACGAACATGAGATGGGATAAACATATTGAATACCTTATAAACAAGACAAGATATCTTGTTTTATCTTCAGTAAAATCTCCAAATTCATGGACACAACTAATCTAAGAATAATTTACTATGCATTCTTTCATAGTCCGATTAACTATGGAATGGTTGCGTGGGGTGTTGCGTATCAAAATAATCTACAACTATTACAAGCGATCCAAAAAGAATCATAAGAATTATAAACAAAAATACCTTTCAAAGTATTAACGCACTTACCCTTCAACAATTATTCGCCTACGAAAGCCTACAGTACCACTACAATAGCCTCAAAGATCAGTATACAAAATCATCAAGCATAACAAGGAAAACCAGCTACATTAAAGCCATCCACATCTACAATAATCTACCAAATAATCACAAAATCATAGATTTACGGAAAAAATCAAACATCAAGAAAATACAAGATTGGTTGAGAAATAATGAGTGAGATAAGTACTCCCACTTCAATTGACTGCAAGCAACTTATATCATGGTTTTTAGAAATATCCAATCAGGAGCATGGTGAGCAACAGAGAGTAATATTTTCATTAATACAGGATTTAATGCAGCGCAGAAATGATATGAAAAGTAATAGACAAAAAACTGAAATAAATTCTGTTTTCTTAGATATTAGAACTTACTTTTGCGCTAAGAGCTAATGTAATTCTCACAAAATATGTAAACATCGACGCATCTCCAACTACAACTATAAAAAAATGATTTTAACATATCAGAATATCACAGATAGTTTAGGCAACATAACGAATGAAATAATAAATACCTACATAGTCAAAACTATAAAATATAAAGCAAATATAAAATTCATTACTTTCTTAAAGGAAACTGCAAATGAATGGGATGATAACAAAAACGTAAACACTGAAAAATACAAATCAATAGAAAGGGTCTTCTCTAAGATAGATGAAATGTCTGAAGAAAATAGCAACAAAGCAAAGAGTAGAGAAGCGACGGCCGCATCGGGCCTAAAAATCACAGAATCAGCCAGTCTCAGAATGACGAATGGCGATATCAACTATCTAGGATGCAACAAAGCTTTTTTCTATTTTGATAGAGGAATACGAGGAAAACAGCTTTTTAAGAACTCAGTGTCCTTACTTAAAATACAATCACCCTACAAAGACATAGTAATCATAGATGATATTGTTTTTACGTCAGACTGTAAATATGACTCATCTAATCATCACAAAAAAATGTTTTCACACTATAGAGTTACCTGTGCTATCGAACTCACATGCTCGGCTAGGCTAACCTCTACAGAAAAAATGTCATACATAAGAGAAAAAAATGCAACAACGGACAGATTTATGACAGCAAGCCACATGTTAGTTCGGAACTGGTGAAATTGTGAAAGCTGTAAAAAGTGCCATGATACAAAGTAGAATTTTAATCTTCAAATATTTTTACTGTTAAACAACATCAAATTATAACACAAAAATATAAAATAAAATCTTATATAATGTGATATTTAATGTCGTCGTAGCATTACTGGTTTAAAAGACAAAAATATAGAATCATTAACAAACACTTTAGAAAATATCAACTAATAATTTATTTTTTATATACAAGTACGACTGTTAAATTGATTATATGTCATTGTTAATTTTTTAAGTAAATACTAGTATTATATACTCTTATCAGAGTTGGGACGAATAGAGTCCAGGGACTCCTGTAACCCAACCTAGGTACAGTGTGAATGAAAAGGATCGTATGATCTGCGTCTGGAAGTCCGACAAGGATTTATGATAATCCTACGTATGAATGGAGGCTCGACTGTACGTATTATGACTGGAGGTTACTGCTGTAAAGCAATGACAAACCAGTATTTATATGTATTCTCGTTAACTTTGTTATCCGGACCTGCGAACAGGAAATACTGTTTTCCTCTGCAGGATTTGCGGCGTTATAGTGTGTTATTGTGTGAATAATAACGACTCTGTATCGGATGCATATGTTTGTAACTCTGGAATTAAACAAATAAATAAATAAATAAATATATATATATATAATTATTTATAGTTACAAAACCGTAGAACCTATCGCGCCAGAGTTGACGTAGTGTAGCAGACAGTATCGAGTGCAAGCCTGTCGACTAGTTTACTTACTCTTTCTGTCTACTGGATCAAAATCGTCTTTCTATATACTTGTAACATAATAGCTGAAGTTCAAGAAATCATGTCATCGTCAGATAAGTTACTTGCATGTTTTATTACTTATATATATATAATTAAAACAATATAAATATATACTTTGTAAATATTTTTTCATTTTTGTTTCAGGAAGTTCAACTTATTTTTGAATGAAGGAGGAGTTTGGGCAGGCGGCAAGGATGTCTCAAAAAGAAGACAATTTTGACCATATTTAGTAAGTGCAGTGTATTTTTGTGTATTTTGTATCTTTGTGATTTTTACAAGTTTTGAATGTGAACAATGTGATGTTTACAAGTGTATATGTTTAAAACTGTGTCAAATCTGAATAAAAATGAATTTTCATGTGAGTGTTAAGAGCTTCTGCTATTTCTAAAGATTAGTAAAAACTTGGTAGATAGTCAGAAGTTTAATTTTTTTTAAATAATAATGCAATGAGGTTTTATTTTATTGCAATTTTATTGCAATTTTATTATTAATTATTATAGTAGCATATAAGTACTCAGTATCACAGATGTATTGTTTACTAAAAATCAACGATCAGATCCAACTGAAAAACGTAATGGCTTTCCCAGGTTATTTATACACAATCTCGCGCATGCGCAATTTCGTATATAAAAGACTACGACAAATTTCTTAATTCTCCTAGCGTTAGCCAACGTATTATCACTGCCCGACTAAGTTTTCAAAAGTAATTTAAATTAATATACTATTATTGTTGATTACAATGCTACTATTTACTTTTATTGTTTTTTTCGCGTTACATTTATGAAAATTTTAAAGCCGATTCCTTTTTTTTTTACTTTTAAACCTGTTGCTTAATCAGATATTTTTACGGTTCTGTAGTAATAGAATGCTAGTGCTTTTTTATGTTTTTTGCTTTTGCATTTATTACTTTGTACACAATATGCCTAGTGTATGTTCTGTGTTTATTTTTGAATTTTTGTTCACATGCGTAACTACTATAACTAAATATATAAGTACTGTAACTAAATATATAACTAAACATAATTATATTAATTTGTACTGAAATTTTAATGTAATCTTTGTCCGGGCTATTATCTTACGCATTCGCAAAATGCACATATATAAATATTAAAAACATGTAAAAATGTAAGTTGCACAACGTTACCAATTTACGGACCCTGCCGCTTTGAAGGGTTAGGACAAACTGAGCAATGTAAGCGCTGTCCGGTCAATTTATACCAAATCTCACGCATGCGTATAATGCGTGTATATAAATATCAGGAAAATATAAAAAAAATGCAAGTGGTACGACTTTTCCTTTCTCTCAGCAACGGCATAACGATTAGCAAAGACCACCTATCGAATCAACAACTATATTATAAAAATAAATAAAATTGATTGTCTAAAAATTTTTTAATATTCCGACTCTTGTGCTTCAGAAATTGAAGATAGACTGATCAAAGATATCGCTGTCTGGGCTATTTATCAAATCTAACGCATACACAGAATGCATGTATATTAATATTATCGTGTATAGGTGTTTGATTGCTCTATCTTATTCCTGGGGCTCAATCTCCTATATGATCTGAAAAAAAAATTTATTTTATATGTAGCGTGGATAGCCCTACAAAAGTATGAAAAATAAACCAGTTTGGATATATTTACCTCACTGGTGATTTAGTTACTTAGGTCTGCTTTTTTCTGAAACAAAACTTTAGTTACACTTCCAGCGTTAGCCAACGGGTTTGCGTTGTTGCCCGACACTCACGACGACGACGTGCTGGTAAAGAATTTTTTTGAGAGTCATATACTGTTTTTTTCTTTTTCTAATTTTTCTTTATTCAAGCGCTGCATTGTGAGACTGCGGCTGTCGATTACTTTTATTTCAGCGCTGCGTTGTAAAAATGTGACCGCCGATTATCTTCATTCAAGCCCTGCATTTCAAAATTGCTGCTGCTAATTTTCCTTTATTACAGCGCTGAATTGCAAAGAAGCTGCTGTTAATTTTTCTTTATTACAGCGCTGCATTGTAAAAATGCTGCTGCCGATTTTTCTTTATTCAAAAGATCTGGCGCACACAGGACAAAGGAAATACGATGCTGCAACGAGGAGTCTCATGTGGTCGTGCGCACACGTCTGTACACGACTCTTACAGAACACCACATCTACCGTACCGATTACTACTGTGCGTTCACAGGGTAATAGGAAACGTAGCGTCAAGAAGGCATGTAAAAAGCAGCATAGTCGTACGCACACATCGCCGCCGCCGATAGATGACCCACTAACGATACACCTATGCGTCCGTTCCATACCTTAGTGTATCTGTGTCGCGATAGACTGAATTGTAATACCACCGTAACTCGGTATTGTAAACACGCCGAACTTGTCAACTGTTGTAAACGAAATCTTCCTAAATAACTCGCGTTTGGTTTATTTGTTTCTGACTGAAGAAAACAACTGTCCATATTGTATATAAATTCTATTCTTTAACATATATATATATATATATATATATATATATATATATATATACACTCATCACTGCATCAGCCCCTTCTTTTATCGAAAAGAAAGAAAAACCAATAACATTATCAACTTTTTGAAAAGAGAGGGGAACCGCTAGATAGCCTGTAGCGTCAACTTCCCTCCTCCGTCTTGTGATAAAGGAAAAGCCTATGACATTCTCTAATTTTTCTCAAAAAGAGAGAGAAGCCAATAGCGTTCTCTATTTTTTTAAAGGGAGCGTGAACGCTTGACAACTTATAGCATCTTCTACCTTTTTTGCTAAGAAAGGGAAAGGAAGTTCTTATGAGCGCTTCCTTTTCTTATCTAGAGAAAGAAACAGAAGGTATTGGTGATGAAATATATATGCATTTGAGCTGTATTGACAGAATGTGCTTAGATATAGAAATATATTGTTTACGTTAGTATGTTGCTTAAACAGTAAACCCAATGCATATATATATATATATATTGTAACGGGACTGTTTCTAGGCGGATAAATGCCTATGGCCACCGTACAAATGCAAAGTGCTCCTGCGCTTTGCTTCTGCGAGATGCTGATGTAGCTCCTGTGGTCGCTTACCTGCGACAATGCCCCGGTGCTCAGTATGCACTACACCTCTGGGTTTGAATAGGAAGAGGGATCGGGACGATAATCAAATGAACACATACCCATAATATTATATACCCAAGCCTAGTCTTCATAAACCTAATGGAATAGTTATCAGCTGAACAGAAAATATGTGTATACATGTTAGCATGTACTTTGCAGTTCAGCTATGTCAGATAATATACATTCAAGTGTATACTTGCGCTACATTTCGGCAAAGAGTTGGTCAAACTAATTTGGAAGAGTTTTTAAAAAATCTGGGAGTGAATATGTCTAAGGCCGGTAACTGTGAAAATTTTGGGAGGTAAAATTTTGATGCACAGAGGATTTTAGCACAAATTAGACGGAAAGGAAAGCATCAGTTTCTCAGTTTAATAGCCCAGCACATGCTCTGGTCAATCAGTCAGTCAGTCTTCGATTTCCAAAATTATAAAGAATGGCGGCATCAAGATAAAGCAGCAGCAACAGAAAGAGGAGCAACAGGAGGAGTAATCTGCAGACAGAGCAGGACAGAGTTTGTTGGCTCATCGCTAACACGCCCATCCTATTCATGATGCTAGATCATGTTTCTTGGGCTATGCAAGCTATCAAATCCCGTACGAAAATTTTTTTAATTTGCTTTTCTTAAATTAAAATAAAATATGCATTTTTCTAATATTTTATATAGTACCAGTTCTCCTTCTAGTGACTGCAACAGCTATATGCAAAAGCAAGCTCTCAGCGGGCTTCAAGTGAGGAAAGTAAGGAGGTGAGGTTTAATCCACGCCGCTCCTCAACAGAAAAAAATCGTCCTCGATGATCAGCCTCAGATGAAAGCAATAAGCCTAGGCGATCATCGCCGGCTGAAAATAGTCAGCCTGACTGTTCAGTGCCGGCTGAAAATAGATGGCCTAGCTGCTCAGCGCCAGTTGAAAAAGATCGGTCGTTCTGTTCAGCGGAAACACTATGTAAGCAGCCACAAATAGCGACGGCAAACGAGCAATCTCGCCCATCAAAGGCAGTTGCAAGCCTCAACAAACATGTAGCTCCGTTGCGGAATAAAGCACGCTCGCGCAAGTTACAGCAGCACAAAGGCTCTCTGGCGCGCTCGTAAAATTTGTTGGCAGCGATGGGGGAAAACACCGCGTAGCCATAGGTGTACAGAATGGTTTCTCTCTCATAACTTGAATTATTTTGCGATAATGGTTGCGGGAAAGTGCTATTAATTTTAATATAAATATTTAATTGAATAAAAAAAAGAAACAAAGAACTAACCTTAACGTTGTTGAACAGTAGAAGCATTGATAGCGAGACCATCATCGCTGATAGTCTCAAAGTCTACAAAAGACGACGAGCAGGGCGATCAGGACGATGACAACGGCGACAAGTGTCTCAGCCAATTCGCCTCTACGTCGATGATTGTTAGTGCACTATAAATGAATGCGATATTGATGATGATACCGCTAAAGAGGAGCACAGGTCTATCTTCGATGGTATTGATGTCGATGAAGCTGATAATGATGAGGACGATGACGACGGTGAGCACAGATCAATCACTTCACTGTCTTCGTATCGCCGAAAGCTTTTCACGGATCAAATGTCTATGGACTTCACAAATAGCAGACGCATTGCGCTTTTTTTCAACCAACCCAAAATAAAAAATTCTCAACCGCTCGAACTAATGCACTTGAGGGTTGAGCATCGACTGACACTTAGCGTAGGAGAGAGAGATAAGTCTCATGGTAAACGACAGTTGCATTTTGTATGTATGTATGTGTGTGTATCTTCAGCTTACCATGTGTCTTTCGTCCTAAGCGTGAGAGACGTTGCGGAGAAGATTTTCCGCGGACGTAAGCAGTTTTTTGTTAACATGCAACGAGCAACGGACAGACAGTGTAACTGATACCGTATTCTACTCGTTTCAACGAATCTAAGATTCATTTTACACACCGCGAATTGTCGCGATAAATATTTCCCATGAAGTGGAGAGAGTAAGAAGAAGAGAGAGAACAGAGAGAGAGAGAGAGAGAGAGAGAGAGAGAGAGAGAGAGAGAGAGAGAGAGAGAGAGAGAGAGAGAGAGAGAAGACGCAGACGCACGTGCAGCTCACCACGCGTTTTACGGCGCAACAGCGTATCGCCTGGTCCTTCCCTGTGTGTGTGTATGTATTTAAACTGTAAGCATACTTTAATGTGCTCTGTCGATTGGCGTTTCAATTTTTCAAATATCTTTAAAATTGGCAGATTTTTAAAATCGTAATTATGCAGGATATCAGGTGTCGGCTATAAGCTCGAGGGCAGCGTCTGAGACCTTCAGCTTGGGCTGTCTTCTCTCTCTCTCTCTCTCTCTCTCTCTCTCTCTTGTGATGTAAGTGTCGTTGACAATTCGTTGACAATTACGACGAAGACGACGACTACGACGAAGACGACGACTACGCCGACGACGAGGTAATTTCAAGAAGTATGTAGCTGAGACTCTGGAAAGTATATACATATGAGTAGTAACGTCTCATTGTCGTCCTCTTAGTCAGTAGTATCAGCAAAAACTGTTTTCATTCTCCAAAGTCTATGCTACAAAACGAAAAAGTATAGGCTGGTGAAACTCTGCTGTGTCTTTCTTTCCTGTATCAGCAAGAACTAAGCGTGAGACTTTGTACCCGAAACCCCCACTACAATAGACTGTACGAAGACTGTGCAGAATTAAAGTGCCGGTGTCGCATTTGGTGAAAGTTTTGCGTTAAGTGCTTTGTATCGCGACAGTTCAGGATCCACACATCCATACGATGTGCGGAACAGTATGGGCCTCTGATCTAGAACAGCAATCGTTGGAGATCCTGTGCCAGAAACTACGCTTTCTAGTGTTACACTGTAGGATAACTGCAGTGTAGGGTGTAGGATAACTATAGTGTTCAGCACTGGATTGTTTCACAATCCAGATCTGCTGTCGATTGTTCTGAATGTGGTACGGCAGCATAAAAATCACTACCATCCTCACGCACGGATAATGCTACGATGCTATTGTAAGTACGGTATTATTTTCAGTAATAAATCGAAGCATCTAGTTTATAATCGAAATCGAATTGCTCGAATGCAGATGCTTCGAGATACTGAGGGAGACGCCTTCATCAGGGCATACGATGAATAACAACAACAACAACAACAACCATCGACATCTAGTCATCAGTATTGTGTTAATTAAAAGACAGAAGGTTAATTTTTAATTACAAATTTTTTTTTTTGATTGGCTCAATACTGAAGTTTTAGAAATGAGAAACACAGCCGGGGCAGTCGATCCAAATCAACAAGAGCAGCAACCATCGATATCTAGTCATAAGTATTGAGACGATTAAAATTAAAGATCAATTCTCGTTTTTTAATCGTAAATTTTAACCATCTCAATACTTATTTTCAGAGGCAAACCTAAGAACATCTGCAAATCATCAAGATGATATACGCAATGCTGAGTGGTAAAATATTATAATTATTTATATATTTTTTCAATTATTGCACCGTTCCCCACTCCAGTTTCACGAGAGGATCAAACCATATCGAGAAGAAAACAGAGCAGCCCTTTGAGAGGTGAAGGTGAACCTCCATCTAATGTAAATGGTTGTAAGTATTAAGCTTGTCAATATAATTTTTTTATCTTGTTTCTCTACATTATGGCACGCTCTAATACTTAAGTTTTAGAGACAACTATGGAAAGACCCGAATCATGTCAGCCAAGTCATCCAAGTGATGATACCATTAATAGAGGACGCAAACGCCGTAGACAAACCAGTAGCAGTAGCAGTAGCAGTAGCAGTAGCAGTAGCAGTAGCAGTAGCAACAGTAGTAACAGTAGCTGTAGCAACAGTAGCATTCGAAGTAGCATTAAAGGTAGTAGTAGCAGTAGAAGTAGCAGAAGTAACAGTGACACCGACACATCTGACGAAGAAGAAGAAGGTAAGACTGCAAATTTGATTTAAACATTTGTTTAATTTACAATTTAAGTAATATATATGAACTTGTCAACCTTACAGGTGTTTATTGACAGAACCGGGAAGTGGGAGAACGACCTCGATTCGCCGTTGAAAGCGAGTCAATACGTCTCTACCGACGGTTTGGTTATGAAGAACATTTGAGGAATCATACCACGACCTCCTGCAGATGAAAACATTTACGCCTGTTTAGAGCACTGTGTACAAGATCTCCATTGTCTTCTTTGTGAGACAGGTGCACCGACAGACTATATTGGCGTAACTATCTTATCTGAACAATTCAATCATGGACCTCCCTGGCTGTCACTCAGACTTGTGCAAGAATTTCTCATACAGAGCTTTGGACCCTACTGCACAGTGTAGTGCAAAGTGCAAATGAATTGAATGTGAACGAGAGATTAACGGTAAATTGTGCCCTTGTTAAAAGTGATGTGGGTCGTGGACGAGTGCGTTTAACCTAATTGTCGGTGAAGAAATAATCAATACTAACCATTAGCAATGCTGACAATCTTTGTATGCTGAGGAGCTTAGCCGCTGCATATGCTTACGCTGTTCGAGGTCTAATACGCCCAGGACAATTTCATGCTTACTGGGACCTAATACGAAAAACTCAAGGGAGAAATTTCCAAAAAAATGCTGCCATTGAACTTGCTAATTTGGCAAACGTCAGAGTGCCCGATGAAGGCTGTGGACTCGTGGAAGTACGTCAGTTTCAAGATTATTTTGCTACTCGCGCCACGGCCATTGTTTGTATAATTTTGTCATTTGTACAAGGAACTCCGCCTGTATATGACGGTACAAAATACGTCAGTGAAACTCACGGCAATGTTGTACACGTATTGCGAATTATGTACTACGAACGTGAGAATCATTATCAGCCTATTTTGAATCTCGTTGGAGCGAGAGATAGTGCCGGTTATTGCATACCATGTAACAAAAATTATTGGCGAGCCGAAGAGCATAGATGTTCCAATCGATGTTATGTGTATGTCGTCACCACCGTGCAGTATGTCGCAAACTTTCATAAAATGTAATGTGTGCTTAAGATTATTTTTTGGTAATACTTTTTTGGAAAATCATGCTAAAATTGGATCGTATAATAGACAGAGTGCAGTAAAGTTAGACTTTGTTAAGTTTGTTTCAAAATAATTAAATTAAATAATAGAAGTGTAAATTATGTGTGTGGTATGTCTTTTTGTTCAACATGTAAATTACGAATGCCCATTAGACATCTATGCTACGTACAGCCAGTAAAAAAAGTGCGATCCACAAAAAAAATTTTATTCTTGTTTTATGATTTTGAGACTCTGCAAAGTCTGCCAAAATAGGGTGACGAAGAGAAGAAAGTACACATTCGAAATTTGTGCGTTGTTCAAAAAGTATGCACCTACTACCCGGAGATTGAGGACATTTCCTCAATCTCTGCTACCTGATGAAACTGCTGCATTCCTAGCAGCAATGCAGCAGTTTCATCATGTTATATACATAGCGCACAATTCACAAGGGTTCGACGCACAGTTCGTATTCAAACACATTATAGAAACATTTAACGAGGCTTGAGTAGTACCATCGGTTGTGATAAACGGATCGAAAATAATTCGTTCTGAAGACAAAATGACTATCAGTAATTTACCAAAAGTCTTCAATTTACCGGACGTTGGTGAGAAAGGCATCTTTCCACATCTATTGAACACGGAAGAAAATCAATTTTACGATGGTCCTCTACCACCTCTCGAATCATATGCAGTTGATTCGATGATCACCGGTGAGCGGAAGAAATTTTTAAATTGGTAAATGCAAAACAATTACACGTTCAATTTTCAAAGAGAAATTCTGAAATATTGCAAACAAGATGTAACAATTTTGAGATTAGCATGTTATGTGTATGAGGGTTTTTAGAAAAACTTTTTTGAAGAAAAACCAACTAGGCATCGTGCCAGCTCATGGTTACAGATTCACGGGTAATCATTCTAAAATTGCTATCCAGTGGCTCTCGTGGATGGAGAAGCGGATCAATCGTGACATCGAGCAAGCAGGACGAGGTCGTGAAAAGAGGTTGCCCGAGGACATCGTGGTCGAAGGCTTTACTGCACCACGAGACAATCAAGACCATCGTGGTATAGTGTTACAGTTCCACGGCTGTTTTTGGTATAGTTGTCCTCGATGCTATAGGGTAAACAGAGATACAGATTTGACGAGTGGTGAAACAATGGACGCTAGATACGAGAGGACAATAGCTACAAGTTATAGGATAAGAATAGCAAATTATTAGTTGATTGAGCAGAGGGAGTGCCAGTTTAATAGTGAGATCTCGCAAAATGAAGAACCCGTGCAGTTTATTCGTGAAAATGTGGTGGAGCGAAAACCGCTCAATTCTCGAGATGCATTTTTCGGCGAACGCACGGGCAACACAGTGAAAGTGTATGATTGCCAGGGTGAAGAGAAAATCAATTATGTCGATGTGTGCTCCCTTTATCTGGTCATTTGTAAGCGAGGCAAGTATTCCATTGGGCATCCAAAAATATATGGCGGTGAGATTGAATATAGACAGCTGACAGGTGCAATAACGATGTTTCACAAGTGAATGGACTGATTGCTTGTAACATACTACCACCGCAAAATTTATATCATCCTGTGCTACGTCTAAAATAGCACGGTAAATTGATATTCTCTCTATGCCGGGCATGCTGCGAAAAGCTAATACAGGATAACTGCCCACACAAAGATCCTGAAGAGCGAATATTGCGCGGAAGCTGGGTGTCAAAGGAAGTGAAAGTTACTGTCACATTGGGGTACGGTCAAGACTATTCATTTGGCAGTAAAATTTGGCAGTACGAAATGACACAGTACTATCAGCAAGGAGAACGGAAAGGTGGAGGTATGTTTGCCGAATATATCAATGAGTTTTTTACCCAAAAAGTCATGGTATCTCGATTCTCACCAGGCTGTGAGATAGAAGAGGAGAAGAAGCACTACGTGAGAGACTTAGAACGTGATGAGGGCATACAATTGAACAAGGAAGACATTTGTCTAAATGTGGGATAACGATCAGTTGCAAAATTGTGTCTGAATTCTCTGTGGGAAAAGTTTGGTTAACGCGAAGGTTTGACAAAATCCATGGAGGTGAAGAATACAGAGACTTTAATGACTTTACTCACCAGTGTGGCGACAGAGATTATCGGTATAATATCCGTCAATGACGACACTCGCTACGTGCATTGGTGCTACAGAGATGAGTCTATTACATTTTCGGATGTATCATCGTCAGTGGGTAGTGTAGTTCTTGCAGCATTTACAACGGCAGAAACACGTCTCAAATTGTTTGAATATCTACATGCCTTGGGTTCTCGAGCCCTTTACTACAACACCAATTCAGTTTTCTACGTTAGCACGGGTCAAAGAAGGGTGTACAATTTACCGATAGGCACAACACTGTGTAGCTTGATGAATGTACTAGCAGAGAAGAGTCCTGGTGCTTACATATCAACCTTTTTGTCCGATGGTCTAAAGTTTTATGCGTACAAATGTAGAAAAGCGTACGGTAGAGAGGAGTGTGTGTACAAAGTTAAAGGTATCGGCCTGGATTATGCTAACAGTCAACAAATCAATTTCGATTCGATTCGAGAGTTGTTTACTTCACCACACATGGAAATAGTTTTAACGAATTCCGCTATACGTCGAACCATATTTCATGACGTAATAATGCAAAATGAGTCAAAAACATGCAAACCGGTGTACGCCAAACGAAGATTCGTGGAATCAGATAAAAGTTATCCGTATGGTTATAAGGACGACAGCTGACACCACACAAACAAACACATACACATACTTTCATTGCGGTGATTGGACGACTGGCACTTACAGATGGTGGTGGTAGAAGGTGAAAATATTATTGGCTGTGTATCTCCACCATTACTAAGATGGTTGGAGAATAGTTATCCTAACCAGTGATGCTGACATCATCATTCTTAGAATGGTGGAGGTGATGGTAGTGGTGGTCGTCTCAGTAGAGGTGGAAAGATCTGGAAGGTGTATATAAGACACCGTTTTAGTTCGACAAATATAATAAGTTCTACTGGGAACAGACGAAGTACTATCGCTATTTTGTTATTTCTCTATCTCGCTCTCCGTGAAACGTATGTATGTTTATCATTATTTTTATAATTATTAAAGAAGTTTAAAATTTATATATTAAACTATATGATGATTTTATTTTTTCAGATGTACTTAAAAGCTCTGAATAAGATCGCTAGTGGAGGATACCTTCCTATGAAGAAGGTTACTGAATTGGAGCTGAACTGCCCGTACATGGTGACAGCCCTCAAACCTGTCAAGACACGCTACGATGTGAAGATAGTGACGATCTTAGATGAGGAAATTCAAATTTTTTTACTTTCTCAGGTATCAAGCGCTCTAAATAAGGCTTCAAAATTGTTTGATAATTTGACTGAGCCGGCTAACAAGATACAATTATTCCTTAATTGTAAGAGGAATAACGGCATTGAATTTACTACAACTTAAAAGAACAAAAATCTAATGCATACGTGTATCAAATAAGTCGCGATAGAGAACGATTTAGATTGAGAATCGAAAGAACTGGTAAAATGATTATGCCAGTACTTGTAAAGAAATTAGAAGAATTGTCTATGTAAATTAAATTTTTTTTTCAAATAAATATATATTTCATTTATATTAGGACTTTTGTGATTTCTTGAATTCTACTTCTCCTCTTCCTCCTCCCTGATAAGATCTAACCCCCTATTCATATAGTTACTTAATTTCTCTTTTATAAATAATTATTTTATATTTAAAAAATTTAATTTCACTCGTAAAACATAGATGGCGTTAGATCATGTCTAAACTGATTGGTCAATCATTATGTCATCACTCTTTTACCTGATTGGCTGTGTAGACGTAAGTATACACTTTGATTCCAAATATTCCCTCTCTCTCCCTCTTGCTCTCTCTCTATGATTGGAGTATGTATGATTAAACCTGAGATGCTATGTATCAGTCGCAGTTATGAATACACGATGGAAGCGTCCATTTACTTCCATGATGTGTGGTCCCACAGGCTGTGGTAAAACGGTGTTTATAAAAAAGTTTCTCGATAATCTCGACTGCATGTGTCATACTCTAATCGAACGCATTATCGTCTATTACGCAGAGTGGCAGCCAAGCTGTAAAGATTTCCAAGGCAAGAAGGTGGAATTTCGTGAGGGTCTAGCACAGACTAGCAATGGACGCAAGTGTCTCCCGAGGATCCTCGATTCTTACAAGAATGCTGGATTTAAAGCAGAATACACCTGACAACTGTAGGTTTCGCACCTGTATTTTTCCGGAAGACGAGTTCCACTACGTCTATGTGACACGTAATAAATAATAAAGGGTGGCGACACATCGAACCTCGTGCCAATCACACCCTTGTCATAGGATAGTCTAAGAAACCAGATTCTTTTATTCGCAAGGATGGTGTAATTTTGAAGGCTCTGTACCATTTGAACAATAAACAGTGAAATGCTCTTCTGCAGACCGCTGATTCAAAACTAGTGCACCATGTTTGTGAGTGTGCTTTAATAGTGCTGATCGGTAATGTACCGCTCGTGGGATCGCACAAGTCACGTGTACGCAGACATGCTAAAATTCTACAAAAACTAGCCGAACCCTGTGTGAGTCGGTCGATAAAGAAGAATATCATTATACAATGCGGTGGTTTGTTACTAGCATTACGAGCTCCAATTATTGGTACGCTTCTGGCTAGTATCATCAGTAAGTAGACATGGAGCACACTAGAAAGATGGTGCTTGTACCGCATGAGAACATTGAATGCCTATAGTACACTTGCAAACAGTGATAGCAGTAATGGTGCTTTGATATTAAAGACTGTTCAAAAACTAGGTACCGTGATTAATAGGCTGGATGCTGAACATACTGAATTCGTCTACCTGGAAAAGTGAACACGAAAAATGGAGTCAATATCGTTCCACACTGCAACGTTATCTTCATTTCAAGGATGCCGATAGCTACAATAAAGTGAGAAAAACGGTTAAAAAGGAGCAGCGTCAAATGAAAAACAATAATGAGGACGAAAATTATGATAATGATGACGATGCTGATGCCGAGGATCCAGGACGAGTTGAAGAAGAGAACCGGATCGATGCGAGTATTATGGAGAGTGTACCTACAAAGTACAGACGTAATGCTAGCAAAGTATTGCGTAAATTACGAATAACTGGTAATATCGCCTGGAATGCGGATGATGACGTGATGATGGTGGTGTGCGTAAGAAAATGTTCATCACTACCTGGACATAGAAAATTTGCCGTTGCTCTTCGTGAATCCTTTGTACCGAACAGGTGTTAACCCAATCGGTAATTCTATACCGCTACCGCCAGGTGGTGTCAGAGGTATCGACCTACGCGAAAAGTTGTAATAGATGATATTGCTCGTCAATTTGGAACTCCACTTCGCAACTCTGCTGTTGTTACCACGACTCGTGCAAATGTCATTGATACTGATAGACGCATTGATATCGGCGACAACGACAAAGAGGGCACAGCGAGTGCAAGTATAAGGGCGAAAAAGAGAAACAGCGACCACACAAGGTAGTTAAAAAAAAAGTTAACGCAACCGCCGCTGAAGTTACATCATGGAAACGAATGAGCAACAAGTTTAGCTGAGAGAAAAATCCAAAGCCACCGGCCAAGAAGACAAAAAAGAAGAAATAGAGCAAGAACAAATGATTCAGAAAAATAATGATTTGGACGAGTTGATCAATCTCCTAACGTTTGAAATGCATGTACCCGGCTACAGGTTCTGTGGTCCAGGTATAAAACTAGCGGAACGTATTGAGCGTGGTGAAGTCGGCATCAATCCACTGGACGAGGCGTGTCGTCAGCATGACCTAGTCTACAGGGACAAGCAAGGTAACAGACGCAAGGTTGATCGAGTTTTAGCTGAATTTGCATTTTCGCGACACTGGCAATGATGACAGCCTGCTACATGGTGGCAAGTTAACGTCCGAGAAATATTTTTCACGCCTCAAAAGTGCTCTAAAGAAAAAGAAGATCTTCTTAATAAAATGAATTGCAATTTATACAGGGTATACAGGGTGAGAAACAAAGAATTTGTATTTAAATATCTTTTTAACTAATCTTTTTCATAAGCTGCGAAAAGAACTTTACCGAGGTAATCAAAAGATCTATATTTTCCCAAAATTTCAAGTGCAATAAAGCCTTTCTACGTCCGTAATCGGGACTCAGGAAAATCATTTTATTAGTTTTCGATTTATTACTAAAAAAAAGTACTGGAAGGATGAGGTTATGATGTTTAGTTTCAGAGATATGAATTTTAAAAAAAATCACCTTTTTCATTTTATCTGTCGAACGGAGCGGTCAATCCCGAGGAACAAACAAAGAAAAATAGATCATTTCATTATCTTTTAAATGCACTTTAGCTGAATTTTTTGTAACAATAAAATGATTGAAAAAGAAAATTAATGTTTTTCCCGAATTCAGAATACAAAAATAGAGATGCATGTCAAATTTGATTGATATTGACTGAGTAGTTTCAGAAATATCACGGTATACATACACACACATCCATACGGACGTTTCCTAAAAACACGTAATTTGAAGTATGAATTATTTCTCGGAAAACACTACAACGCTTTATGTTACACAGCGTTTGCGACGTTGCGCGTATTTGATCAGTTCTCGTGCTGACATCGTTGACGCAACGTCGACGATAAGAAAGTGTCCAACCACGCGTGGGTTGTGAGTGAGAGAGAGAGAGAGAGAGAGTGACAGTGCTACGGCGTGGACACTTTGTGTCACCGCCATCACCAAGACATTTTCACTGTTCCCGTTGGCGAGTGCGTCGCCAACGGCTTACAGGACATCAGCGAGAGGAGAGAACGAGAGGACGACCAGGGCCAGCCGGGATTCACGAGAAGCGGGAGCTTCTGTGTCCTCGCGAGCCCAGGCGCCAGAGAGACAGAGAGAGAGAGAGAGAGCGAGAGAGGGAGAGAGATTTAGATTTAATGGTTTTTATTTCTGTACATCATGCTGTACAATATAAAAATGTTACAGAAGATAAATATATAGATATATATATATATATATATATATATATATATATAGATATATATATATATATATATATATATATATATATATATATATATATATATATATATATATATATATATACAGGGTGGACCATTTTAATCTATAATAGAAAATATCTCAGAATCATGGTTGGATACAAAAAAATGTTTTAGACAAAAGTTGTAGAAGTCAAAGGGGGTTAACTGTTGGTACCATCTAACTTGACCTTGAACTTGTTTTTGAAGGTCATTTCAAGATCAAGGTCATTTTTTTAAATAGGAGGATCCATTTTTTATTCCGGATTTGAAAAGAGCAGAAAATTTTACGTTCAAAATGATATTTTTATCAAGGTCATAGAAGGTCATATGAAGGTCAAATTTACGAAAATTGGTAAATAATGGGTGTTAGCTCGGAATAACGGTTGGAAACATTGAAATGTTTTCGAAAACAGTTATCAAGGATGTAGAGTATCACCTTCTGGTTGCTATAACCTTGACCTTGAATTTGGTTCTGCCGGTTATGTCAAGGTCAAAGTGAATTTTCATGCGGGAACCCTGGCTTTTGATCTCCGATTTTGTAAAAATAAGAGAATGCACGTTGAAAATGCTAATCAAGGCCATGGTAAGGTCGTGTCAAGGCCATTTTACTGTGCACTTCAAAAGTTAAAAATAAATATTTGAAGGTCAAAAGACATCAAAGACCTTATGCATTTGCCTAATTTTAAGGTAAAATTACGCCTGGTTTCTAAATCAACATAAACACCTTGGCACTCTCCTAAAATCATAATCATGTCTACAATTTCATTTGGGGGGTAATCAGCCATTTTATATTTTTACAAAATTAACTACTCTATAAGGATAAATGGTGTTCTCGCTATTTTGGATACTTATGCGTTAGCCCGTCACTCAGTAGGGCCGTCTTCGTAGTGGAATCTTGCGTGTGAAAATCACCGTGAAGTGTTTCATTCGAGTAAGGAATGCACGTTGCGATTCGTTAACAAATCTATTGCTGTGGCAACAAATATTAAATCAAGGACTTGTAAATGAAAGGAAGAAAAAATTTTCTACATACACCAATATAAAACAATATTTGAATATTTTCTCTCGACATTCGATGAGTGTTGCTACTTTCATTGTTACGCATCTAAGTACCACCTGTGCAAATATTACTATCCGTGTTAGAGATCGTTCTTGAGCGACGTGCTAACGGATAAGTATCCGAAATAGCGAGAACACCATTTATCTTTATACAGTAGTTAATTTTGTAAAAATATAAGATAACTGATTACCCCCCAAATGAAATTGTAGACATGATTATGATTTTAGGAGAGTGCCAAGGTTTTGATTTGTTATTTTCTTTCTTTAATTTTATGAAATATGAGGCCATCTCAAGACAGTCATGTATCAATTGTATCAATTTGTTTAAAGCATCAGTCGGATCCTGTAATGCAAAAACTATCTGCCAATCAATATTTCCAGCTATATTTTGTAATTTCCTATAATTAATGCATTTGTTATCTGTTTCGCTTGGTATCTGTAACTTAATCTGATCTATACTTATTAATAACGGATAATAATTGTTGAAAGGAATATTTAGCTTAATAGATTCAACTTCAATACTTGTAGCTTTAGCGAAGCAGTTATCAATGCACGTTCCCTTCTTATTATCTAAGGAGGGCCGAGTAATTCCTCTGAAATACGGTACATATTCACGCTCAAGATAGTTCATTACAAATTCCTGACTCATTGTTTTGTCACTAGCCTCCAAATATACTACATTATTATCTAATATATTAATATTAAAATCACTAACAATACAATGGTTTTTAACATTTCTATGTTTTATCAAAAATTTTTTAACGCTATTAACAAATTCAGACTTTGATATGTCATGGCACCTATACACAGCAGATATTACAACTGATTCTCCTGTCATAAGTTTTATATCAGTACTCACAACGCTCAATCTGTCAACTACATCAATTTTATTATTGCTATATATATTGTTTCTCATATAAATTAAGACGCCATTCGCCTTATTAATTTTACTCTCATTGTAACAAATTTTGTAGCCTTCTAGTTGATAGTATTGAGCAAATTGTAAATTCTAAGTTTCCGTGCATACAATTATACACGGTTTTCTTTTTAAAGACTACAAAAGCTTCCAGTTTTTCAAAATTAGCATTTAAGCTTCTAATGTTTACGCATAAAATAATGTTTTGTTTTCTACTTAGTGTCTTATTGAATTTTTTTACATCATCAACTTCAAATTCAAACTTGCTTATATCTTCAACACTGATGTCTTGACCTATTGCTATTTCTTATTTCTCCGTAGTCTTCCTGCTATGAACAATATTATATAAATAAGGAGAGAACTCAAGGTGAGTTCCGCCTGGAAAGGGTTGAGTGAGGGAAAGGTTCTAAAATAAAAACACAACATATTTCGCGGGAAATTAGACTACTTGCCTCGGCATAAAAACTCTCACGAAGCAGAGAGGAAAGCCGGGGCAAGCGATAGATTTATTGAATAAAGGAAATGAAATTACAATTATTAAAGAAGAGAGAAAAGAGACTCTAGAGAGAAAAATGATAGAAGTAGAATTACGCTAACGCACGCTATCGCGAGGTACCTTTTCGCACGCTAAGAGAGCTCTCTTACCTAAATACTCGTAGATTTTCTCCACCACCACTCGAACACCGTCGCCTGGGAAGGTGCTGAGCCGAAACTCCTGCCGCAGCTTCTGGTCCTGAAGAATTGGACAAGCTGGGCCTTGATGAGCGCGAAGAAATGACCTGCGCCAAACGCGTTCCGACGTCTCGGACAGCCAGACGTTTGGCGACGGGCAACAAGCCGTTGCCGCAATGCGCTCACCCTGGAAGATGCACGTCAACACGTGGACCCCTTCCGCACAATTGAAAGCACACACACACTCGGAAAGAACGCACGCGGTCGCGACGAAATCGTACGCACTGATTTCGTATTTATTCGCACGCACTAGCTAATCGCGATACTCGCTCTAAAAAGAACGAACGTATCGACCTACCTATTCTAATATTCGTTAAAAGAACAATGGATAACTCGTCACTACACGCAAGCATCCGTACTCCTCGGCAGAACAAGGAAAAGTAAGCTTGGTGGCGGCGCACGTGGGCCCTTCCCGCTCGCTCGCTCACCGGGCCAGCGGCGAGCGCCGCAACGATGCGTGCGCGCGCAACAGCGCGAAAATTTAAAACCTAAGCGCCGCAGTTAAAATATTACGGCGATAAAGAATGGCGTGAACATCCCGCCCGCCTTCGTCTAACGGACGAACCAACAACCCGAGCACCCCTAAGCCTTCCGATTACCTTCCTCGATGTGCAACGGACAAAGTCGAGCAACGTGTCGACAGAGAGATGTGGTAGCAGTCTTTACTGTAGCCACACGTACAAGACCATCTGCACCGGGATGCACCTCGATAATTCGTCCTAACGGCCACTTGGACGGGGGATACCTATCATCCTTAATCAAAACGAGTCTACCTACTGAAAAATTCTCTGTCGGATTTCTCCACTTCTCTCGCTGCTGTAGATGGAGGAGATACTCCGTCGACCAGCGCTTCCAAAATTGGTTACGTATCCGCTGAAGAAGCTGAAAACGATTTAATCGGTTTTCGGAAACGTCTGGTAAATCAGCATCTGGAATCAACGCTGAAGCACCCCCTGTAAGAAAGTGAAACGGAGTCAATGCCTGAAGATCATCGATGTCGGAGGACAAGGCCCCTAGAGGTCGAGAGTTGAGACACGCCTCGATCTCGACAAGAACGGTAGACAACTCCTCGAAAGTGAGGGTGTGTTCACCGACGACCCGTTTCAAATGGTGCTTCATCGACTTCACCCCTGCCTCCCAAAGGCCTCCGTAATGCGGAGCACTAGGAGGAATAAAAACCCAATCTGTCCCATCATTCGCAAGAACCGAAGCGACCTTCTTGTAAAACTCCGCCGCCTGGTTGAGCATCGCTTTCAACTCGTTGTCTGCTCCATGGAAGTTGGTGGCGTTGTCACTGTAAAGCTTCAGACTAACCCCACGCCGGCCAGCAAAGCGTCTATACGCACTTATAAAAGTAGCCGTCGTTAAATCACTCACCAATTCTAAGTGTATCGCTCGAGTTGAAAAACAGACGAAGACAACGATATACCCCTTGTAGGACTTATGCCCACGACCCTTGGTGGTACGAACCTGAATGGGGCCGGCATAATCCAACCCAGAGATTGAAAACGGTCTGCTCGGCTGCACACGATCCGCGGGGAAGTCTCCCATCAACTGTTGAGCGGATTGCGGTTTGACGCGCTGGCACTTTACGCACTTGTGAATGATACTCTTTACTAGCTGCTTCCTCCCTAAAATCCAGACTTGCTGCATCAAAACGCTGGATGTCAGGGTTGGGCCACCGTGTAAACATAATCGATGAGCAGAAAGAACAAACAGACGGCCGAGAGCGGACTCATGAGAGAGAATCGGCGGATGCTTGCGCTCGAAAGAGAGACTAGAATGGGACAGTCGACCTCCTACTCTCAAAATATTGTCCTTACACAGAAACGGATTTAATTTACTGAGCCGACTTCCGTTCTGCAATCTCTTTCCCGCCTTCAGAGTTTCAATTTCAATCGGGAAACTGCTCGCCTGTGAGATACGAATTACGATGCAGCGGGCCTCTGCTAACTCTGCCAAAGTAAGGAACTCAGGTAGTGCTTCTTGCTTCCTTTTTCGCCTACGATAATTGAGAAGAGGGCGCCTGAGAGAGGCTACGACACGGATCAAACGAGAAAGAGAAGAAAATCTAGACAAAAGCTCTGATTCGGAAAACGTCTTCTTCATATGCAGAACGCATCGATTCTCCGCCGGTTGCGGCCAATGCTCCGGAGTCTGCAAAAGCCAATTGGGTCCATGCCACCAAAGACTGTTTCGAGCCAACGCTGCTGCTTCAGCACCTCGGGTCGCCAAGTCTGCCGGATTCTCTTTAGTGGGTACATGAGCCCATGTGGCAGATGGTAGCTCCGTCTGGATATACGATACCCTGTTAGCAACGAAAGTCTTCCAATTGCAAGGATGCTTACGGAGCCATGTCAGTACAATCTGACTATCTGACCAAGCAAAAACTGGAGCAACCCTAAGAAAGGCGAGTTTCCGAACATGGCAGAGAAGTTTGACGAGGAGCGCAGCTCCACAGAGCTCTAAATTCGGAATACTGACTGTCTTGACCGGAGCTACTTTAGTCTTAGCTGCTAAAAGCGAAACGCTGAACTTACCGTCTCCTTCATCGATCCGCAGATAGATAACAGCGGCGTAAGCTCGAGAAGACGCATCCGAGAAACCGTGCACTTGGTACGAACGGGTGGAGGTAACACCTAACCACCTGTCGATCGATAAAGTCGATAAATCAGCCAGCGACTTGCAATACGAATACCACCGCTCGCGAAGCTCCTCGGGTAAAGGAGAATCCCATTCGCACTTCTGGATCCATAAATCCTGCATCAAGATTTTTGCAATCACAGTAATCGGCGAAAGCCACCCGAGCGGGTCAAACAATTGAGCGATATTCGACAAAATAGAGCGTTTAGTTGAAGCTGCCGACAGCTCGGCAATATCCGAAGCAGAGAAACGAAACTGATCCTGACTAGGACTCCAATGAATGCCAAGAGTTTTCACCGATCTATCTACGTCGATCTGCTTTGATGACCCCTGCTGCGCCAACGGAGGAAGAAGATCTGGATGGTTTGCCGCCCATTTATCCAGAGAAATGCCTGCCGAACCTAAAATTTGGGTAAGTTGCACCCTCTTCTGAACTGCGACCGAAAGCTCGTCAGCCCCTGCAAACGTGTCGTCGACGTACGTCTCGGATTTGAGACATTCAGCTCCGAGAGGAAATCGAGCACCTTCGTCCTCCGCTACTTGCAATAACGTCCGAATAGCTAAAAATGGAGCACAAGCTGTCCCGTACGTAACCGTCGTCAACCGATAATCAACCGGAATAGAATCAGCACTGGGAGCCCAGACGATTCGCTGAAAGTTCTGATCTGCATGCCTCACTTGGATCTGCCGGAACATCTTGACGATGTCTGCCGTAAATGCGAATAAATATCTGCGCCAATTAAGGAGTATTAGTGAGAGATCTGCTTGGATTGGAGCGCCTGTGAACAAGAAATTATTTAGGCAAAATCCCTTGCTAGTGCGTCTAGACGCATCGAAAACGACCCTAATTTTCCGAACGAAATTCGATGACTGAACCACGGCATGATGCGGCAAGTACCAAGCTCCTTCTTGTGGAATCTCCGAATCTGGAATGCGTACCATGTGCCCCAAACGCTCGTACTCATCCATGAATTCTCGATACGCATGAGCCAATTCGGAATCTCGAGCAAAGCGGCGATGCTTAGAAGCAAGCGACCCGAGAGCCATTTGCCTCGTCTCTGATGCAACCGAAGGTGGATTTGGCTTCAACGGCAAACGAACCTCGTATCGACCCTGTGCATCACGGGTGTAGTTTTCCTTAAACAATTTCTCGCACGCTTCATCATCCGGCTTCAACTTAGAAAACGACGAAGGCATGTCCTCGAGCATCCAGAACCGCTGCAGAGATTGATCGAGCTCGTGCATTGAAGCACTATGCAGCACCTGCATAGGTGCAGGGGTAGCAGACTGCTCCGCCCGCCGTGAACCGCTCGCCTGCAAACCTCCGGACACTATCCAGCCAAAGGCAGTATTTTGAGCTACTAACTGCGAAGGAGGGAAGCGTCTCACGCCTGATCGCAGCAACTGCCCATACACATCAGCCCCGAGAATCACATCAACCTTATTTGAAATGAAAAATTCAGGATCTGCAAGACTAAGCCCTGCGAACTGCGTGAGGTCGAGATCCTTAATGCTGTTGCCTGGAAGCTGCGAAGTCAAACGAGGAAGAACAAGCGCCTCTGTCCTGATCTGGAAGTCAGCTTCTACACTGGATTTCAACACAAGTTGAGTCATGAAGCGCGCAATGCCGGCTGCACTGGCGCCAAGCCCTGTCAGAGGAATGCAAGTGCGTTCCCTCGGCAGTCCCAGCAGCTGGACGATCGACTCTGAAACGAACGAAGCCTCAGATCCTTGATCCAACAGTGCTCGCACATAAGTGCTGTCTCCTCTCGGACCTATCACTTGCACTCGAGCTGTAGCCAAAACAATCCTGCGCTCGGGAACCGAAACTCCAGCCGCATGCAAGCTAACTACCGGCGGTTTGGAACTCGAGCTGCTTGCCTGTGGAGTACCGGAAATCTGCTGCACCGCCTGCGATTTTCCCTGAAATCTAAGGTGCAAGAGCGTATGATGCTTGCCCTTACAGATTGAGCAACGACCCGAAGAATTACAACTGTTGATCCGATGTGCTCCAAAACAGTTGAAACAAAGCTGCAAACGTTTGATTATTGACAATCGCTCGTGCGGATTCTTATCCTTCAGCTTGAAGCATTTCGCCAGAGAATGCGAACCCTCACAAAAGGAGCAATTTCCAGACGAGCGAGAAGTACTAGCATGGAAGATTTTTCGCCCTGGAGGACCTGACGTCGCTGCAGGCATCGATCTCTTCTTCCCTTTGCGATCAGCGCCTACCATACTAAGAGCTTGAGCCCGTTTCTCTAAGAATCTGACGAGCTCCGAAAACTTCGGAAGCGCACCTACTTCTGCAGAAGGCGACGCACTCGCAACCGAATCAGCTTGTTGGTCCCTCTCGCTTAGCTCGGCCTCCCACAGCTTCCTTGATTCCGGATCTAAGCGGTCGGACAACAGGAAGATTAGAATAAAATCCGCATTATCTACCGGAACCTGCAAATTGCTTAGCGCTCGAATGATGCGCTGAGCTTCATCAATAAAAGCACGAAGATCAGAAGCAGACTCTTTTTCTAGATGCGGAATTTCCATGAAGGAAGTCAAGAGTTTATTGATAATCAAGCGAGGATTGTGATAACAAGCACTCAACGCTTGCCATGTACTCGCGTAGTTGGCACTGGTGGTCGACACATCCTTGATGAGATCCGCAGCCTCGCCCTTCAAGCAGAGTTTGAGATACTGCAATTTCGTTGTGTCAGATAAACCCGAAAGATCATGAACAAACGTCGTGAAAAGATCGCTAAAACTTGCCCAATCCTCGTATTGGCCTGAAAACGTAGGAAGAGGAATGCGAGGCAACTTTGCTACTCGTGAGCCTGAATCACGGTCTGAAACCGTCTCTGACAAACTAGCGTCACCATCTGGCTTATCAAAGAAAGAGAGCAACGTCATTATCTCATCCGTAGCATCCTCGTATACTCCCTGAATGCGCTCGAACCAATGATCAGCAACATAGACATCAGACTCGGCATCATCTCGCACAATAATCTCCGAGTGAGTACCTCGAGCCTCTGCCCAAATGTCATTCACCCTATCAAGACGTGCCTGCACTATACTTTTAGTGAGAGAGTCACGTGGCTTAGCTACTAAACGCGCACGTGTATTCTCAATCTCTGCTTCTCGAGACGTCTGCAATGCAGTCAGCTTTTTCAAAGCTATAGGCGCCATGGCAATCGCACCAAATGTACCTGAAAGACGCGAAGAAGAAAGAGAAAAAAAAGATCGAATAACCGCCGCTAAAGTTCGAGCTCGCAACTATATCTATCGCGCGTCTCACAAGTCGCCGCTTTCGTCTCCGCCGATGTAAACACACGCGCAGCGCTGCGGCTCGCTTCTAAGAGTGCGAAACCGGCCGAAGTATAAACAACAGCGCACGACTCGACGAAGCGCTCGCACTGCGGCGGATCAAATGACAATTCTTGAAATCGACAAAACACTATATGCTAGACAAAAACCGTTACAGTGCAAACGCCACGTGTACAATAATTTTGTATGCAATAGAACCAATCACTCACTCCTCACCCGGGGCACCATGAACAATATTATATAAATAAGGAGAGAACTCAAGGTGAGTTCCGCCTGGAAAGGGTTGAGTGAGGGAAAGGTTCTAAAATAAAAACACAATATATTTCGCGGGAAATTAGACTACTTGCCTCGGCATAAAAACTCTCACGAAGCAGAGAGGAAAGCCGGGGCAAGCGATAGATTTATTGAATAAAGGAAATGAAATTACAATTATTAAAGAAGAGAGAAAAGAGACTCTAGAGAGAAAAATGATAGAAGTAGAATTACGCTAACGCACGCTATCGCGAGGTACCTTTTCGCACGCTAAGAGAGCTCTCTTACCTAAATACTCGTAGATTTTCTCCACCACCACTCGAACACCGTCGCCTGGGAAGGTGCTGAGCCGAAACTCCTGCCGCAGCTTCTGGTCCTGAAGAATTGGACAAGCTGGGCCTTGATGAGCGCGAAGAAATGACCTGCGCCAAACGCGTTCCGACGTCTCGGACAGCCAGACGTTTGGCGACGGGCAACAAGCCGTTGCCGCAATGCGCTCACCCTGGAAGATGCACGTCAACACGTGGACCCCTTCCGCACAATTGAAAGCACACACACACTCGGAAAGAACGCACGCGGTCGCGACGAAATCGTACGCACTGATTTCGTATTTATTGGCACGCACTAGCTAATCGCGATACTCGCTCTAAAAAGAACGAACGTATCGACCTACCTATTCTAATATTCGTTAAAAGAACAATGGATAACTCGTCACTACACGCAAGCATCCGTACTCCTCGGCAGAACAAGGAAAAGTAAGCTTGGTGGCGGCGCACGTGGGCCCTTCCCGCTCGCTCGCTCACCGGGCCAGCGGCGAGCGCCGCAACGATGCGTGCGCGCGCAACAGCGCGAAAATTTAAAACCTAAGCGCCGCAGTTAAAATATTACGGCGATAAAGAATGGCGTGAACATGCTATATTTGAATTTATCGATTGAAGCGACGTTGACGAAATTCCTGAAGCTTTAGCTACCATGCCTCTTTCAGACGTTTCTACACTGCATATATATCTTGGTATTGTAGGTTTAATTGTATAGTCGGTATAATCTATATACTTCCTTATCTTAGATTTCAAGATTTCGCATTCGTGGCTATCTATTGCCACATGTTCTACGTTGAAATTTGTTTTATAAGTATCATTACTGAAAACAGTTTGCACACTTAAACTTATTTGTTTTGCACTCTCTTGTTTTATGCTCACCAGCACACTTTAGGCAAATATTACTATTTTTACACTTGGTGCCATTGTGACCAAATCTGCCACAATTAAAACATAGTTTAACATTAATATAATCATAAACTTTGCAGTTTTGATATCCTACAAAGAGTCTATTCTTATTTTCTCTGATGTTTTGGTATATCTCAGCAGTCACTTCCAATATCACAGACTGAAATCCAGTTTCATTGCTCTTATAGGAATTCAGAATCACACTTTTTTTTAAAAAGCACTAAAATTTCTGTCATTTATATCATGTTCAATTGTATTGTTGTCCATATTTTCGAAATTATTAATTCCTACTACCTTAACTTTGAGATTTTCAACTTCTTCTCTGTTTACATCACATACGTCTGCAAGTTTACCTTTTAATAGTTTATGTGCTTTGTTGACACTTTCCGCGTTTAGTAAGTTTATGACTATCTCATTTCCTTTTTTTATAACCTTTTTCGTTTGTATGGATTTTTCCTTTATCAGATAATGGGATACCATTTTGTTTAAACTATCAATACTTGTCGTCCGATGTGTACTGTATGGATCATGCTGTCAAAACTTGTCATCAAAATTATCACTGTACTTTAAATAATGCCCATAGACTAAAATCGTGGCTGTCAGTGCTTGAAAAGTCAGTGCATCGAAAAAAAACACAGACCTGTAGTTCCAAGATGTCGTTATTGTAACACGAGCTGATAATAATGATACTCTGTTTTTTTTATCTTTTTTTCATTTTCGGAATGTATAAGCCAGCGTTCTTCTTACTCGACACTTTGTCTCCCACCATTTCCACTTCCACTGCCACACAACGACTATATTCTCTTCCTCCCACACGTGAATGTTTTTTCCACCATTAACATCGTTATCCCCGCCATCAATCGTCGAAATCAAATCTTGAGCGACAACTCTAATGAAATAACTTTTATCCACGATGCGTGGCTAGAGTTCGCAAAGTGTTTCAACGACTTTTCAAAGTATCTTACTGGCCACAGCAGCAGCGGCAACAGCGAAAACGTGGCGGGTCAACAGATTTGTGGCACGGGATGGAGATTAAAATTCACTCAGTCAGAATGACAGGATTATCGAAATTGAGGATAATAATCCGCCCAGGACATTTGGTGTTGTCAGCAGACGGTATCGTAAAAACATCATGATGAGAATAGTTCAACTTCTCTGTTTGAATGAGTTTATTGTAAATTGTATTGATGCGCGACTAGAATATCTGAAGCTTGTAGCGGGTAGCGTGAGTTGTGTTGCCCAAGAGACTGTAGACTATAATAGGAGTGTTAATCTAGATAATATACCGGTAATGAAACTTGGCATTTATATAACGACACTTGTAAAAGAAATTATTAATCTAATTGATGATGAATGGTTCGATACTATCAAATCCACTATACAAACGCGTCTGAAAGAAATGAAAGATCAAATTGCATTTAGCCGCAATGATATTGTCAATACATTTTACCAACTTGTATCACATCATCTACAATACAATTACTACTATCAATACAATACCGATATATTAAATGAATACAGTGCATAATAATGATTGATGTATATATATAAATATTGAATAAATAATCGATCATTAAAAAATATGAAAAATGTTCTTATCTTATATTTATTACTATCCCGTTTTCTTATCCATTCCCATAGTAAATGTAAAAAAAAGTGTAATTTAAACGAAACAAAACAATAAAAATAAAAAAAACGGCGTCATCACTTCCCCCCACTACCGCCGGCAAAAATATGTCAGAGTAGGGGAGAGTATTACCCGACCACCGCATTGCTACCGCCACTTCCCCCTTCCCCTCGCTTTGGATCATCTGGGATTGTTTGGGTGCCCCAGAGCAAGGGGTATACCACTATGATTTATTTTTCTTTTTTCTCTTTTTGGAGATGAAAATACAAAGGAGGCGAAGAAAAGGACACCTGCGAATCATCACCCAACCAGGTCTGTCTTCGGCAGCTACAAGTTCGCGTAAGTTTAATTAAAAAATAAATAAATCAAAAATATAATATTAAAATAATAATTTTACTTTTTATCTTTTTTTAGAGATCTCTCGTTCTGCAGTACCAGGCCCGTCTTCTCCCTCAATAGCTATTCGTAAGTTTTGTTAAAAGAAATAAAACTTGAGAAAATAAATAATAATAAAATATTAATTTCACATTTTATTAAGATTTTTCAGAAACTTATAGTTCTGTACCAGAAAACAGGCCTAGAAGACGTTATCCGCTAAGTTTAGGCAAACTGAGCGCGGCCTCCTCTACCAGCTCAGCCATTCACCAATTATCAACAGCTAAAGATCTGCAGGTACTCAAGAGGGCTAAAACTCAATCTAGCTCTAAGCTGAAACCGATAATTGGGGAAATAATTTTTAGCTTCTAACGATAGTCAATTTATATTTTTAAATAATATTTTGTATTTTGAATAATAAGTTTGTATTTTTATATTTTGTGTAAACAAATTAAATTAATAATTAAATAAATAATACATAAATAAATAAATATTCTTTTTTAATAAACAATTTTTATTTCCATTATAGACAAGAACATACATTATTTTTAGTATTTTTGTATCAGTTTCATCTTGACCTAATATATTATCTAAGTAATTGAGTAGCCAAGCCCGAATATATTTAGTATTGTGAACCACACGCTGGTTTTCTACGAATGCAGAGGTCATGATTAAAGCAGAACTAACGGTTTCTATGTTTTAGTTATTGAATGGTTGGGTAACCAAAGTCTTCGACATTTGAAATTCATCTGAAGATAATATTAAAATAGCATTAAAAGTGTTTAAAGAGTAACAAAAAGTATCAAAGTAGTATCAAAAACTTACATGTTTGGTAAAATATCATTCAACCATTGGACTTTTTATTCTCCCTTTGAGTTCCATGCTATTCCTCAATATACATGTCAACAAATTTAGAGGAATGGTTTAAAGACTATATCAAAGACCCAATGCTTTCACAATTAGAAGGATTCAGGAGAAGGATTTTGACTGGACTCTGAAGAGTATTATAAGTTAGTGCATAAGCATAAAAAAATATCCACCAATTTGTAGGGTTGTTCTTTCATTTCTCTTCCGAAGTTTATAGAGAAAAAAAGCGTGTGTCAATGTCCCGAAGACTCAGTGTTTCAAGTATGCTATACTTTCAGTTTTGTAGCCCAGTAAAACTAATACGAATAGAGTTATTCAATATCATACATATGAAAATAAATTGAACTTGGATAATATAGAATATCAAGTAAAACTGAAAGCTATTGTGAAATTTGAAAAACTAAAGGATATTTCTGTAAACGTATACGTGTGGAACGAATTGGAGCAAAGTTCGAAGTATCACCATGTCATGTTACAGCGGAAAAGAAGGATGAACATGTAAATTTACTCATTATCCAAGACTTTTACATCGATGAGTATGACGAAAATAATTGTGCTGATGATGAAAGTTTACCTAAGTACCTCTACGTTTAGATAAAAAATATGTCCCGCCTTCTGAATTCACAAATATCTAAAATCCAGATTAAATCTTACCATTGTGAAAGATGTTTGCAAATATTTTACAATCAAGAAAGTTTGAAAACGCATGTAAATAATTGTACAATTTTGAATAATAGTTGAATCAATATGCTCAACTCTAAGAATAATATTCTCAAATTTGAAGATCATAATAAGAGTAAAAAGTACATTTTGTTATGTATGCGGATTTTGAATATTTATTAAAGCGTACTGAGAATGAGAATTTTCAACTTCATGAAGCATCCAGCATAAGGTACTATATACATAAAATGTAGATATGATGATAGATTATCTGGTTATAAGTCATAACGGCAAATTAATAAAAATGAAGAAATACCGGCAGAATGGTTTGTATAAGAATTTAAATCAATTAGTGAGAAGATAGTAGAAGTACTCTTCAAAAATTCTGTGACGTACTGCCTCCCAGCAGCACGCACTCTCATGGGCTCGATTTATTTAATTTTGTTAATTTAAATTCGACGCGAACGCATTAGCATGGGAGAGCTGGAAAAAGGAGGGCAATACAACAACAAAATTAAGAGAAAACAAGGCGGTATTTCGATCAGTCCCACCCTACAACTAAGCAAGCCTCCCACGCATTACTCGGCCTCGCAGGGCCTACTCTTCGGCTTACTATCTCGCTGGCTCGGCTCTTTCTTAGTGCGTGAGCACTTAGTAAGCGGGTGGCCAACTCCTCTCTTTCTCGCTCTCGCTCTCGCTCACGTAAGTGCACAGCACACAAGTCTCTCTCTCTCCCCCTCTCTCTCTCTCTCTCTCACACACACATCTATACAATGTCGACGAGATCACAACAAGAAGTGCTAAAACCGCGCGCTCTCGCGAGTCGATCTCGCGAGCCAGCTTTTGTAAGAGCGGCACTGATTGAAATCGTGGCAGGCTAGTACAGCGAGCAAACCTGGCGCCGCTTCACGGAAAGCCGTCTGGGCCTTGCTGTTTACATGCATGCTCTGGCTCACCGATGCGTTCGGAAATTTTCTGACTTGATACGGCTGCGACACACCTCGTCGCAATCCGAAACCAATGAGACTCACTGATTTTGAGGAATTATCTTTCTGGAAGTCAATGATATGTCATATATGTCAAAAAGCATTACGTGTTGATGAGCTTGCAGTACGAGACCATTGTTATCTCACAGAACGGTATGTTATCAGTCTCCTTACAATTTTTAATAACGAAAATGAATATGGTGATTCTAATTGTTAGATAATCATTTTTTTGTTTTTTTTTTGCAGCCCATAATTCAATATAAACTATAAAGATTCAAGATTCATTCCCATTATTTTTCATAATCTCAATTATGATAGTCATTTCATTTTGGAAGAGATCGCTACTTCTACATTGATGAAAGGACGAATCTTTCTAATACCACATAATAAGGAAAAATATAAAAAAACTTCTTTCACAAGAAGATTTATTGATTCTTCGCGTTATGTACCATCATCATTGGAGAAACTTACATCTAGGTAGCATCGTATCTAGAGAAGGTGATGATATCTGTAAAGGAGTTTCGGTCAGATGGAATTACAGATGACAAGATAGATCTTCTCCGACGGAAAGATGTATTTCCATATTATTTTGTAAATTAATTAAATAAGCTAACGTCTACAAAACTGCCAGAAAAGGGAGAGTTTTACAATAAATTAACCGACTCTCACAGTAGCGATAAAGACATCAGCATGCTATTCAATTATGGAATAAGTTTAATATAAGAAATTGTTTTTCGAGAGACATTTTTAAAAGCATATGATTTATGCCTTGCACAATTCCACAGCTACCTCAGGACTAACATTTTTAGCAGCTTTAAAAATGCAAAGATAGAACTGGAGCTTCTTACAGATATTGATATGTTAATGTTTATTGAAGTAAGTATTCGAGGAGGAATAAGCCAATATTGAAATCAGTATGCCAAGGCGAACAATCCATATATGAATTCTTTATTCGATGAGAAACAGAGGACAAAGACGCTGTTATCCTTTGATATAAACAATCTTTGTGGATGACCGATGGTGCAGCATTTACGGGTTGGAAAATTTAAATGGATTGAATATAAATCAAACCCAAACTTCTTCAATGTATCACCAGATTCAGATATTGGTTAAATTGCTAAAGTCGACTTGGAATATCCTGTGCAATCACCGCGCTCCAGCTGGCTCAAAGCAGAAAAAACGTCTCACTATGCTTGATGATAAGAAAAGGTATGTAATGCACTATCATGCACTCAAACAGGCAATGGATAATGGTCTTTGATTAAAAAAGGTGCATAGAATTTTGAGTTTCGAGCAGAAAGCCTGGCTCAAACATTATGTCGAATTAAACATTGAGAAGAGAAGCAGTCAAGAAACGATTTCGAAAAATTCTTCTATAAATTGTCAATTAACGCTGTCTACAGAAAGTTTATTAGACGAGAGCGAAAATTGATGTGCAATTAGTAAATAAATTTACAGGCAGATATAAAGCAGAAACACGCATAGCGTAACCAAATGTTCACAGTTGTGCGATCTTTAATGAAAATCTGAAGCTCTTATACGTCGGCCTTTCTATCTTCGATTTGTTTTCGATTTGTTTAAGACATTAGTGTACGATTTTCACTACTTGTATATGAAACAGCGAGTGGGAGAAAAATATAAACTTCTTCATACAGATACAGGTAGTTTGATATATGAAGTAAAGGACCTAAATATGTATAAAATAATGAAAGAAGACATTCATAGGTATGATACGTCTCATTATGACACAAATAATCAGTTTGATATCCTACTTATGAATAACAAAGTTCCTGGATTGATGAAAGACGAGTGCTATGGCAAGATCACGAGGGGATTCATAGGATTACGGAGCAAAATGTATAGTATCATGATTGAAGGATGGGAGACTGTCAAAGAAGCTATGGTATAAAATTCAACGTTACAACATTATCGAAGATATCTTGAGGATCTAATTATTGTGCAACTTGAACAGTGCAACATTCATTCAAAATTGCATATAATGCATACTGAAAAGCACAAGAAAATTGATCCAAGTCCTGATGATGATAAACGATTCCTATTGCCTCATAGTACGGACATATTATCTTGGGGACATTACAAAGTCATAGAGGAGTAGATGGCGCAAGCTGCAATTTAAGTGGAAGCGGATTGGATAAATAAATGGTTGATTGAAAATGAGGAAGGGTGGTAGAAGATTCGGAGAGGGGGTATGAAGCGACTAGTGCTGAAGAAGAAATCGAGAGAGAAATTAAGAGGGGGAATGAAATCTCCAATGAAAACAGTACAGCATGTATGGGGATAACACTTTATGGGGGTAAAGGCGAACAAATCATTATCGAATATGATGTGTGTAAGGAGTTAATGCACGAATGGAACCCACCGATGGAGGGAACACCTTTCGAAAGAAGACATATTCTAAAAGAGATAATGGAAGGAGTAGATATTGTGGTTCGAAATCGGCAATATAAACCTATGCATCGCTATGAAGAGGGCATTCAAACAGTCGAGCTTGAAAATTATCAATCTTTGGAGAAGAAACCAAGAATCATCTAACTTTTTAAGTAAGTTCGTAGCTGATTCTGACCGTATTTGTTCCCAAATAAAATTTTTTGTCTAACAAAATTTCTCATTTTACTTGATTTAGAATGGATCTATCTGCACTTAACAAGATTGCTGAGCGCAAGTTCTAGCCTAGGAAGAAATCCACGGACTTAGAGAAAGATCAACAATACATGGTGACTGCAGTCAAGAAGGTAAAGACAAGATACGGCACGAAGATTGTGGTCGAAATCGTTTTCGAAATAGTTTTGAAATATTGCTGACAGAGATCGAAGATCTCATCAGCCATTTTGAAAGATCAAGAACTTTTCATTAATCTCTCTGACGCCGCAAATAAACTATCTTTATTTATAGCATATCAGGGTGAAACTTCTTTCAAGTTCCGTACTTGTTGAAATAATGAAATACAAATATTGGTTATTTTTTAAAACTATTCATTTATTCAAACTTGTACATATTATACATGAAATACATTATTTAACATAATTACAATTGCATTCTTATTTATTTCTAACTTAGGTAATTCATACAATTTCACTTTTACCTATCCAACTATTATGATCACTACTGAATCCTTACCATTTAACATATAGGCGATTACCACGTTTCTTTAAGAATTTTTTTCATAAATAAATTTCTGGATGCTCAGACACTTTGTCTCTGACATTAAATTGCTTTTTCACAAGTACCTTTCATTTGCAGATTGCTTCTTTATTTCTCTTTCATATGCTTTGGTAACATTTTTAGACTCAATCCCTATAGTCCGATGTTTTCTTGTATTGTAAGCTTTTACCAACTCAGGCAAGATATCCAAACACTTATAGTTTCCCTGTTTACTGAACTCGATTCACATTGAATTTTTTAATGTTCTATTAAAACGTTTGCATATACTTGCATGAAGATTACTATGTGAAGAGTATAATTTTTTTCTTGTATTTTTTCATGAGTTTCTGAAAGTTTGAATTGTAAAACTCTTTTCCTTGGTCAGTTTGTAGATTCGAGGGTACTCTGCCTAGTTTTACTATCGATTCCATAACTGCAGTAATATGATTACAACTCTTTGAGTTGACCATTGTTCTCGTCAAAGTAAGGAATCATTTTCATAAGGTCACCTTGCTAAGTTTCATCTATTCGCGTATATCATACATTCTTCGCTTGTTCCTGGGGCGAGCTAGTTTGTGCAGCTCTTCAGCTACTTTTTGACACTCCATCTTCGACTACATCGGCTTGCAAATATTTGTTCAATTATTTAACAATATATTCAATACTAGCGTAATTACGTTGAAATAGATCATGAAGGTGTTTTATAAGTTCATCCTTATATTCTTCTATAAGTTCACTTATTCTAGTAAGTTTAGAAGATATACTCGTATAATCTACTTCAGTCTATATGATAATTTTTAGCGAATGCAAAGTGATTGCATCGTTTGGATTTCGTAACTCCCGTATATTGCAAAGTCGTTTATTTTCTAAGTCAAAATCACCGTACGATGTGAAATTGAAACCAATGCTGGAGGACCGCGGCTCACTTGCAAGCCCTCAAGTTTTCTTACAAACATATCGAGACTCATGTTACTACTGATGCAAATAAGAAAGTTGAGTATCAATATATATGTTTGGCTTCACGAAATTCCTAAAGAATTGATTGAATTTCGTTGATGTGATTGTTATATCTAGCAGATCATTTGGCAACCCAGAACCGGAGTTATTTGATAAGCTTGTCTGGATTATCCCAGTGGACGAGATCAATAGAAGAATTTTTTTGGCTATTTTATACTTCGCTATGAGTCCTCCTCCACAACTAATATTTTTACGAGGAGATGAACTTAAAAGCAGATCATCAAGATGTTTTTTTGAAGAGTAATTCCATTAGTTCATTGGTTTTAGGATGATTTTCATTTCTGAGTCCGGCTTGACATTGCGCTCTAGAAATATAAATGCTTGTTTTATACTATGCTTGTCAGTTGTGAATCAGTTCTAGAAGTAAGATGATCATTAACAAATTCCAGGAACGTCCGAAAGGATACGGATTGCTTGATACAGTAATCGTAAATGCATCTTCCTGGATATTAATACTGTGGTCTAGGAACTAAATTGAAAAAGCAAATGTAGAGAGGTGATCCTGGAATTAATCCGCTTGATCAGGCATACAATGAACACGATAGCCTGGCAACGTGTCAAAGCCAAGAATTCCAGTCTAGCTGAAAAATCGTATGCTTTTACTGTCACAAATGCTATGAAATTAAAAGGAAAAACTGCTACTTAAACGCCAATGTCAGCAAGTAAGGGTTTAAGGAAAATGCAGGCTGGCTTGGCGTTAAAGAAGATTCAAACTTCTGTAAATCAAAAGGGAAACTTTGACGTTTCCATTCCACTGAGTATGATTTTAGGCTTTGTAGAAGATTAGAAAAAAATTGTAGTGAATATAAAGCATGAACTCTTTCTCACAAGATCGAGAAATGACCTGAATGCAATAATTCAAGAAGGTGTTTCAGTAAATGTATCTAGTTATGAATATGAATATTATCAAGGTAAAATGTTGAAAACAGAGTGGTTAATGACATACACGTTAAAAAATTTAGAGTGAAAGTAACTCTATTGGAGTTAATTTTCACTCTGACAAAAGGTCAATAATTAGGCTCACTATATAGAGTGAAACGCCTCTCGAAGCTCGAGTGAAATTTCACTCTTAAACTGAGTGAAATGAACGGCTCATAAATTGCGATTTCTGACTCTAATAAGAGTATAATTTATATTATTAGAGTGAATTTATAAACTAGTTAGAGTCATTTTTAGAGTGATATTTTACTCTAATATGGGTAGATATTTATCTTAAAAAATTTGTTCTACCTTCCTTAGAGTGAATAAACTCACTCGAAAAATATAAACGTACAACTACTAACGAGGCTAAGCTCTAAATCATTGAAAGGCTGTGAAGGTTTTGGTACATCAACTTTCAGAAGTTTAAATTTTGGCTCATCTTCATCAACTTGAGTGGCTTCGCGCACTCTTAATATTTTGGATGGATCACCTTTTCTCATATTCCTAAATCGGTATTGGATGAATCCTTCACCAGTATTCATATCAAAGAAACTTTCCTAAAATATTGTATAATCAATATCTTTAACTATTATATAGAACAAAAATATATAAAAATAAATTTTAACTCACGTGACCAAGACCGTTTAAAGATTTCAATTTCGGAAAATCTTTAACTATTGCCATCGCTGCTGCGTGTTTCATTTCTTTCGACGCGTTACTGTAAACATAATTAGTAATAAAATGATTACAAGATTTATATTTTTTGTAAAGAGAAATATGATTTGATGATATTATTACTTACTAAGAATTTGTTAGTCTACAAAGACCAGCTACAGTTTCACGAACAACAGCTTGTCTATCAGAAACATGAAAAAGACCGGAATCTAGTTTCTTTACCAGCCTATAACCATCTTTTGATTTCGATACCCACTTTCTGATTGGAAGATTCTGAAACATGAAAGAATTAATAGTCATTTTTGTTCCTATTATACTAAATAATACTAAATAAACTAAAAAATATTTCAATACGTTTGATCCTACATAAGTTGAAGATGTTAATGCGGTATCAGTACTATTAGAATTTTTTGAGCCACTTATTGGTTGACATTTTCTTTCTTTATTAAGATTTTTTGTGACTTCTTCACTGCCTGATTCTTCATCTACTTTCATGTTTTCCGAACGATGCTGCAGTTTTGAATTTTGTGTAGAATCTGTTTGCAATAATATTGAAGTAAACTCTAGTGAAATGTACATATTTAATGAACATGTATACAAATAGCGGACAACTATCATTACTGCATAAAGCTTAGTCGCAAAAACAATATATACGTATAATATAAACTATGTAAAATTGTACCCTCCATTAGGTGTTTGTCAGATGTCGGTTTTCTGTTATTGGCTGCAATTTAAGAGGATTTACTCTTATTTTTTCGGCTTATTCTTCATATCAAAATTAATTTCAGAATCACTTTCACTGTCAGATTCTTCTTCAGATGTAACTTGACCTGCTACTATTATCCGATTCATCATCGTTATCTGAATCTTCAGAAACTGATGTTTGTTTTAATCTGGCTTTATCTGTCAAATATACAAGAATTATGTATTGAAACATAACTAAGAAAATAAAGATCAAATTTCATATTTTACTAAGATATTTACAATGAAATACAGTTGTTACTATATTGTCTGTTAAATATAAATTATTAATTTAAAAAGGTAACTTCCAACTCTTTATTGGAATTGTTCGAAACCTTCTTTTCGATGTAATTCTTGTTAGCACTAAAAACTAACGAATTTGTGTCTGAATCGAATTACTGAAAATTATTTTTGACTTTTGCTTTGGCGATGGTAATGTTTTTGTTAACCTTTGGCATACACTATCAATATCCAACTGATCGTCATTACGATTAGATACTGTAGCTCGTAGGTTTGGAGTTTTAACAGGAAGCTTAAATAGAAATATGCTAATTATTATTATTTTAAAAACACTAGGCACATATCAAATGTTTAACTTATAATTTTTTAATTTAGTTCCGATTCTAAGACAAGAGTGGGAGGACGGAATGATAATAAACTTAACAGTATATGATATTATTGAATGTTAATGTAGAATTTTATAGATTGAACGTGAAATTTGCAATGTGTTTGTTTCTGTAACTGGCAATATGAACTGCTTTCTCTCTTTCTCTCTATTACACTCTCACATAAAGATAATTTGCTTTACCTTGTTGTTGGTGCTGAATGTAAAAGGGTGACTTTTCTCCTCGTTTAGAATTCCTTCTCTCTTTTCTTCTAAAATGCTCCTTGAGACCCTGTTTGGTTTTTTTCTTGGACTTAATGTGGCGGGGCCAATTTAAAATAACGTTTGAATATTCTCCCTTTAAACACTTTATTTAACAAATTATTTAATCCAAAACAATAAACTAAATTGAAAGGAGGATGCCCATGAGTAATGTAAATCTGCCCCAAAAAGGGAACGCACAAAATCATATCCACCATTTAGAACACAAAAAAACATGTTATTTTAAAAAAAAATTCATCCCTATAGCACTCGGGAAAGTGGTTAAAAACGGCGATGAAGATTACATCAATTTTCAGCAAAATTTTACTGAAAATCGCAAAAATAGCAGGCTTTGCAGGTTTTTAAATCCATTATTTAATGCTCAAAAGACAGATAATGAGAACCACTAACAATATTAGTAGTTTTATTTTCAGAGCAACCCTTCAAACTAACTCCAGTAATGAGAACAGATTAAAAAAGATTTCATCCCTCATCTGTCTCGCTGCGATTTAGACCCCTTTGCACGTTTTCCGCGCATCCAAAACTACGTAGGGTCAAAGAGGACAGAAATACACGCCGATTGACGAAAAGACTGATTCAGAGCAGCCCTTCCGATAGACGGGAAAATTCATTCATACCAGAAATCGGAAATCGCGGTTTTCATCCAGATCACTAATTATGCTAAAAAGAATGCCTTTGCACGTTTTTTGCATGACTAATCGGCAACGTGTTTATAGATAACATAAATATTTATTAAATGCATGCATTTCCAGTACAGAGCAACCCTAAACAACCCGATCGTGGTGGAGAAATGCTAGGGGGAGGCCTCACCCCCTTACTGTCTCGCTGCGATTTCGACCCCTTTGCACGTTTTCCGCGCATTCTAAACTACGTAGGGTCAAAGAGGACAGAAATACACGCCGATTGACGAAAAGACTGATTCAGAGCAGCCCTTCCGATAGACGGGAAAATTCATTCATACCAGAAATCGGAAATCGCGGTTTTCATCCAGATCACTAATTATGCTAAAAAGAATGCCTTTGCACGTTTTTTGCATAGCTAATCGGCTACGTGTTTATAGATAACATAATTATTTATTAAATGCATGCGTTTCCAGTACAGAGCAACCCTAAACAACCCGGTCGTGGTGGAGGAACGTGTATTTCTGTTCTCTTTGATCCTACGTAGTTTAGGATGCGCGGAAAACGTGCAAAGGGGTCGAAATCGCAGCGAGACAGTAAGGGGGTGAGGCCTCCCCCTAGCATTTCTCCACCACGATCGGGTTGTTTAGGGTTGCTCTGTACTGGAAATGCATGCATTTAATAAATATTTATGTTATCTATAAACACGTTGCCGATTAGTCATGCAAAAAACGTGCAAAGGCATTCTTTTTAGCATAATTAGTGATCTGGATGAAAACCGCGATTTCCGATTTCTGGTATGAATGAATTTTCCCGTCTATCGGAAGGGCTGCTCTGAATCAGTCTTTTCGTCAATCGGCGTGTATTTCTGTCCTCTTTGACCCTACGTAGTTTAGAATGCGCGGAAAACGTGCAAAGGGGTCGAAATCGCAGCGAGACAGTAAGGGGGTGAGGCCTCCCCCTAGCATTTCTCCACCACGATCGGGTTGTTTAGGGTTGCTCTGTACTGGAAATGCATGCATTTAATAAATATTTATGTTATCTATAAACATGTTGCCGATTAGTCATGCAAAAAACGTGCAAAGGCATTCTTTTTAGCATAATTAGTGATCTGGATGAAAACCGCGATTTCCGATTTCTGGTATGAATGAATTTTCCCGTCTATCGGAAGGGCTGCTCTGAATCAGTCTTTTTGTCAATCGGCGTGTATTTCTGTCCTCTTTGACCCTACGTAGTTTAGAATGCGCGGAAAACGTGCAAAGGGGTCGAAATCGCAGCGAGACAGTAAGGGGGTGAGGCCTCCCCATAGCATTTCTCCACCACGACCGGGTTGTTTAGGGTTGCTCTGTATTGGAAATGCATGCATTTAATAAATAATTATGTTATCTATAAACACGTCATGGGTATCCTCCTTTATAGTTGGTCTTCAACCAACGAAATTAGAATAGCAAAATTAAATTGACAAAACAAAATTAAATAAAAATTCTGCGTCCGCTCAGCAGCTTGGCTTGAGTCGGAGTGCTGCGAGGTAGCGTGGCTTGGAGACTCTCGGAAGTGTTTCCGGACTTCCCCCGCTTTCGTGAGTTTTTCCTCCCCTTAACTACGTCACTGTTTCGGCACTTGTTGCACTCATTAGGTCTTACGGGGCCTAGGAACTGCACAAGCCCCCAAACTGCAGCGTAGCTTTGCACGCGCGGTCTCGAGCAGCGGTGGGGAAATTGTTTGGGTCAGCGAGATTCTTGGCTACCTGATACTTTTGTGGCCTTGAGTCACGTTGTACCTTTTATGTGTAAAACTGTCTCGGTTTTATATTCAAAATAATTGTTCGAATATAATTGTAGTAAAGTTGTCACATAACATCCTCCCCCCCTTGAAAACGTTTGTCGTCCCCGACAAACTTCGCGGGTCCTGCGGGTGGTATGGTCCAGTTGGTGGTCCATAACGAGTAAGGTTCAATGATGTGAATATATCACTTAATTAAAAGAAAATTGAAAGCCTCAAATCAAGAACAAGGGCGAGCATGTTAAAGGGATGATTTGTTATGGTACATTTTAGTTTTGTAGGTATGGAGCGAGTTTATTTTTTTTATGACACGTAAGCGTGATGGTTCAACCAATAGTTTGTTTAGTTTGCAGGGCGAGTCGTCATACCCTATACAAGATCTATATGTTTTTTATCTTGGTAGTTTATGCGTTTTCCCCCTTATTTCTTTATGTTTATACTTGTACTTTACAATCATTTGTCCCTCGCTCAAGTTGGCACGGTGTGTCCCTCACATGATCTATGTGATGTTTATCATGTGCGCGGCATGTGTCCTTTCGAATGAATTTCATTCTCTTGTTTGCACGATGGGATGGGTTTATTGGGTGGGTCGTCTCTTTCATGTCTTTGATTTGAGCTGTTTTTTGTGTTGAATAAAAAGAAAATAAAGAAAGTTCATTGAAATTGATTCTGGCAAACGCCACTTACTTGTTGCTAGATTATTTGGTCCGTGGTCCTGGGTCCTTCACAATCTATCTTACTTCCTGTTTTATTAGTATTGTTAGTTTCCTTTACTTAATGTATTACTTATTCTGTATTGTGTAAATTGTATATATATTGAAATTTTTAAATATTTTCATTTGTTAGTACTTATTCCTAAGGGTGTTATATCTTAGCCTAAAATTTGACAATATATTTTATTTTGTGGTATAGTTCGTGGGGATTAGAGTTAAATGGTCCGGGTTTATTATGAAATTACAAAAATATGTTTTTTTTTCTTATTGTATCATTAAATCTTATAAATAGATTGGTCTCTGTTGACGATAAAGTAGATGGGTTGTTCAAGAGTAGATCCAGGACGAGTTATTGGGACAGAGCCCCATGACTGATGAGGCTTAACGTCTCAAAGCGGTCCAGTAGGTCTTCATCCTCGTCGTCTACCCTGTCTTCTTTTGTTGGTACCAATGGTACATCGAGCATCAGGTCACCGTCAATGCTCTGGTCCAGTAATGAGGTTGGATCGATTGACCATCCCTCCTGTCTCGTCCTCTCGTTCGAGATGGTTTCGACTTTGCTTGAACTCTTTTCGTTGTCTTGTTGATCCGATGGTCCTGATTCTGGTCTGCGCGCCGATGGTGTGTGTTTGACGGGGCCTCTATTGGCTTCTGTTTTGTTTGTGTTGTTCGTGATGCAGCCATTGCATTCTTTCAGATGTTGGTCCCAATTTTTATATAATATTAATTGGCCACATGCTCTGTGCAGCAGCTCTGCATTTCCATTTTGGATTTTGCAGACCTTTTGATGTTCCTTTTTCATCCTCGTATCAGCCAATCGATGACAGACCGCATGTACCCTTCTGTATGATTGTTGATCTCTCGCAAGATGTTTTGGGGCGGCCCATATCTGTCTGTATAGATGGTTACGATGGTCCATGGCTTTCTGAGCATCACTGTGAATAAAGTACTGCGCAAAAGCTAGATATTTCTTATGAGGCTTATCCTCATCTTGATTTTTCTGTAACAAAAATCTAATGTGGTCCACTGGTCCAAATGTTGCAAATACTTTTACAAACTCTTCGTGGTTCATGGCTAAGGGTACTTGGGGGCAGAATCTTAGTCCTGCAGTGTCGTCTAGCGTACATTCTCCATTTTGAAGTACTTGTCTTTCACTATTGCAGTAAATATTTGATGTTTCTTGAAAGAAGAGACTAAGACTTGTCCTGGTTTTGGTTTTTTGTTCTTTATCTTCATTAGATCAATGGCTCCTATTTCTTCTAGTAGTCTTGTAACGGACCATGTATTGTCACAATCCGCTGATAGGAAATGTACAATATTGTCTCGCTTATGTGTAAGGCATTCTCTCACGGTGATTAAGTTGTTGGGAATACGAATAATTTCTGCAGTGGTACGAGTTAAATCACTTTCAGATTTTTGCTCGTTTTGTTGCATGTCATAACCTTTATTTAGAGGTTCTAAACCTGGTTGTGTGGGTAGGAGAAAAAGCATTGTGGGTTCTGTTGGTTTCGAAAATCTTATATCTATAATGGAGCCTTCTTCGGCTTCTGTCTTGCTCAATATCCCTAATTTCTTGTGGTTCTTTGACTTGTTTCTTGGCGTACTGTTGGCTGTAGAGCTGTGACTTTTTATTGTGGGTGTGACTGATAATGTCTTTCTGACTGGTGGCAATATGTCAGTTACACTTTCGTCATCTGACTCAGTTCCTGTATCCTCTTGACCAGATGTTTCTTGTAGCTTCTGCCGTGTTCGTTTTATGAGGGTTTGAACACTTTTTCTCCAGACTTTGTCTACGTCGGTCTCTTTCTCAAAGCGTGGAACAGATGTGTAGATTGCTTCACGCACATCGTCAGGTACATTGTCATCGTCAGAGAAATGTCAGGGTAAATCCAGTTGTGTATCTGTTTCAGTTGTTGATTCATTAACATAAGCTTGCTTATCCATTTCATATTTCCTCATGCTTTCTTCCAATTTTCTGCTAGCTTCTTCTACTTCTTGTTTTGTTAGAGTGGTTCTGACTGATAAATTTTCTATAGATTCTTCATCTGCATTATCTTCATCTTGGGAATCTTCTACTGCAGTCATGTCTATTGCGATGTTGCTTATGGTTTTGTTCTGACTGTCTTCTGAAGAAGATGTTTCGTTCTCGGGTACTTCTTGGGCTTCATCTTCTGTAGCCTCTGAGTCTGGTTATTGTAATCCGCTGTATCTGGGGTCTGGTATGGGTGGTTTATCTGAGTCGCTGTCTTCATTAGCAGTTGACGATAGCCATGATCTCCTGGATGGATTGACTGTCATTGAAATGTCCGAATCTATATCAGATGAACTTCCTGGCATTTCTCGTGGTTTGATGGAAGTTGTCTCTGTGACTGCTGTCTCGGTTTTTGTTGGTGTCTCTGTTTGTGCAGTCTTCTTTGCACCAATGGGTTTGGACGTCTTGCTTGGTCCTCCTTGCTTGATGTATTGTCCTACTGGACTTTCTACCTAAGCACGTTTTGCTCTTGTCCTCTGCTCTACCACACTATATTCTAGTTTGGGCGCTTGTTTATTTGTCTTCGCTCCTATGGGTCTACCTCTAGCTCTGGGTACTGTGGTTTTCTCCGATGCTGAGTGTGGTCTATTGCGGAAACTAGTCTTCTGTGATGGTGCTTTGCTCTTGGCCTTTTCTTGTTCTTGCTTTGCTTTTTCTTCTATTATCATCACTTTGATTCTAGGTAAATTTTTGTTTATCTCCTCTTCGGTGGTTTCTGGAGGATTTCTTGAAAGTGCATCGGCATTTTTGTTTAGCTTTCCTGGTTTGTATTTGAAGATGTATTCATATCCTGTGAACCTAAACATCCATCTCATTAATCTTTGTCCAGGGTCTTTTCTGCTATGCATCCAATTTAATGGTTCATGGTCAGACACTAAAGTGAACTTGCGGCACAGTAAGTATGGTCTAAACTGATGTAGAGCATATAGTACCGCAAAGCACTTTTTTTCAGTGGTGGACTAATTCCTTTCAGCTTTATTTAAAGCTCTAGACAAGTATTGGACTGGGTGTCAAATCCATCCTTTTCTTGATTCAGGACTGCTCCGATCGCATAGTCTGATGCATCTGTGGTTAAGGTGAATTTCTTATCAAAGTCCGGGAATTGCAAGATGGGTTCTTCCATTAGGCATTCCTTGAGTTTTTGAAAGCTTTCGTCACATTGAGGAGTCCATTTGAACTTCACGTTTTTCTTTAGTAGGTCATTCAATGGCTTCGCTATTTTAGCAAAGTCTTTGATATACTTTCGATAATATCCAAACAATCCTAGTACTTCTCTTATATTCTTGGCACTCATGGGTGTGGCTAGTCTGGCTATTGCCGAAACTTTTTCTGGATTAGATTCAACTCCTTTTGCGCTAATTATGTGTCCTAAGAATCCAACTTCTTTTCTAAAGAATTCAATTTTGTCGGGTTGCAAGACTAATTTTGCCTCTCTTAACCTTTTCATAAGATTTCGTATTGTTCTTTCATGGTCTTTTAAATTTTTACTGTATACTATGATGTCATCCAGGTATACTAACATTTCAATATTCTGTCCATTTATTGTCGTGAATGCTGTTTTATAACAATCTTCAGGAGCCATCGGTATTTGTTGGAAACCACTGGCCAAGTCAAATATCGAAAAGTAGGTTGCTCCTACCAGTTGATCCATTATATCCGCAATGTTTGGTAACGGGTATGCATCTCTGATGATTTTCTTATTTAGTTCTCTAAAATCGGTCATCATGCGCCATCTTGGGTTGCCATGACTATCTGGTTTCTTGGGTACTATCCAGATGGGTGAATTACAGAGAGAATTGAATTCTCTTATAATTTTGTCTTTGAGCTTTTTGGCTACGCTTTCTCTTACAACTTGTTTGTGTTGAAGAGGATGTCTGTATTGCTTAGTGTTTATAGGTACGTTATTTTCTAAGTGAATATGATGCTCGATCATGTCGGTGCACAGGAGCCTGTCTCCTGGCAATACGAATCAATCCAGAAAATCTTCAATTATGTGGTTCACAATTTCTAATTCTTCTTTATTCGGATGGTTTCTTCTAATTGATGCCTTCACTCGTTCTAATCTTTTGATTTGGTCAACAATTGCATCTCCATCAAAATCACTGTCTGTTTCTTGTAGAAAATCTGGTCCGGTGTCGGAAGGTATTAACTCTTTTGGGTCTACTTCTATCATTACATCCTGTTCACTTGTGTTTATGGCCATCATTTTGCAGGTATTGGTCACATTATTGACCACGCCTTCATCTAGAAATACGTTGTAATTTCCCACATGTATCCTAGGAGTGTAGCCTTCCTGCAAGTCACTTTTGATTAGGTTAATTGGAACTACTTGTCTAATTCTAGCTTTTATAATATATATTTTACTTTGTCCGTGGTAACATTTTCTTGGTTCTCCATGTTTTGTTCCATTGATTTGATCTCGTCATCAATTTTTGCTTTCACTTTTAGTATTTCATTTCCTGGTTTACATTTATATCCTCTCCTTAGATTCCTAGGATTATGTTCTTCTTCATGTCCTATGAACGGTATGGGATGCATGACATCACCACTTACCATGAGAGAATTTTTATAGTAAGAGATTATAGCTTCTTCCTTTTTTAGGTAATTCCTTCCTAGCATGCCATCTGGTTTTATATGAAAATCGTCCTGTATTATTTGAAATTTTACTAGGGTTCCTCTTATATCCAGGTACACTGATCCTGCTGTCCACACTGTCTGATCCGTGATGCCTCCTAATTCTCTGGCATCTTCAATGCTTATCGGTAAATCATCGTGCAGAGCTCCGATTTTTATTAGGTTTACGGTTGCACCATTATCTATCATAAAGTCTAAATACGGTCGCTGTGTTCCTTCGGGTATCCTTATTCTTACAGCTGCTGCCTCTCCATCTTCCCAACTATAGTTTTCTCGTCCCTTACAGTTCGTGGAACACATCCTTGCGACCTCTCGGGCCTGGCTAGTATCGCCATTACTGGGGCTTTTGCTTGATTTTAGTGTAGGCTCCTTTGACTCGAATCTCGATTCTGGTTGTACTCCTGCATTTGTTTTTGATAATTTAAATTATCCCTATTATTTTGATTGTCATATCTGGGATCTTCGTTGCGTCAGCTAATATTATTCCGTCTGTCGGGTCGATTCTGCGTATTTTCATACCTTCCTGTCTGAGCATTGAATATTCCTTGACTTGCTCTGTAGGATTGATTATTGCTTTCACGTCAACTGTTACTCTCTTGTCGGTTGTCGTTGTAGTTCTGATTTTGGCGAAATCCATTTCCATAATTTGTATTGTTGTAACGATTTACATAATTCGGATTTCTGTAATTATTCTCCTGGTAATGGTTTTATTTATAACCATTGGTTTGGTGGCGGTTGCCGGAATATCCATCACGTGGTACATTTCGCGATCGATCTTGCACATAGGCAATGTATTCAGGTTCTTCATATTCGTATCGTTCCTCCATATAACCTATTTAGTGAGGTTCTCCATGTTGACTATTTCTGTATTGATCTTCGTCGTGGTATCTTCTGCTATTCCTATAATTTGTTCCAGTCCGTGGTTCATTATATAGTCTAGGGTTGTTGTAGCCGTGGTTCCTGCCACGGTATGGTCTGGAGTCTGGAATTATTTTGGCTTCCATTCTCGTCTCTAGACGTACAGCTTCTTCGTAGGCTTCACGCAGTGTTGCCAGTTTGCTATAGTCCACTCTTTCTGCTAAATTGGCAGGTAGACCTTTTATAAATATGTCCACTGCGAGCGATTTCAATGGGTCCATCATTTCTTTCTCATAACTGTTACCCTTTTCTTCTTGGAGTGCTGTGTTTGCACTGCCAAGCAAGACGTTGATTTCATCATAGAAATCACCGACGGTGTCATGTTCTCTCATTCGAACATTTTGAATTTTTTTATTAAAATAACTAAAGTTTCTTCCTGGTCCAAATCTCTGTTTCTAATGTGTTATGAGTTCTTCCACTGTAGTAATGTGTTTGTTAATTGAACTCTTCTTCGCTGGTCCGGTGATTTTGTGCAAGGCATTCTGTATAAACTGTGGTTGTTTTTCAAATTTCAAACTGAAATAATTGAATTAAGTGAAAATGGTCAAAAGAGCGCATTTATTATTTAAAATTTTTGGCATAATTGTTAATGCATAGATATTTAACGCATTGACGCATTAGAGTAATGCCTCAGTCGGAAAAGATATTGCAAAAATCCTCAGTATGTAAAAAAAACCAAGGAACTAATAATACTATTATTGTTATTCATTTGTTGTTAATCTCGATTTAATGATCAACCATTACGAAATTGCAAACTTGGATACTCACGCTTAAATGGCAAGGAAACTTTATTGTGTCTGAATACCACTCTAATTATTTAAAACACTGATTTTTATTTTAATAATATGCAATAAATCTGATTTGTAACAAGCTAAAACCATTAAAATTGTAAAATGCCCCAAGACAATTTTATTGTTACAAAAAAATTATTTTTTATTAGCCAAGTCTTTAGGCCTGCACTAGTATGGTCTCCCTAGTGCCGCGTCTAATTCCACGCCTGCGCTGGTGTTTGCTCTGAACAAAAACGAAGCGTCGGCTGCTACACGCTATGTATTGCGCGTTTAACCTCCTCGCGCGTTGCATATTTTTTTATTGAAGTATTTTATGTAAAACGCGTTATTTGTTGACGAAACCCATAATCTGCGGTTTCGCGAGTGTTTCCTCTATTCGTTTGTGTGTGTTTCAAATTGTTTGATTAATTAAAACCAAAGTTGCCAGTGAAAATCTTCAAGGACCCGAGCTAGTATATTGCAAGCTGTGCAACCTGTTGCTGCTTGTCAGATGAATACTTTATTTATAATATTTTAATTGAAATTTTATCAACTTAGCACATGAGCAAGTTGCTTTGTGTAAATTGTATGTCTTTATTACAGGAGTCAGTAATTTTATACACCAGGCGAGTGTATCCGGAAACTTCTTCTGTTCGCGAACACCACTTTATTGGTATGTACACTCTTAAATCATTTGTTCTATTATGGGTACAAGACAACAATTGTGAATGGCCTTACCTTTTTGTTGTCGACCATTCAATAAAATGATATCATGTATTTTCTTTAGAAAAGCTCATTAATATATTTATATATAGGCGCAAAGGGTCAAGTACGCTCTCCGGGGTCTATCACCTCTATTGAGCACCTGCGTCAGCTACGCCCTGGTGCGACTGTGGCAAACAGATGCCAATTCAGCTTTTCCTTGCTGGTCGACCAGATTTCGGTGAGTTTTGCTGAGTGCATACGAATTCTATATATTCACACCTTATATATGTGAAAATGTAGTGATACATTTATTTTGATTGGGCCCTTCCCTTTTAATTTTATTTTACAATTATTCACGATTTCCTTTCAGAACCTCTTTAAGCGGGGTAAAATGCTACTTGTATTATGATTGTTTGACGCACATAAAAATCTTACAGGGATGACTCTTCCAAAATTTATTATTCGGACTGTTACTTTGAATCAAAGAATGTTTGGAATATATTGGACCTTTTGTGCATCAAGAGAGTTTAAATTCTCATTTCCTTTTTTTAAAACAATCTTTATTATTCTTGCGCTGAACCATATGGCAAAATTTGATTTAAATTCACAATTAATTATCATATCTATTTAAAACCTTTCTAAACCTATTTAAACTCGCTTTGAGTTCTTTTCAGATATTTATTCTTTGTGCTCAAAGCGTGATTGCAACGTCACCGCATGACGCCATGCTATGCTTCTACACGTCTGCTATTGCCGATAGCACGCGGCTAGGTAATATGATACTTTTTCTTATTCTTTTGTGTTTCTCGTTCCTTTGAATATTAATTAATTTTCTTCGCGTTTTTATTTACTCGCGCACTTATTATTCTTTCACTCCTGATTTTATTTAATTAGTATATGTATTTTCCTATTTTTTTAGGCTACTAAGACTTTCACAGTCATACAGCAAAGAGAGAGAGAGAAACAACTGCAGTCAAATGTGGATCTCGGTGAGACCTCGAATTTTGTTAAGTGGCGTTTTGTCACTTAGCATAATAATTATTCTGTGAGTTCATTCGCACGCGAACAGCTATACAGCTATGGAAGAGATTAGACTCACATAATCTCTCCTAACTGGTAATATGAACTGCTTTCTCTCTTTCCCTCTATTACACTCTCACATAAAGATAATTTGCTTTACCTTGTTGTAGATGCTGAATGTAAAAGGGTGACTTTTCTCCTCGTTTAGAATTCCTTCTCTCGTTTCTTCTAAAATGCTCCTTGAGACCCTGTTTGGTTTTTTTCTTGGACTTAATGTGGCGGGGCCAATTTAAAATAACGTTTGAATATTCTGCTTTTAAACACTTTATTTAACAAATTATTAAATCCAAAACAATAAACTAAAATGAAATTTATAGTTGGTCTTCAACCAACGAAATTAGAACAGCAAAATTAAATTGACAAAACAAAATTAAATAAAGATTCTGCGTCCGCTCGGCAGCTTGGCTCGAGTCGGAGTGCCGCGAAGTAGCGTGGCTTGGAGACTCTCGGAAGTGTTTCCGGACTTCCCACGCTTTCGTGAGTTTTTCCTCCCCTTAACTACGTCACTGTTTCGGCACTTGTTGAACTCATTAGGTCTTACGGGGCCTAGCAACTGCACAAGCCCCCAAACTGCAGAGTACCTTTGCACGCGCGGTCTCGAGCAGCGGAGGGGAAATTGTTTAGGTCAGCGAGATTCTTGGCTACCTCATACTTTTGTGGCCTTGAGTCTCGCTGTACCTTTTATGTATAAAACTTTCTCGGTTTTATATTCGAAATAATTGTTCGAATATAATTGTAGTAAAGTTGTCACGTAACACATTACAACAAAAAGTCCATTCTGATATTCCATTCTGACATACAATTCTGCTTTTTTACTTGTTAAAATATGACAGTTATCTGTAAAACCACCATCTTTTAATTCATATCTACTAGAATCATACTGTACCGTTGTAGAGATAAATTTATCTAATACAACTTCTTTTTCTTCTACTTTACTAGCACTCCATGTAGCACATTGAGGTATTTGGCCAATTCTCGCCATACTCAATGGCAAATTTTTAAAATTGCAGCATACTGATCCATACTTTTTAAATAAATGGTGTTTGGCTTCAAAGCGCATACACCATAGATTTCGAAGAGGACCTATTTTCTCAAAGCACATTGGGTAGTTCCATAAGTGATGGTGAATGGTGAAATATGAACCATAAGTTATTTATCAGATTTACCGTGGGAAACAACCTTCTGAATAGAGTCTTATGTTCTATTATGAAATCGTTCAGATATGGTAACAGATATATATATTCGATTTATGACTAAACACTATTTCATTAATTCTGTTCAATAGTAAAATAAGCAATAAATGTCCATCATCTTCGGGAATTTTATCCAAAACTAAAAATGGAAATATTCTCATTAAGCATCATGTTTGCATTACTTTTTGCTTGATTTTGTGATCTTTTAAATTATTTAAAGACGTTATTTCAAAGTTTGCAGACGATTTATTCTTAATATCGGCTTTTCCATACATAAATTCTTTTATTAAAGAAGTCTAAATTAAAATATTTTACTTTGGAAACATAGTAATTTAAAACGAATTTAAGTTCCATTTGGCATATGCTCTCCAAAAGATCGTGCATAGGATCAAAACAAAAATTGCTTGTAAAATGAAAATATTTAGATGCATGAAAAGCACTTTCCGCACTTACACTCGTCAATTTTTTAATGTTTTTTTTTCTATTTATATCAGTAAGATGTTGTTTATGTAAATATTTTGTTCGTAAATGAAAATTCTTGTGTATTGATTGAGGGTCATCACAAAATTGAACTCGACTTATTGTACACATCCTACAGAATAAATTTGCAGATGGACTAAGCAATCCAAATAAGAGGTGAGCTGCTGCCCCATCAGCTATTACAGTCGAAATCGAAGCTCGTAATGTATATGGCTGGCCATTCAAGTCAATTTCAATTCCTACATCACTTTCTATAAGTTTTAATTCGTTTAAAAATGGTTTTAATATTTTATGAAAACCATACTATTTAACATCGGCAGTTGTACAAATAGTTAATATATGTATTCCACCTAATGAGGAAGTCATATAATGGGGTATATTACCTATCGTATAATAAAACATCCCCAGCTTATGTGACACGGTCTTTGTTCCTAGAACATTATTGACTACAATATCATTATAATACAACTGTATTCTAACAGCATTTGCATATTTTTGTAAAAACACATGATTTTTAAAATTATGACTGTCGATGTAACTATTTAAGGTTCCAGTAAGAAGAGATTGGCTGCTTATCCATGTGTTCTTTTATAAAAGGGTTAGACAGCAATAATTTTAAAACTTTTGTAATAGGAACATATTGACAGCTCTCTACAGATAAACGTTGTTCATATACTTGAACATTTTGATTTAGCGTCTGATCTATTCTATGACCTAATTTAATTGTTTCTGATCGATGGTTGAACTTATTTAATAATAATTTAGCATTTTCGTTATCTACATTCATTCCATTACTAAACAAAAATTTGTTTACTTTTGATAGATAAAAATTTGATACTTGATGCATTAACGTATTTACAGTATTTAAAAAAAATGTTATATTTGCTGCAGTCAATTTTGTATTTAATTTCAAATTAGCTACAAACGCACTTATAATGGAATCGATAATATTGTCACTTTCGATAAATAAATTTTCTTCACAATTTGTATTCGGAATGACATAAAAATCTTTATCATCGCTATTATTTATAGGTAATTCTCACATCTTCAGACAGTACTTCGATTTCTATTTCATTACTACTGTGATCTTTTAAAAAATGTCTCATAAAAGATTGGAAATAATAATAACGCTTATTGCAATTATTTTGATTTCATGAAAGGCCATATTTTTTTATTTCTGTAATTGTCATTGCGTAGTGATAACGAAGGTGGAAAGAATAAAATTCAATGCCAACTTGAACAACTTCGTTACACATAGCACAAATCAAGTTATCCATCATATTATAATTATTCATAAATATAACTAGTTATGCACAATATATACATGAACAGTCTGTAAAATACAATATTTGACATTAGTTTTCAGAAGAATCTCAAATTTAAAATTAAATTTTCCATATTGGATTAAATAAATGGGAGAGTATAAGAAATGCAGAAGGGAGGTAGAGAGAAAGAAAGAGAGTGAACGGAGAACAGATTCGTGGAGATACAGTGTCGCGCATCGATTGAATGTCTTCTGAAGGTAGCCCGGACATACATGCATACTGTGCGTAGTAGCGGCAGGAAAAACACGAGGTAGTCATTAACTCACATTAATGTCATCGGCCGGCGGACAAGCCAACTGTTGTGTTTTTTATACGCGTTTCTCTAACGGGTCTCGACACACCGAGCGTGCTGCATAGCTATACTCTGGCTCGCTCGCGAAAGCATGAGATACAATGTTGTGCGTCAATGTTATTGTTTTCATAGTATACACATGCGGACGATATTCGGTAAGCAACACACAAAGATCACGGTGACAATGTAGTTCTCTCTCCCTCTCTCCCTCTCTCCCTCTCTCCCTCGCTCCCTCTCTCCCTCTCTCGCTCTCTCCCTCTCTCCCTCTCTCCCTCCCTCCCCCTCCCTCTCCCTCTCCCACTCCCACTCCCACTCCCTCTCCCACTCCCACTCCCACTCCCTCTCCCTCTCCCTCTCCCTCTCCCTCTCCCTCTCTCTCTCTCTCTCTCTCCCTCTCTCTCCCTCCCTCCCTGAAAGCGGGTGAATACGAATTTGTACTTTCTTTTGTTTTATGGTTATATCTTATGCAATAACGTCATGTATATACGTTACAACAATAATATTCTTTATTCTTACCAGCAATGATATTAGCAGCTTCTTCGGAAACCCCATTCGCAGTCAAATAACTGCGCAGGTATTCACATGATCGCCATTTACGCTAAGGAGTAATTAAGTAAATAAAAAATTTATGCTCACCACTATGCATACACGCGCACACATGTGTGTGTTAAAGTAAAAGAAAAAGTAAATTAGATATAGACAAGCTTTTAAATAAATACTTTTATTATATTATAAAAACCATACTCACGTTTTCAAAATTTTCCATATTGTAAAAATTTTATTGAAAACTTCCCCAAAATATAACAATCAAACTTGGCAATAGTTCAATAGTCAATTTTTCAAACGTGAAATTAGAAACGATGTTTACTGTTTGATGACACCGGACGAAATGAAGTAGGCCTGCGGGAGCGGTGACGGCTCGGTAGGCAGAGTGTTGGGCTCGTAACCCAAAGGTTCTGGGTTCGAGCCCGACTTTCGGCCTTTGTGACATATCGGGACACCTCTATGTTCTCATACGCCTGTATGTTATATGGTTATATGGGTATGTTATAATCCACATAAATTTTAACTTTTGATATCAAGAAAATTTTATAAAAAAATTTGATCGCACAGTATTGATACTTTACAGATGTGATTAAGAACCCTTTAATTTAATTAAGAAGAAAGAAGTAATAATTCATGTCTGTGCAACTTTCCCAAATAACAGCACGTGCTCTCTCCACAGAGCATGCTGTGCTACACGATTTGACGTCGCTGTGCCGTTTTGGTGCTGTCATAGGTGAACGCGCCCGCAGCGCTTTACCGCGCGCGGCATGGCGCGCCGTCTCTGTGCCGTTTTCATGCTTTCGCTCATGCGTATTATATACTTATAATAAATTTAATTATTGTTATATATGAATTAATGATAATAATGAATTATAATATTTTCTAATTATAATTGTTTATTTGATTATTTATGTTAATAAACGTTGTAGTTTATTAAACATTGCAAAAAAAGATATTTTGAGATCTATATAATTATAATAAGGCAATTTTTTATTACGTCCTACTTTATAAAATAATTTTCAATCGGAATAATAATTTCATTAGTATTGCAAGTATTATTCTGTATAATTTTGTATTAATTATCACTGCACATACGATATTAGCTTTTATTCCAATTTTTGAATTCCCGCCTTCTTGGTGATTCTTCCAATTATATGCGGGGAGAATTTTTGCCATTTTCGCTGAAGCACTTACGGGCGATCGACGCTCGCAAACGATCGGGGTTTTCCCCGGCCGTCGTAAAACGATCAACGGCCGGCCGCTTGGGCCCGTCCGGATGGTAAATACAGACCTAACGGTAAAGGTCATTATGACGCACGCTCCTTCCCTGCTTTTCCGATTGGCAAAAAGTACGGGAGGAGGAGCCCTGGAAAAAGCGTTCGGCTGCCAAAACCATATACGACAGGACAGTTCCACTGGAGACACGACACGAGACACATCGCTCTAGAACACGCGCTTCGACTTGTACGTTCAAGCAAAAAAAATAAAGGACAAACTCAACGACTAACCCGACCAGATCTCTTTGGACCTCTAGAAGCTGTACTGTCAACATCAGCATTAACAAAGTTAAGTATACACAATAATTTATTATTTATGTTTAAAATTTTATATTGTTCTTATATTAGTCTTTGAGGTTACGATAAACTTTACAGTTATCCATTGCTCCTTATTAATTATTTTTCTTATTAGTATCAAATATTGTTTGAATATTATAAACTTTTTTTGAGTTGCTTTTTATTATAATTAAAATCAAATTATTAATAGAGGTTAGATAAGCTTCCTCTACGCTGATTACTACTCTCTTTTAAATTTTAATTTGGCTAACATATTGATTGATTTACAATATGTATAAGGTCAAATCATTTCGCTCTCGTAAACCCCTTGATGATTGCACTCCTGCATATAGGGCTCGTAGACTACGTTCAATCCAAAAAGGTTATGAAAGCTCTCTTTATGATTCAGTTCATGATAATAATCAAAATAATGTTGGTGAGAGTCAGGATATTGAAGCCTCAAGCTCTTCTGTCAACCATGCGGTGCAAGAAGTTGTTTTCAATCCTGTCAATAGTATGAGTGATAGCGATGAACATTATGATAATGATGTGGTTGATGGTAACAATTATCCAACAGAGCACCCTGATGAGGATTTGGATTCAGAAGTGTCGTCTCTTGCTGGTTCTGATGATTAGGAAGTATCGTCTGATGCTGCTTCTAATCATTCTGTTATGGATAATGTAGAAGATTTAGAGATGAGACTTGCTGCAGCATTTACTGAAACGAACATGACTCATGTGCAAGTAAGAGCTGTCATGCAAGTCATCAAGTCTCATGAATGCTTTTCATCGATTCATGTTGATCCTAGGACAATATTGCAGACACCAAGTGTTTCCGTTGCCACTACACATATTGCCGGAGGAGAATACTTGCATTTAGGTGTTGAAAAGGGTATAATCAGCATTCTTCAAGCGACTCATCTTGATTTTATTCCAGATCATCTTCAACTGGACTTCAATACTGATGGAGCATCGCTTGACAAGAATGGTAAAATAGTTATGTAGCCAATCCAAATTAGGATACCAAATATCCCCAACAGCGGTGCTGAAGTTATTGGTATATATAGAAGTTCAAGTAAGCCCACGAGTGCTACAGAGTTTTTCAAGCCATTCGTTGATGAGCTGTTGAGTTGTTTGAAAGATGGCATAACATTTTGTGGCAAAGATAAGACTATTTCATTAAGGACTTTCATCGCTGATGCACCTGCTCGAGCCTTTGCATTAGGTCATCGTGGTCATAATGCCACTGCTCCTTGTTCTAGGTGTTGGCTTAGGGGTCAGTGTGTACGTGCAGGTATCATGGTGTACCTAGGTACTGAGTTTATTGCTCGTACCGAAGAAGAGTATTTTTTGAGAGTTGATCCTCTTCATCACAAAGGACTCGAGTGCTCTATAAGTGCACTTCCAATTAATCAAATGTCTGCTACGGTTTTTGATTACATGCACTTGGTCTGTCTAGGAATTATGGAGAAAATCTTTCAAGCCATAATCGATGGTAAATTTTCAAAATCAGCTAAAATGGCTGATGTTAAAAAATTAACCAGTAGATTGGAAAAAGTGAAAGAGTATTGTCCTGAAGATTTTGCTAGAAAACCAGTTAATGTTGTCAAGCATGGCAAATTTAAAGCCACTGAGTATCGACAAATCCTCTTGTACAGTGGTCCTGTTGTTTTTTCTGGCCTCATGCAATCTGATGCTGTTTACAAGCATTTTCTTCTGCTTCATACAGCAATGAGAATTCTTGTAAATCCTTGCTCCTCACAGTTAGTTGATTTTGCTGAGCAATGTCTAAAACTGTTTGTTGAAACAGCTTCTGATTTTTATGGGATTGAATTTTTATCTTATAATACTCATGCTCTTCTACATTTAGCTGATGATGTCAGATCTTTTGGGTCGTTAGAATCTTATTCGGCTTTTCCATACGAGAATAACATGACCTATTTCAGGAAGTTGTGTAGGAAACCACATCAACATCTTCAGCAAATCGCCAATAGACGAATAGAAAATTGTCAAGTTAATGTTCGTAAACATGTTGACAAAAATTCTGTTAAATTTATTGGCGAGCATTCAAGAGGTCCACAACCTCCAATCAATAATTCCAATTATCGGCAATATAGGAAAGTTGTTCACGGAAGTTACTGTTTATCAATTTGCAAGCAGAACAGTACAATAATTCTTCAAAATGGTGCTATCTGCGTCATCAAAAATATTATTCGTCTTAATAATCAATGCTATCTTCTTGTTCAACAGTTTTCAAGGATCGAAAATTATTTTGATCTTCCTTGTACTTCTTCATCAGTCGACGTCTTTCTTTGTTCTAGTTTGTCTCCAGAAATAACGCTGATTAGGCTAGATGAAGTTCAAAATAAATGTTTCAGAATGCCATGTTGGCTAGATCAATCTACAGCAGATATTCGACCAGGGTATTTTGTTGTTATTAGAATGCTTTCTTCGTATTTATCTAGAGAGTAAACTAAGAATCGTTGTATTTCTTTTATATAATTAGAACGTGAATTGTCGACAGGAACCGAAAAATAAATAAAAAATTCAAATATCGCGCCGTAGTATAGCAGACAAAATTAGATATTTTTTCTCATAAAAAAATAATATACGTATCTTTGTAAAATGATAAATAATTATGTAACGAATGTTAAGTATGTCGTGGTTTCTATCGTTTTTTCGCACTTTTGATAAATAAACAAAATAATTAATTTTTTTCTGCTACGGTACGGTGTAAAATTAAAGTTTTTTATCAACAGTCACAAAAAAAGTTTAAAACAATTTTTTTTTTAATTTGTAAGTAAATTTTTAACCAAAATTTTTGTCATCTCTGTTTACTTATATATACTGTTAGAATGTTATCTATTATTTATACAGATGTCCAAGAACCTGCCTAAGCATTCTGAAGTCATCTCGCCTACTGTTGCTGCATCCAATCTAACAAAACGGATGAAGTCGATGAGTGAAGTAGGTGGAATGGGGCCAACCATCAAGATCCGTACATCTACAGCTGGAAAACAAATACTAGTACAACACACACAACAAAACATAATTAATAACACAAACACAATTACAAACCAACGCCCACGAACATTCGTACCTACAAATCCTCTCATGCAAAAACATTTACCTACACCTACGCAGACACGGACACCCCCACTTCAACTTTCGAATATTATTAAACAATCGTGCACCAAATCAAGACCAGACACTGTGAATAAACAAATTACACGTACAAATAAGAAACTAATCACACAGACATGTAAAAAACCAACATTGAATCCTGTAGTCACACCTAAACATCAACCAGAACAAACACTAACTCCTACACTTGTATCCACAACAGAATATTCACCAAAACAACAATCTACACTTTCAGGCGCAGAATACCCACCAAAACGAAACCCGATACCTTCAGGCACACCCAAATATACACCGAAACATACACTTCCAGGCACAATCAAAATTCATTCAAAACAACCATTAACACCTACACTTACAGGCACATCCACAGTTCCTCCAACACAACCATTAACACCTACACTTACAGGCACACATACATCAACCGAACCACTTTCAAACGAAGAAACTACGCGAACACCGCCACCTACTCCTACTATTACACATACACGAAAACAGACACCCACAATAAATTCTTCACAGGTACAACAGTATGATTTTGCCACTTTTATGAAAATGGTCCTGGAAAGCCAGCAGTAAGTTTTTTTTACGCGAATTTAAATTCAAAATTATATTAATTATTCATAATAATAATAATTTTCTAGAAAAATGTTCCAGAGAATTGAGAATCTCGAAAGAATGACGAAGTATGTTTATTTTTATGTTATATTATTGTTTACTAAAGCAATTTTTACAGTTTTATACAATTTCCAGAGAAAACAACAATCTCTTAAAGCAGTTGACGAAGAAAAAGAAAGTAACTTTGAAGGACCTACCAAAATGCTTTCCTTTTCCCACAACTGAAAGTCTGCTAGCTTTCGATAATGCCTCTGAGGAAGAGTATGCTGAAGTCGTAAGTTTTTATATTATTGTACATTTCTGTATTTTTTCCGATCAATTTACAATGAATTTTATTCTTTGTATTTACCTCATAATTGTTATTGCCAGGTTAATTACTTATCGCATATGGGCGGTACAAGTGTATGCGACGCCGCTGCTCTCTACCTGAAAAAGTGCTTTACCGTCAACGAAGATCTGACGACCAATATAACGTGGTATGGATCGAAGAAAAAAGGAATTATCGCACTGAATAACACTCGCTTTGCCGCAGCCTGCAAAGGTATTTGCCATTAAAATGCGAAATAATTTTAATTGACATATCATGTCATTGTATATTATTTTTGTATAAATGTTGTATGTTTTAGATGCCATAGCTGACAACAAAAATATTTTAAAATCCAATAATACGGAATTCATTACGGCCATGACAAAGGCTTTAAAATCCTTCAAGGAGGAGTTCCGTCGCAAGAAGGCAAAGCGCCTTCACGATGATGCTTGCGATGATGACGCTGACAGATTGGATGAAAATCATCGTCAACGCCCTAAGGAGCCAAGACTCGGTAACCAGGCTTTTTTTTATGCAAATGATTGGGACCTTCACAATGTGGACGAACATGAACGCCCTGAGGAGCCAACAGCTAATAATAACCAAGCTGCATTTTATCAAGAGATCCTTGAGGTCGGCGATGAAGAAACCAACGAAATCCCCGACAATGGCAATGACGAGAGTTGTGATTTTAACCCTTTTTTAATAAATACTAATCTATTTCTTTTTTAATAATTTATTTGTCACTTTCAGTTAACGCCAGGGACAACAACGACGTTCAAGAAGCAGCAATAAATTACAAGGAGGAGGAGTACATCGGGGAGTACCAGCAGTACGAAATTTATGATCGCGAGGATGCCAGTGCCGAACCACCAGAGCAGCAGGAGTATGAAACCAACGATGCCAATATTTATTCGGAAATGTTGGAAGTAGATGAGACTCTTCTCACAAGCCAGGATTCCAATGACGGTGCAGGCGTTTAGGCTACAACCAGGAGGGGTACGGATTCGACAGGACAGCAGAAGATAAGAATTTGGTGAGACCGTTTCATATCTTTAGTCATTAATTAGTTTTCTTTTTTCAGCAACTTGTATAAAAAGTACTCATTTATTGAAGAAATATTAATTTTTATATGCGTCATTTTATTAATTTTTAGTTTTTTTTATTGTTTTAAAATTCTTTAATGAATGGATACTTTTTATACGATAATGTACTCTTATGTTTTATAATTTTTGTCTGAATATATTTTATCTTTTTACGTATATATCATTTTTCTGCTTTAAAACATAAGGGTACATTGGAGGGGCAATTAATAGGATGAGCCTCACAGAGGTAGGCGGTGGCCGGGGCCTACCTCACCCCCAACAACAAAAAAACATTAATTTTTCAATTTTTTTTAAGACTAAAATTTACTACATTCTACAACGAAGCCGATGGACATAATTACAGATGTTATGGAGAAAATGATGAGGAATTGTTGTTTTTTATGTCCTTGACAAGAGGTATGTATCTTTTTGCATACGCGTAAAGTTCTCTTCTCTAATAATTATTTGTATGTATACCTGTAGGTGCAAGAGAAGAAGGGGCTAAGCAACACGGTGCAGAAAATAATAGCTGCTTCACTCATAAGAAGTAGCTGAGCTGGAAGATGCACACAGGAGATGAAAAAACGAAGATTCATTTGGAGAAGCAACTATTTATTAATTTATTTGATATATATATATATGTATTGTTTATTAATATCTAAATAAATATTTTTATTATAATTAATTTGTATGTTTTATAATTACATTTATTACATTTATATATACGCAAAAAGAAGCAGAAGGCACGGTATGCCAGCGTATGGCTGGCATTGCGTTCGGCACTGTGCTGCCACAGCGACGGCACACGTTGCCATCATTTTTGAATAAATGGCGCTGCGCGCCGCGTCATCCCTGTGCTTTCTCTGTGCTGCTGTACCTGGTAGTCGCCACGCCGTCTGGTACGCCGCACGCGCGCTGTCGTGGCGCTGTCGCTGTGCTAACGGGATGTTATCTGGGTTTTTATTCCTAACCATTAAGGTCAAAAGGTTAAATGCAAACCAGATGATTTAAAAATTATTAAAATTATATCTTTTCACTAAAATAAAGAAAAATGGTTTCTTTTATAAATGCTGGAATAATTTTTAATAAAAAAGCATTAATTAACTATTTTACTAATTCTTTTATTATTTTTCAACGAGATCACAGGGAAAAAAGTTAATAATATATAATTACAGCATTTGTTTTCTTTTTACATTGTAGCATGTAGTCATTCAAGATATTACAAAAAATATATAAAAAAAATAACTTATATATATTTATCTATAAATAACATGTTACATATCTATATCAATAAATTAAATTATATAATATATAACAATAATTCTATTTATATATTATAAAAAATTTGAAAAAAGTTAAATTCTAAAATTTTATTTGCAAAATATTTTATTTTAGTTGGCGTATTTTCGTAATATTATTAGAATTAGTTTGTTATCAATGTAGCTTAACATATATATTGGAAGTCATAAATCGGTAATTGTAAATTACCTGATTTATGTTCTACGAGTACTTTCTTAAGTACAAGAAAATGTATTCTTTTTGGGCAATATTTATTAGAACTCATAACATATTAAGCTATTAAGCTATCTTAAGAGTGCTTCGAATTTCACAAACACCTTTTGGAATGTTGTATTAAAGAGCCGTAATAGCTACGTAAAGTTTGATCGAAGGCGTCCGTGGCTCAGTTGGCTAAGACGTACGATCGTACGAATATTTGATTAACCAAATTTGTAATATATCGATATATATATTAAGTAAATATATTGATATATACCATTGTGACAAAGACAGTCACAATTTACAAAACTATACTATATACCATATATCAATGTCGTTTTCAAATTTCAGACCGATCGGTCAAATTGTTATCAAAATATCATTATAATATAAATTTATGCATTTTTAAATAAGTAATTATCAATAATAACTCTAAAAAAATAATTGATTTTTTGGCGGCTCATAGGTTTTTGGATTATATACGATCAGTTTGCAAGATCACATGCATCGCAAGCATGATTCAGTTCTTTATAAAGATGTGCTAAGCAAAAAAGTGAAATTGTTCAAAGTTGCACGAAATACGTCATATATTTCAAGGCTTAGCCGTTTAAAATGTATGATAAGCACACTATTGAAACTTGGCCATCTCTTGATTTCTATCTTAGAAACAAATGTTCTTTATAAATTTATCGATTATTATCGAGCCGTAAGTACAAAAAATTCAAACATTTGTAAAACGTAGATTCTACAAAAAGTTGCTTCACTTGTTGTAAGCTCTACAACTTTACAAATAATGAAAGCACATTTATGAAATTTTTACTAGTCATTTATACAATTAATACCAACATACTAGGTGTAGTATAATTGCCATAACATATGAGCCTCCCACGCAGCAATACATAACTTAAAGAAAAACGAGGATGCTTCATCCGGAATTTTCGAATTTTTAAATCTTCGGCTGTTACTAATAATCGTATTTAAATACTTGGATACTTTAGTTTTGGTACATTCATTGCCATTAGTACACTTCGTGATATAGCTGAGTAATTTTTTAATATTAGGATATACAGGAAAAGATATGCATTCCTTAATGTGTGCTTCATCTTAGTTAAAAGTTCTGTGGATATGCCCATATACGTATGTGTCTTAATCGTCAAAGCTCCAGACTGGGGGGGGGCAAATTGGGTATGGAGGGTATGGAAGTTCCATACCCAGCTAGTCTATGGGTATGGATTTCCATATGCACAGCGGCGAAAAATTTCATGTGCGCAAAAAACATATTTTTAAATAAACACTAAATTACTTATAAACCTCAATAACCCATGTGTATATATTCAACAAACAAATTTTTTTAAATAAACTAACCCGTATTAAACTTCAATACTCCCAGTGTGACTATTTGAAATACACTGATAGAAAGGAATACTTTCAATTTCCCTTTTATACGAATATACTAATCGTATAACTGTATAGAAACATATTTTTGAAATAATATGTTCATAAAATTTTAACGGTCGAGCAAATTCAGCAGAAAATCGCATGTGGCAAAGATACGCGGAAAAACGGCTGCTGAGCCTACGTTCGAGGAAATCCCAGGCGCATGACGCTACTGACTGGCGGGCAGTGGAGGGGCGGAGTCTTAGGTATCTCTGATTGGTTTTTTCGCGGCCCTTGAGTTTTTGACTCTAATCTAATAGTTATAGGGGATTTTTTATTTTTCAACTTTGTATTGGAAGGAGGGTCAGAAGCTGTTGCGACAGCACGCTGCGTCTCCTTCGCGCGTATATAGCGAATCGCGCTTCCGATCATTTGAACAGCTTTACAGCCATCGGATCACTATACTAATTCTCTCGTCTTCACGAAGGTCGCTGATTCGGAGCTATTCTCTAATATTTTAACGTGAGATACTGATATAATGCGTAATGGATAAATATCTTGTGAAAAAAAGTGTTCCATTACAAACTCAAAGTAAATCTGAAAAAAATAGTGTGTGTGCTGCTGATTTAACATCAAACAATGCAAATGTTTGTAAAGATCATTCATCTGCAAAGTCAAGTACAATATGTCAACCAGGTATAAAATATGTAATTCTAAATAAAAACATATATTTATATTATTGTTATCCGATTACTAAATATGTTGTTTATATACAGGGTGTCCCATTTTAATTTACCACCCCCTAAAACTGGTTAATAATTTGCTCTGAGAAAAAAATGTTTCAAATAAAATTTGTTGGGTTCGAAGGGGAGCATCTTTTGGCTATTTTAGCTGCGACCTTGAACATGACCTTCAAGGTCATTTGAAAGTCAAGACCAAGTTTTCATATGAAATGTGCATATTTTTATGGCGGATTCGGATTCTACTAAAAAAGAAAAACACTTTTTGTTCGAATCATTTTTTGAAAAAATCCCAAATTTTTGTTGTAAACGGCTTTAAAAAAGTTGAAAAAATCACTAGATATCTCTTATTGCCCCACCCTTTAAAAGAAGTTAAAAATTTTACATTTTATCCGAGGAATTAGAAACGTACACAATTTTAGAAATTTAAGTCCAAGTATGACCTTAGCCATGAACTTGTCCTTAACCAACAAGGTCATTCGAAGGTCAGTCAATTTATTTAACGGTAATCCTCGATTTTTATTCCGGCAATTGAAGCTTGGCTATGACCTTGACCTCGAACCTTAAATTCATTTTAAGAAAGAACCATCACTTTAATGGAAAATACTCTCTTTTTCAAAGAAATGAAATTACCAAAAAATTTATCAGCAGAACCAAAGTTCATTAGAACGCTAATCTGAATCATTTTTTATCACATGGGGGAAGTTTGCAATCTTCGGGGTATGTTTGACATTCTCTGGGGCAAGTTTTACGTCATCTGCGGAAAATTTGACATCATCTGGGGCAAGTTTACGGTCACAACTGGGATAAGTTTGACATCATCTGGGGCAAGTTTGAGCAGTAAGGGGCATGTTTTCAACTGAGAATCAAAATCAAGCTTAGTTTTTTTAATGAAAATTGTACATATTTTAAATCATATTCAGATTCTCTGATAAAGTAAAATTGTACATATTTTAAATCATATTCAGATTCTCTGATAAAGTACGCATCTTTTTAAGAAATATTTTTCTCGTAAATGCTTTATTTCTCGCTAAAAGACATTTTTTTGCTTCGTTATCGTTCTATTGGTAAAGCTTGTAAATTCTTACAGCTCCTCAAAGCTTCTCATCATTAGGTTTTCATTGACTTTCTGAATTTCAGAGCAGGAAAATACTTATAATAAATTATTTCTAATAAGATTAAATATTCCCTAAAAAATCTACCTACAACAGATAATGGCTGACTACACGCCAGTAGAGATAGTCAACATGATCAAGATTCTGGGAGAATGTCACGACAATTACAAGGCTGCAGCGAGGCTGTACGCTGAAAGGTATCCGGACGCTCGTCATCCTAGTAGGAGGAATATTAAACTTCTAACAATAAGAGCTCAAGGAGGTAACTTAAGAAGGAAGAGGCGACGGACGGGCCCAAGAGAGCATATTGCGCTTGGGGTTCGTGCTGTAATTGCCGAGGATCCTCATATTTCGACGCGACAAATTCAGCGAATGCATGGCGTACCCAGATCAACAGTTTCCCGTGTATTGCGTCATTTTAGATTTCATCCATATCACTTGCACCTTACACATGCCATTGAGCCTGGTGATCCTGCCAGGCGACTTAGATTCTGTCAATGGGCGGAAACACGAATGCGCATAGATCCATTTTTCTTTGATCGGACTCTCTTTACAGACGAGGCAAAGTTCGACAATATGGGAGGAGTTAATCTGCATAACGCGCATTATTATGCAGAAGAAAATCCACATTGACAGCAAGATCACCGTACACAAAGACGGTGGTCAATTAATGTTTGGGCGGGCATAGTTGGGGAATACGTTGTGGGTCCAATTTTTTATAACCGTAATTTAAACGGCGAGCTTTATTTAGATATTCTCGAGAACCAAATTCCACCTCTTCTAGAAAACATTCCGCTAGAAATAAGGCGAGACATGTGGTTCCAGCAAGATGGTGCTCCCGCTCATCGTAGACTACTTGTCAGGAGATTTCTGAACGCGACATACCCAAATAGTTGGATTGGAATTGGTAGTCCAATCTGTGAATTCCCTGCGCGATTGCCAGATTTGACCCCATTGGACTTCTTTCTGTGGGGGGCCGTGAAGCAGAGAGTTTACGCGGAAGCCCCGACGACGGCACAAAATATGATGGAGAGAATTGTTGCAGCATTCCGGGCGTTCAGCCCACAAACATTAATAGATGTCCAAAGAAGTTTTCGGCAGAGAATACAAATGTGCATTCAACAAAATGGGCAATTGATAGAGCACTTGAGACGTTGAAATTTCCGTGACTAGCTGAACGAAGGGGTCTTGCCTTGGCTGGACGTGAAGGTCTTGCCTTAAGTGGCTGGATAGGGTCTTGCCTTAAGTGGTTGGACGGGGTCTTGCCTTTAGTGGCTGGACGTGAAGGTCTTACTTTAAGTGATCCAAAGGATACCTCTGTCTTTGTTTGAAGCTAGTAACATTCATCTAAAACAGATTATTTCTAGGACAAATTCTCTTTTCAGTTAAAGGGAGAGCTACCTATTGATGATCAAAAAATGGTTAAAACAAAAAGTGTTACTTTTTTAGTAGAACCCGAATCTGTGATAAATCTTATTCAAATGACCTTGAAGGTCATGTTCAAGGTCACAGCTGGAATAGCCAAAAGATGCCCCCCTTCTAAGCCAACAAATTTTATTTGAAACATTTTTTTCTCAGAGCAAATTTTTAACTTCTTTTAAAGGGTGGGGCAATAAGAGATATTAGTAATTTTTTCAACTATTTTAAAGCCGTTTACAACAAAAATTTAGGATTTTTTCAAAAAATGATTCGGACAAAAAGTGTTTCTCTTTTTTAGTAGAATCTCAATCCACGATAAAAATATGTACATTTCATATGAAAATTTGGTCTTGACTTTCAAATGACCTTGAAGGTCATGTTCAAGGTCGCAGCTAAAATAGCCAGAAGATGCCCCCCTTCGAACCCAACAAATTTTATTTGAAACATTTTTTTCTCAGAGCAAATTATTAACCAGTTTTAGGGGGTGGTAAATTAAAATGTGACACCCTGTATACCAATAGATATACCTAGACAATTAGACTCTTGGAAAAATGAGTATACGTGGATATCTTTTGACAATACGAAAAAAGGAGTAATTTGTTCAGTATGCACGGAAGCAGTTAATAAAAATTTACCTCTTCCAAATAACAACAATTCTGTCTCTTCAAAATCTGCATTCCTGGACAAAGGGTTTCGAACTTGGTCAAATGCAAAATCTGCATTTAATAAACACATCAATGCATAATTGCATAAAACTGCTGTTGTTTTATTAGCAGAAAGTAAAAAAACAAATGTGATAGAAAAATTATCTGCAGCAAAGAAGAGAGAATTGATGGAAAATCGTGTGGCTCTTGAAAAAATATTTACAAGCATTCGATTCTTAGCGAGACAAGGCTTAGCTTTACGAGGCCATGAGAACCAAAATTCAAATTTATATCAACTCCTGATTGTACGCTGCGAAGATAGTCCTGAACTCAAGACCTGGATGGAACGTAAAAATAAAAAATTGCTACATCATTCGATAATCGATGAAATAGCCAATTTAATGGCTGCTGAAGTACGAAAAAAAATTGCTCAAGATATAAAGCTTGCAGAAAAATATTCTATCATGGTAGACGAAACCGCTGATATTTGAAAGACTGAGCAGGTTTCCGTATGCATACGGATAGTTAATGATAACTTATCAGTCAGCGAATATTTTATGGCTTTTCTCGAAACAGCGAATACTAAGGCAGAAACCTTGTTTAAACTAATAACAGAATTTTTGGAGCGTAAAAACTTAAAAATAAGTAATTTGAGAGGGCAATGCTACGATGGAGCCAAGAATATGAGTGGAGAAATCTCAGGCCTTCAAAGTCGTACTCGTGAACTCAAACCTCGAGCATTATACGTGCATTGCTCAGCTCATTCATTGTATCTATGTGTTCAGGATGCACTGGAAAATATAGTAGCCGTAAATAACGTTATAGGCATCTTGAAAGATTTAATAAATTATATTCGAGATTCGCCAAAGAGGTTTAAAGAATTTAATGATTTGAAGTCAGAAGATAGTGAAGACAGTTCGAATCTAATACAATTTTGCCCGACAAGGTGAACTATTCAGTATGCATTAATAATTACTTTTTATTCATAACGAGTCATATGTAATATTAAAATTTTAATATAAATTAGGTTTTCAAATATTCTTTATGTTTAAACTTAAACTTTAATATATTTTCAGATGGACTGTATGTATTAGATCATTAAAATCCTTATTTAAACCGTCAAATTATAAACGAAGTATTCAATTTTTTGAAAACCAATCTACGCATCCAGAAACTGGTTCTGCTGTTTCGGCAAAGGCACAAGGTTTTCTGCAAAGTTTGCTATCGTTTGAATTTTTTTTTATTATAAGCGTATTGATTGATGTTTTTGAAGGAATTGAAGTTGTATATACCGAACTTCAAAAAAAGGAATTGTGTGTCAATGAATCACATGCAATCGTTAAAGCATTGATGCATAACATTGAAAAAATGCGAGATGAAAAAAGGTTCAATGAAATCTGGAAAGAAACTGTAAGTATCGCGAAAGAGCTCGGTGTAGGAGAACCGGTCTTGAAACGCCAAAGAAAGGTTACAAAAAGATATGAAAGTAATCCAAATAGCGAAAACCATATTTATTCTAACGCTGAATATTACTACCGAAAAATTTTTTATGAAATTGTTGATCAAACGTTGCAGTCATCAAAATGTCGATTTCAAACTAATACGATTATTCTTCTCAATAAATTTGAAAATTTTATCACCGGAAATGAGCAAGTAAATGTCGAAGAAATAACAGAATTTTTTAATATTGAAACGAGTAAAGACGAGAAAAAATATGTACAACAAGAACTGGATGGAAGAAAACTGTTGCAACAAAAAGAAGTATTATTAGATCATATACGAAATAACAAATCTTTTAAAGAAAAATTAGTCATTCTGCAAAAACAAAAAAAAGAACAGAAAAATTTGAAAAAGATACAAAAATCTAATAACTGTTCTCAAAGTACACAGAGTGACATTCAAAATGCAAGTCCGGATGACAACAATGGTAGCAAACTAACACTGAAAGATATTATTTTGTATCTAAAAGAAAAACCAGAGTTACGCACTATTTTACCAGAAGTAACAAAATTCATAAAATTGTTATTGACCATTCCTGGTTCCTCTTGCACTAACGAGCGCTCATTTTCAATGTTGAGACGATTAAAGTCATATCTTCGATCAACTATGCTTGAAAAAAGATTAAATAATATAACAATATTACATCTTTATCAAGATATCTTGGATAGTTTGGATATTAATGAGTTAATGAATAACTTCATAAGCAAATGCAATTCAAGAGCGCAAACTTTTGCAATAATAAATAGTAAATGAAATGTTTTAACTAAATATCTGTTAGTAATAAGACTAAAAATAAGACAAATGTGATCGTTTTAATTTTACGAGTAAAATTTCACACCCTGTGAGAACCCGCAGTGTCGCCCCTGGCTCCAGTGGTTCGGATTATACTGTGTACAGTCTGCGTACTGTGCAATGAAACTGTAGGTCCAGTTGAGATTATTGACTGTACGACGTCGCTGGACGAAATGCGACGATTTTGTGCTAACTTATATTTTCTCTGTATATATACCGAGTTTGTAAATATACAAGCTTGAAATCATCTACACTTGACTAGCTTGTAAATAACGAGTATTCTACTCAATTGTATCCTAGTAGAAAATTCACCATATGTTTATGCCCTGTGAAGAATTAGTGGCCATATTTTGTCAGTATAAATTGCCCATATTTTTAAAACACGGTATGTGCACTTTATGTTTTATGCTAAACATTAATTTATTCCTAACCTCAAATTCATAAATCCAATTATCTATTTATTTTATATTTTTATTTATTCTGTTGGTTCACTCATATACCCCCGCTCTGGATATATACGGGAAATATCCCTACCACTTCTGTATAAGGCGGATGCTTCAATCGTCCTCCTATCCTGACCTTTCCTCATCATTCCCTATCTAACATCATCACTGTTGAGGCGGGATCATCCGAGCGGTCACCTACCCACGTACGAGCCGCGCCTATCGCAGCTTAACTTGGCGCTCGTCTGCCCGTACCTCCGCGCACCCTATCAGTGTTGTCATGACGCTTCTATGTATATATACAGATTGATATATGTATATATACAAATTACTATGTATATAGCACTGTGAAACCGTTACGAAAGGAGTGATACTAATCAACGTTGAAAATTACAATTTAATAAAATAATTTATTTAATACAACCAACCCTATATTCTTTTAATTTTTACTCTTTTTCTGTTCAAAACGGCAATTATATAACTCGAATTCTAACTAAAATATCCTTTTATATCTTCGCCATAATTTTTAACATTTTATACCGACTTACCGTCGTCAGTTAACCGGGACATACGTGCAACATATGTCACATATAGAGTTATTTCTGATAATCACTCTTATTTTACAATACTTTTAAGTTTCACTCACATGTTTAGAGTGATGCAATCACTCTGAGAATGTAAGAGTGTACTGCTCTCGTGAACAGCTACAAAGTGTATAGAGCAAAAGTGAATTATTTACTTTGCAAATAAGTGGAAAGTTTTATCTGTCAAGATGGTTGGTTGGTCAAGAAGCGTACGAATTTTAGTAGAGAGAAATTACGGGAAAGTGACATCGAGTCCATGATGAAGACCCGAGAAACTCGTATGATTTTGCTTCGAGCAGTGGTAAAGAGGTCGACGTTCGTAGAGTAAGAGAAAGAGGAAGCAGCTCGAGTTCTTTCTCTGTGCGTCGGGGAGGTTCGGAAAGGTATTTTTGCAATCATTTATCGAATAATTTAACATTAAATTTTACTCGAGATTCTAATTATTTAAATTTAAATTGCAGTCGTTTTAACAGTGCTTATATCGAAAGAAATGGGTATAACCCGAGTTTAGCTGCTTGTCACGAGCGATCGTACGATGATTTCCAAGAGCGATTAACGAGAGTTTTGGGAAATTCGTTAGCGGCGGTAATGAAAACCAGTCTTTAGTTAATAGGATGACGTCGGTGAAAAAAACTACAGTACTCCCTTTTTCGAAAGAATCACTTGAGTAGGTTCAAGCAGTCGTCTAAATTCGCTACGAGTTTTTGACATTGACCGGCGTTGCGCGCAAGGCAGTGCAACCATTATTTATGGCGGGCGATAATTCAAAAGAAATTATGGACGCTTTAGAAATCGGGAATCCGAAGTTAATATTAACAAAAATTTTAGATGATATTACAAAATAAAAGAAGTACCCTATGCTGGTTCTGTAACTATACTAGTCCGATGTATTTTTGACCGCTGTGAAGGTCAAATTGAGGGAATGCGGTGGAAAAATCTGGAAAAATTCATACGTAAGTTTTTGGGGTCTAGGAATCTGAATCTGACAATCGTTTGACCTTCGAAGGTCAATTTCAAGGCCATTTAAAAGTCGAATTGAGGATTTGTGGTGGAAAAATCTGAAAAAATTCAATTACAGTGAAAAATACCTTGTTTAGGATTCAAATAAGTTTACATTTTCAAACACGTTTTTTGCAGATCTTTTTACCGCATTCCTTCAATTTGACCTTCGAATGACCTTGAAATTCACCTTTAAGGTTAAATCAAAGGTCACCATTCGACTCCTCGGGTTAAAATCTAATATTTTTGTAGAAGTCATTTGTTCGATATCTCTCAATACAGACGAGATTCATTGTCGAAAGCGGATATAAGAAAGCTTGACCTTGGGGTGAACTCTGAAGGTCATTGAAAAAAATATTAAAAATCCTACCCAAACGTGGAATTTCCCTCTCGTTCGGAATCAAGGGTAAAAAAATCTATTCCGTGAATTGAAGAAGTTGACTTTTAAATGATCTTGAAGGTGAAACAAATGTCAGATTCAGATTCGTAGACCCCAAAAACTTACGTATGAATTTTTCCAGATTTTTCCACCGCATTCCCTCAATTCGACCTTCACATAACCTTGTAAAATACTGGGAAAGACACCATTCTGACTTGAAATTCGGAAACGGCGATCAAAATTACATCGGACTAACATAGTTAGAGAACCAGCTCAGGGTACTTTTTTTCTTTTGTGGGCCTGTGTTATAGGGCAAGACGACTGTAATTTGATAGTTACTCGGGAGTATCGCGAGTTAAAAAAGAGTGAATTAATACTTTCTTGTTGTTTATTAGGCTGGGCAATTCACGAGCTCTCACATAAACGAAATGTCCAATATGTTAACAGTATTTATAATATTAATTAATTTTCCGAGCCGGTTACTCTGAGTGAGTTCAACGACTTAGTTAAATCTGATATAGTTTATATCATTTTTTCATCATATATTCATCATATATTTTGATATAGATTCGATCGGTATAAATACGCGAGTAAAAGCAAGCCACGATGATAAGCGTACTCTAGAAATTTAAGAAAAATCAAATGTATACAATGGCAAAGAATGGGATGTAGGATTATTGTTGTAAGATAATGACGGGCAATTTATATCATTAATTCGATAAAAATTAGTAGAGAAAAAACTTGATCACGAACTTGCACATTTATACTATAATAAGATGCAGAGATTATCTGATAAGGGTTTTGCTAAGAAAGCCATTAGAAAATTTAAAAATAAATTAATTCGATTCTCGCCGCATTTTCGGGTGCGTAATATAAATAAACCGGGAAAAATTCGATTAGTTTTTTATTTAACTGCAATATTAAACACAGATTCTGCTATTATGGCTTTTCGTAGATTTTCTGCACGTAGAGGCACACCGTTGTGCATTTATTCAGATAATGGCACACATTTTAAGGGGACGAATAGAGAATGATAGCAGTTTCTAGAAGAAATAAAATGCACAGAAGTTGGAAGTTTTGCAATTAAGGATAATATTGAATGGAAATTTAATCCCCCAACAGTCTCGCATATGGGAGGGGGGGGGGGCGTGGAAGCGAATAATACGTTCTGTAAAAACAGCGTTAGCAACGATTTTGAATGAGCAAACTCCGAGAGAGGAAGTAGAACCGCGAGATGAGGAGACATTGACGCTGAACCTTTTTTTACTAGGTTTATGTTCAGGGACACTTAAAATCAGTCGGTGCGATGTACAAACTATGTGTATAAGGAAGCGATGAAAATTGCGCAGAATTTTGTTTTGGCCGTTTCGTTTTGGCCAAGGTGGTTGCGCGAATACTTGCCGTTCTTACTTCGGAGAAAGAAATGACATGAAACGGAGGTGCCCCAGAAAAATGCTGCGTGAGTCTCGTGGATATGTGGCCATTTGATTTTTCTTTCCTTCGTGCGGATATGCCCGGTAATTGGAGAGGTTGCGAGGCAAGGAAAATGCCGAGAGACTTGCCTTCGCAGACGCGTTTTGAGATTAAGTAAAGAAAGGGCTTGTTGGGCGTATATGGTCCAGATTGGCTGCCATGAGGTGAAAGCATGGAGCCGTTGTTCTGCGTTTCGGTCGAGCGAGTGTACGTGTGGAAATATTCTAGATTTAAGTAAGCATTTTTCGTTGACAACGAGTTTGCGTGCGCTATAAATTAGGATTATATTTTAAGACTTATTATCTATACGCGCTGTTCCTGGCGTTGGTTATCCACAAGAGGTTTTTTCTACGTCGCAGGCGAAAGCTTGAGTGAATGCGGGGACAACGTACGTTTTAAGTGTGTATACGGCATACAGCCGCGGAGCACGTGCGTAGGAAGAAAAGATGAAAAATCCTGCTTGATCTTCGAGCGCGATACGGCTCTTGTGAGCAGCTACAAAGTGTATAGTGCAAAAGTGAATTATTTACTTTGCAAATAAGTCGAAAATTTGATCTGTTAAGATGATCCTAGACTCAAGGAATGGAGTGCCAGGATCATCTGTAAATAAGAAGAGAAGATTTGACAGATGAAGGAAAAGAGCAAAAGTGTTTTATAGAAAAAATTGAAATCAAGCCACATCATCAACATCAAACCCATCAGCGCAATCATCAACAAAGTGGTCTCGCCAACCATACGTATATGTCAATCGGAACAACAACAAGCAGTTCAAGAACTATGCCTGATAGACTTTCTTCAACATCTGATACGCAAACTACGAGATCCACCAGACAAGCTTTAACATCCACGGCACCAAGACAGTTTGCAGAACCACAAATTACTACATCAAGATCTAAACAAAAATTAAAATCCGAATATGCTGGTCCTATAAAATATAGGATATTTCACATTTCTTTGCTTTTTCCTGGATTAAAAAAACTTCTGGCTTGCAAAGCTTGTGGTGGAGGTATCAGATTTAGGGAAGTGGATATACAAGGTCTTGGAAGTAGACTATCGATCAATTGTATAATGTACAACAAAGTTTCTTTCATTGGATAGATGTAGTGTATTAAGTATGAGATCTCTTGGATACGGACATGCAAGTTTGAGCACTTGTGGGGAAATGGATATTCTGCCACCAGTGTCTCATAGTAATTTTGATGTAATTTTTATTTTAATTGGAGTGAACATTACAGTGACTTGTTCCAATGATGGCAAAAGTGTATTACTTGAAGTGATGAAGAAGTTCTAATCGACATTTGAACTTGGTTTCACCCTATTTTTTTGTTTTTTTTGCTTAAAGACCCATCTGGAGTCGATTATATTTGATCTAGAATCATTCATTGATACTTTAGATCTTTCCACTACAGTGTATACTTGTTTATCTTTAATAGAATCTACTTCTGATTTGATTGCTCCAATCCAGTGTTCTCCCTGGCGAGTTAACAGCTTATTTAAACATTTGTGGATCACCTAAGATTTTCACTAGAAGAACATGATATTTAAGTGTTACGTCTTGTGACGTAGTGCTGCGACAGAATAAAAGCGTGATTGCGATTGAACAAAAATGTATTGCCAAATATTGCTGCGTCCGAATATTAAGTAGACCAGGGGATTCAACGAGCATACGTTGAATCCACTTTTGTTAGGAAGAATTGAGACCTGCACTCTGCTACGACGCTTCGGGCTGTCGACAGAGCTAGCGGTAGCTTAAGTCTTACTTGGCTTTGTACGCATCGGTAAAACTCAATAAATACGCTAAAACTTAATTCTCAACTAGAGTGCATTATTTAAACCTCCTTATACTAGTTTGAAGGATTCCAATCCCACACGCACACGACTGGCGGACTGTCGTGAGCAACCACAGCAGCTCGTGAAGTCATCTCGTGAACAACCAGAAAGTAAGTACAAAATATTCTGATAATTACAGGGCCTAGCTAAGACTTAAGATAAGATCGCTAAATTTTCTATCAAAATCAAACATTGCTACAGGATTCTTTTTGGGTCTGCCCCTTTTCCATTTTACTTCACTTACTGTCTCTTTGACTTCACCTACTGATTCTACTGTTTCGACAGTTAATTCTTTCGCAGTCTCGCAATCTGATTCCTTTTCAAAGTTTAATTCTGATTGATCATTTTCTGTGATTTTACTTTGAAAGTTTTTATATGTTAAATTTTCTACAAACCTAACATATTTACAATCATATAATTTCTTCTATATAGCTTTAGTTGCTGCATCTTTACTCAAAACTAATTTAATAGTCCAGAATGGTCTCTTGTACTCTCCTATAAAAATGCTTTTATCTAGTTCTGGATTATAAATGTCAATGATTTTATTGTTTAAGTAAGTTTAATTTCTAGTCCCTGATCTACGAAACGTCTTAAAGACAACAGATTGAATGACAGATCTTTTGAATATAAAATATTGTTTAAAATAAAAGTATCATTATCCTTTGTAATCATCTTAATGGACCCAGTACGATCAGTTCCAAAAGTACTCTGTTCGTTTGTGCAATCTATCTTAGTAATCGCTCGAGACTCAAATTTGTCGAAGTACAGCCCTGATCTGCTCAGGTGCTCGGTTGCACCTGAGTCCGCTATAAATTTTAACAATTCCTTATTACAGCAGTTTGCTTTGTTACCTAGGTACTCCTCAGCAATGGCTTGAAGTGAGGTCTCGTGCTGAGGCCTGGTATGGCCTGCACCCCTCAGTGGTCCGCCCCGTCCACGGCATCTGCCTCGAGTTGATGTGCTCCTGGCACCTCTCGCTCCACGGTTGGCAGGAGTAGCAGAGTCTGCCTGACGCTGCCGCCCCAGATGTCCGGCCTCTAATGGCGGTAGACCTGCTCCCCTGACTTGTCCACCTTCCTCTCTTTGAGGGTGGACCGTAGCTGGTTGCGGCTGCCAACCCTTTCTCCTCATCCGCCTTTCGCTTGTTGTACTTATGTGCTAAGTAAGTTCCGAGTTTGAGACAGTAGTAACACTGCCTCAAGCCTTCGTTAGGACAGTTGGCCTTGGTGTGACCTTCCATACCACAAACTCTGCATATCAGCCGACCAACACCTTCGCTGGAGTGCAAGTATGCTTTGACTGGCGGTTGGAAAGGCATTTTCCGACTTTTGGTGAACTCAACCTGTAACAAATAGTTTTTTAGTTTCTCGCATGTCATTTCCGTAGAGGTAGTTTCTTCAAACAGTTGATCTTCAGTGGTAATTTCCGGAACCGCTTCAGCAACTGCTTGAAGGAAATAATCTTTTAACTCATTTTCCGGAAGTTTTCCCGCGTCTGGGATACTTTCAAATATTCTGACTTTCTCCTGGAATCTATCGTAGAAGTCAGATGCAGATTCTTCCGAAGGTATGTATTTAATGGTCAGCAGGTCTTGTCTGGCTGAGATTCTAGTTGTTCGTAATTTTTACATCCTTCATATTTTCAAGAATTAATTTCGGATCAGTCAAATTAACAATCTTGTTATAAGAAATTGTATCTATTCTATTGATTATAATTTCTCTAACTTTAAACTCATCATCCAATCTTTTTGATTCATTTACAGTAGAGTTCATACTTACACTCTCATCGAGGATCTAGTGTAATTTCTTGTTTCTTAAGGGTACAAAACAGTGTTATTACCTGAAAAATAAAAAAAAGTAAAATTAATATATAAATTAGATTTTATGAAAATATGGTTTCTATAATAATAGTAGGTGAGATTGACTACAATTTTAGCCCTCATAGGCTTCATATTCACCTACCTGATTGTGATGACAGTACGTATACGTATCAAAGTATTTTGGCACTGTCCGTAAGATTCCAAGAGAACCGATAGGTGAAATAGGCTCAAATTTCTTAACAAGTTTTATGCACCTGTTATTCTCAGATCTTCAGATCTTCAGATCTCGCCCATTCCCGGAGGATGATACGGCGGAATTCCTCCTGATCAGCACTTGTTGAGTTAATTAGCATATAAGTGTTTCGTTTGTATGTATATACAGAATATAATTCCAGATATCCCTGTATTAGATTATTGAAACAATAATAATAATTGTTCAATTACAACTCTGACTCGGAGTCTTTATCAACAAATGTCTGTTGACTTTCCTCTCTTGAGGAGCGACTCTTGTCGCTTGCTCTTGGTCTCTCAATCAAGTGGGGTGATTCTAATCGCGCGGTTTTGACGCATTGTAAGATTAACCTGTTTCTTTGGTCGAAGTTCTTTTCTGAATCTTACTATTATTTGACTCTTGTCTATCTTTCTTGTTCTTGCTACTATGTTGACTTTTAAAGAAGAACTCTTTTTAAAATTTACAAGAACTCTTTATTAAATTTTAAAGAAGACTCTCGGAAGAGAGACCGGAGGAGAGAGAGAGAGAGAAGGAGAAAGAAAAGAAAAACTCACGTGTACTCTCTCTCTCTCGCTCTTTATCTCTCTCTCGCTCTCTCTCTCTCTCTCTCTCTCTCTCTCTCTCTCTCTCTCTCTCTTTCTCTCTCTCTCTCTCTCTCTCTCTCTCTCTTTCTCTCTCTCTCTCTCTCTCTCTCTCTCTCTCTCTCTCTCTCTCTCACATGCACACACGAGTCTCCAACGGCACGCTTGCTCGTGTCGGAGATTTCGCGTAAAACCAAGCAATTCTTACCTCGCAAGGGGGGGTGGGACGAGCCCAGCAATATCGAGCGTCTCACGGGGGATCTTGCGGTCAATAGACACGGCACTGCGTCCCAGCGAGACCTGTCCTTTGCTGATGTGGTATCTCACGCGTCGTCCGCCAGGGTCTCGCTGAGCCGCGGTAAGGCGTTTCCTATCAACACCTCGGAAGAGGTAATGATCGGTCCTATTGATAGCGATGATCCGGCCTTTCCCTCTTCTAGGGAAACTAAGACTACGCGTCGTAAAGTTATCGATCCGGCGAAACTAAAAATTAATGTACAGCGCGTTTGGAATGGCCCAAACAGTTCCGTGCGTTTCGAGGGCAGCTCCCTGGCTACCTTGCGTATGTCAGCAAATTTAGCCAAGGCGGGCTTAGAGGTTAAACTGCAATCTAAAATGAATCCTCGTCTTATTGTTCACGAGATCCCAGTGGAGCTTACCTCCGAACACATCGTTACTTGTGTCATCGACCAAAATTTACCAGACGCTACTAGGGACGATATAAAACCGGTCTTCCTGTATCCAGCTCGTAATAAAAAGTTTCGTTCTTGCGTCATTGAAATGAAGCCCTCAGTTAGACACGAGCTGCTTAATCGAAAACGAGTCAATATCGACTGGTCAGCCTGTCGCGTTTCCGATCATGTTGTTGTTAATGCCAGCGGTTCGGTCACTTGGCAAAGGAGTGCAGCAAAAGTGCGTATTGTGGATTTTGTTCCGGTGCCCACGAAAGTAGGACTTGCGATACGAGAGGGTCTTTGCGTTGCAACAACTGCGTTAGTACCGGGTACACGAGCACAGCGCACGCCGCCACCGATCAGGCTAAATGCCCCATCCTGCGTAGGCAAATTGAGCAAAAAATGATATCGACTATGGCGAATCCTGAGCTGTTTTTGAATATAGCACACTCCAACGCTCAATTAATTGAGCCCCACCTGCACGACCTCCGTACACATCACACCGAAAACTCGCATACTACTATCGACTATATCTGTGTTTCAGATAGGTCAAAGGTCATATCTTCTAGACAGCAGCATCTGCCGAGTATTTCCAAGCACGACATACTTTTCGCGACATTGTCTCTCATCATACCGCGACGTGATCCACCGACCATAAAACGACGCTCTTACAAGAAGCTTAATCTTGACAAGCTCCTTGGTGACCTCGCCCAGCGTGATTGGAGCCCCTTCTACGGCACATCTGATGTTAACGTCAAGATTAGGTTCTTAACGAAAACCTTGACCGAGTCTTATGACATCCAGGTGCCATACCGCGCATTTACGCCTACAAAAAATCCATCCCCGTGGCTTACATCTGACATCAAAAAACTTATCTTCTCTTGTGATAAAGCGTGGAGGGATTTCAGGCATCGCAGCAAGCCCCGCCGTCATTACAATCGACTGCGCAACTTGGTACAAACTGCCGTAAGGAATGCGAAATTCAATTATTACAGGGAAAAATTGCGTAGCTGCGTGGATTCGCGAGAACTCTGGAGCATCATCGAGGAGCTGGGCGTCGCGCGGTCGAACAAGACACCGCCATTGCCTGTCCATCCCGACACCTTTAACAGGCACTTCATAGGGTCCATCAGTCCGGCCTCCCTACATCTCTCGAATCCACCTGCGAGACCGCCGCTCGACTCTCAGTTTTTCTTTAAGTATGTCGAGGTTAACCATGTGCTCGACGCGTTCTCGGCAGCGCACTCCAACGCCAAGGGTGTCGATGATATCTCCCTAAAAGACCTGACCAACTGCTTGCCAACTATTATGCATGCACTATTAGACATCTTCGCACGTCTCTTCAGTCTGGCATTTTCCCGTCAGATTGGAAACGGGCCATAGTCCGACCTTTGCCAAAAAAATCCTCGGCCTCGGTCTCGGCCGACTTCCGTCCGATAAGTATCTTATGCTCAGCAGCTAAGATCCTAGAGCGTGTTGCGTATAGCCAGATATCAGACTTTTTGGTCGTAAAGAATTTGCTTGACCCTTGCCAGTCTGGTTTTCGGAAGGATCACAGCACGCATACTGCTCTCATCAAAATTACCGACGATATTCGTGGGAGCATCGACGCTGGTTACGTAACATTGATGATCGGCATTGATTTCTCGCAGGCATTTGACTTAGTCAATATCAACCTTCTGGTCGAGAATCTTCGTCTGCTCGGCTTCTCTGACTTAGCGGGCAACTGGGTCCGTTCTTTTCTGTCTGACAGATCCCAGGTGGTGACCTTTAGCAGTGGTGAAACGTCAACACCCCTTGATAGAGTTGCCGTTGTTTATTAACGACCTACCTCGCGTTCTTCTGCACTGCTCGTATCACCTATGCGCCGATGACTTGCTGATTCATCTCAGTGGCAGTATTTACGATGTGAGCTATATCATTGAGAAGGTCAATCAAGATCTTGCTAGTATTTCTCACTGGGCGTCTGACAACAGGCTTATCATCAATGCTGCAAAAACGCAAGCTATGTGGGTTGGTTTTCGGGGGTACATAAGCCGGTTGGGCGATCTCACCGTACCTGATGTAGTTCTCGATGGAACTGTTGTTGTCCCAGGCGAATCTCTCAAGGTTCTTGGCGTGATCCTTGACTGTGCTTTGTCTTGGCGAGCGCAGTGTAATGTCATCACTAGAAAAAGCTTCGCTACCCTCGCAAGGCTCCGGAAATGCCGCAATTATCTGCCGGCGGATACTCATTTTACAAACGGTATGAGATTTTGATATACACAGCAAGACGTGATTACCTGAGCATTTGTCTCTTGGCAGCGGTTCTACAAACAAAAACGCCGGGTTATCTCGCCATAAATTTGAGATTTATTCCCGAGAATAGACCGGGAAGCAAAAGACGCTCTCTCCTGGATCTCGACATCAACGGGTTTTACACGGAGTGTCTCAGACACTCTTTTCGCGTTGGCGCAGCCAACTTATGGAATAGTCTTCCACACGCTGTCTGGGAGCTATATAGGCACTGTAACTTCAAGAGCAGCCTTTATTCTTACTTTCTCGGGCGTTAAACCTCTTAGGCGTATGCATTTTCATGGATTTTGTGTTTCTGTAGCCTATATAAGCGTATTATTATTTATTATTTTTTTATTTTTATATACATATATTTTATTTATCTGTTTATCTGTTTATTTTTTTATATAATTGTGCGACTGCATCATGTGGGCAGCGAGCCCCGTCTACACTGTTTTTATGTTCAATGACCGACAAATCTTGTCACTGCCGTTGGCTACCACGTACCTCGAGTCCGTAGCTGCTTACTAAATAAATATTCTACTCTACTCTACTCTACTCTCTGGCGCCTGGGCTGGCGAGGACACAGAAGCTCCCGCTTCTAGATGATCCTGGCTGGCCCTGGTCGTTCTGTCTTGCTCTCTCTCCTCACTGTGCCTTGTGAGCCATTGTGGTGACGCACTCGCCAATGGGAACAAGGAAATGTCCTGGTGATGGCGGTGACGGCACGTGTCCACGCCGTCGCACCTTTCTCTCTCTTCCACCACACACACTCACTCGCGTTTGCGGTACTTTCGATCGTCGACGTTAAGTCGACGATGTCAGCACGAGAACTGACTAGAATCGCGCGACTAGAATATTTGTATCGCTTGGTGATCATGACGTTACTCAATGCCCAAGAGGTAATGTAAATTTGAATGTTAATGACGTTAACAACAATACAGATAACAATAAAACTGGCACCGAGCCAGCTCTGGATGGGTTTCGAACGCAACACAAGCGACGTCGACATCGGGATCCTCGATCAGCGAAGGCTCTGGCTCCGGAGCTGAGCAAGTGCGTCTCTTAAGTGGGGGGACTGGCTTGTGGTGGGGATTCAGCAAAAATTGTAATATCCAATATATGTGATGGAACTGATGCCATGTGCACAGTAGTATTGTATGCTGTCCTCACTACGGTTGCCCCTTCGATATTGAGGGATGACCTTGTGTCTACGCGCCTGCTCAGACCCGAAGCAAGGCTGACGAGCGGGACGGGGGTGTCGGGGTCGACGTACCGTCGTTCACCGTGGGTGGTTTGCCTCGCTCGTCGGGACATTGTAGATAAGATCATGCGTTCGAAAGGGAGATTCACAGCATTTAATAGGAAGCAAGTCGACATAACTGCACTTAGTGAAGAAACGCGTAATAGCCTGATACAGAGTAAAATTTTTATTAATGAATATTTAAATAAAGAAGATTTTGTCCAATATAACAATCTTAAACAGATTGCATGTGGTTTAGGTTTTAAATATGTTTGGCATCGAGGTGGGCGATTCCTTACGAAGAGAGGGGATGGGGAAAAAACACATGAATTTACTTCAGCGACTGACCTACATGCGTTGATAGCTTCGTATATCAATAAAAATACGACTGATGACGCGACTGCAGTAAGCGAGGCTTCAAAAGTCTCCAGCATGGTTGTTGAGCAGCCTGTAGAACAGATATTTGGAGCCCGATTATGGAACTCTCTGCCAGACAGAATAAAAAATATGGCCTTGCTGTCAAGATTTAAAGTAGCACTGCGTAGCCACCTATTAAATGTAGCGAAAGACAGAGCCTGTGTTAGCGAAATTGTATGTAAATTTAATGCTGTGATACCTGACTGTGATTGACTGGAATTCTAATCCGCACTGTTGTTTAGTGACGCGGTAGAATAATATTTATAATGGTACATGATAATAATTATATGACGACATATTATAATACCAAATTGAAAATAGCTGTTATAATATTGCAAATTGTAAACGACTGCTGTGGTATAATACCAAATTGTAAATGACTGCTGTGATACTCAGCTCTATACACTGAACGTACAATGTACACTATTTTGACTTGTCAAATAAATCTTATTCTATTCTATTCTATTCTTTTACACATTCTGCCCACACCGTCTCCAAACCAGGAATGCCCCTCACTATTCCAAATATATACATTAAAACTAATTGTAATTTTTTACAGTTATATCTTACAGCAATAAATCATCAACAGGTAAATCTATCGTGCTTATATGGCTCCTGGCGATGATTCCACAAATTTTTTATGTTATTTAAAAAAATTCTCTATACAAATATATATTATATCACAGTAATTTTTCATATTTATATTTATAATATATTTTACATAATCTTTAATACTATTTATTAAGGTATCTGGTAAGAGATTATGTGATTTTTAGAATTTTTAAATTTTCTGAATAACCTCAGTAACATAATTTCTATGTCTATATCAAGCATTGTTTCATATAATTCTATTTCTGAATTCAAATTTTTCAGTTTTTTCGTTCATAATTTACTTCTTCAGCAACATGATCTTATGATTGATCTTTTAAATCCTATTTAAGGAAACCACGTATTATTACCACATGGAAATACTGCATGGTAATTCCATGTGGTAAACCATACAAATTGTATGGCTTTTTTACCCGAATTAGTGGTAAAACCATATGATAAATACTCGGGGTAATTTTAAATGATGGAAAATGAGGTATACATTCACATTTACTTTCTGAAAATCAAACTCGGTTACAATAATATTTATTAAACTTTTGTCATTTGCACCTATTAAAATGACCACACGGTTTACCACAGTAATTACCATACGGTTTTACCACACCGTAATTCGGGTAAAATAAACACCTTATTTGTGTAGTTCACCACATGGAATTACCTTGTAGTAGTTCCATGTGGTAACGACAGGTGGTTTATTTGAATAGGAAAGACCGTAAATAATTTCGATGCTCATCATTTTCCACTTGAACAAAAGAATTTTGTCTTGGATCACATTTCATTTTTTTTAAATGTGATACACATCATTTTTTTTATCGATGTTAACAAATAAATAATATACCTTTTTATATTTGTGTGTATTTATATAAAAATGTGTATCTCAATACATTGCTATAATTCTGCTTCTTCTTCTACATTGCTATAAGTCTTACTTTATTATTGTTAAAATTTGTAATTAAATTATTGGAATCCATTTTATATAATTAATTAATTAGTAATAACTATTACAATACATCACACCACCCAAGGGGTACTGTCGAAACACATTATATTTTTAATATAATAAGTTTTCAGGCGCGTTTATTTTTTTGATTATTTTGTTTTAATATTATTTGAAATTCCTCAAAATTTTGTGCAAAAGATAGAAAAATTTATAAACAGAAAATTAGAAAAATTTTTTTAATCCTCTAACTTTTAATTTTTATCTTCAGGCCCTTTGCTGGATTTATTTTGGCAAATCAAGGCAAGTGACATTCTGAAACTACCGCGAAAAATTGTATTTATATCCAAGCTACCTCCACAATTTATTGCAAATTTTAATGTGTCATCGAACCCTCCGAAATTCTAGTTTCAAAGTTTATCTGGCATAAAATATAGTTAATATATATCACTATAAAATATTTTTAATGAAAAATTCAGAAAATTTACTAAATAAATATATATGTATGTCCATAGCGAAAAATGCTTCCCCAAAAAGCTATAAATTGATTAATTTGCGCAGAAAACTCTAAAATTGACAAAAATATTTCTTTAAATTATTTACTGCATTGGTAAATATCAATTCAAAATTCTGGAAAAATTTAGGTGTACTGGAAACAGTATATAGAACATATAAAAAATAGCTTTACCCTAGTAAAAATTTATTAGCTACTGAAATTAGCCAACGGTTGGCTGATACCTGGTATATTATCGATACGTGAAAAACGTAAAAGTACTAAAATAAATTTCTACATGACTGTATGCTACTTTTCATAAGTGTAGAATTAATTGTATTGGATTATTATACTTGTGCATATACAGAAATCAAGTTACGATAAATAATCTAATTTTCATTTAAAGGAGGTTATGGTTTTATAAGCTATATTGTATAAATACACGAGTAAATATTACAGACGAACAGTGAAAATAGCCAGTGATAGATTCTGGAAATAAAGGATCTTGAAAGATGCTTCCATATATATGTATAAGATATCTAATATCAGAAGCAATATCTTGCAAATAATTAATACTTATTATGGTATTACGTGCAGTGTATTATATTTATACATATAATTTTTGGCACTGAAACTTGTGAAATTGTATGAAAAGAGACTACGATGACAGTTTTTACTTAAGTATTGCTGTTAGGTCTCTTGTATCACACCTTATGGCATGAGCGTTCAGGAACTTCGAAACTTCGCCCACTCTCGACTAAAATTTTTCCTAGTTCAGTATACTCCGAAAAAACGTAAAATAAATTTTAGACCTCAAGGTGCCTTGGTTGCCGAGTTATAGCCATATCAAAATATGAGATTAAAGATTTTTTTTACTTTTTTCGCCAAACTAAATAGTTTTTAGGCATGCTAGAAGCAATTTAGCTATACATACATTTTTGTTTGCAAATTATCTATAGAATACTGCAAGATTTTTTCGGAACCCAGTGAACTCATTTTTGATCGGTTGACATAGTGGTATATAGATATAGATATATATAACTCGTGTTAAAGCGCTCATCCCAATATCGGACTAGGCCCATTTTAAAGGTATTGTTACGAAATAATTTTGTAATTTTTTTCAAAGAAATCGAGATGGTCGAACTTTTGTTATAGCAATATAAAGAAAATCTCTGTGTATTTTGTATATCTATAAATATTTCTAGAAAATTCTGAAAAAGCTATATCTATACACTAAAAAAAAATTTCGTAGTACTAAGAAATTTTTTTTTGATTCTAGTAAATCGTTTACTAGAATCGTACTGAGAAAATATTTAATTGAATTTAAGTATTGGAACATAGCAAAATATTTCAAATATTTATTTGATTTGAGTAAATATTTAATTTTTTAAAATTAACACATAATAAAATTACTTACAATCACAATTCAACCAGAACTTACTCAATATTTTATCAAAACAAAAATATATTTACTAAATTACAATAAATTATTTTGTATGTATTATGAAAATGTGAGAATCTCGAATTATACTAGAATACTTAGATGTTTATTATAAATTAGAAAAAATTTTGTAAAATGAATAAAAACTAATCATAGTTGTAAATTACCCTATTTGAAATCAACAATTTATTTACATAAAAGTAAAGAAGCATTTACTGTGCAAAATTCATGACTTTTCTATTCCTCATTTTAATACACATTTCTTAAAGTGCACGAAACTTTAATTATAATCCTAAAAAGCCAACCTTTCTCTTAAAATTCCTCGCTTACCATATAAAAAATATTTAATAAAAGATAGCAAAATTACTTAAAAAAAGGAGCAAGTAACAATCGTGTTGAATATTTTTAGTAAATATTTTCTTGCGTTTGTACGGGTTTTCTTACATTTAAACAATGTTTTCTAAAAGATAGCATAGTACTTACTCCAAAGAAAGAACGCGAAAAATTTTAGTGAATATATATTTTAGCAAATATTTTCTTGCGTTTATAGAAATTTGTTTACATACCAATAACATTTTCTAAAAGATAGCAGAGTATTTACTGAAAAAGGAACCCGCAATAATTGTAGTGAATATCTTACAAAATATTTTCTGGTGTTTATGTGAAACTTTTGTTAAATATTTTAGTAAATATTTATTTAATCTCATCTAAATTAAGCTGCATATAAACCGTTCTATGTTTTTTAGAGTAGACAATCAAACATAATATTAGATTTATTCGAAGACAAATATTTGCTGTGAAAAGAAGGTAGTAAAAATATGTACCATAAATATAACAATTTTTTTACATTCAGTATTTTATTTAACTTGTATTTAAACATTGTAATCTATATAGAATATGAAGGGACATATTTTTTTTGTCAGACACACATATATATATATATATATATATATATATATATATATATATATATATCCATTACTATCTCCATATCAACTAATCAAAAATGAGTTAATTGGGTTCCGAAAAAAATCTTAGAGTATACTATAGATAATTTGCAAACAAAAATGTATATATGTATGCATAGCTAAATTACTTCTAACTTTGCCACCAAGGCACCTTGAGGTCTGAAATTCATTTTACGTCCTTTTAGGAGTATACTGAATTGGAAATAAAAATTTGGCCGAGATTTAAACAATTCCGCCACGGGTTAACGTGGAATGACCCATATATATATATATATATATACATAGCTCAAATTACCATCGAAGAGTAAGTTCATTCTCGCCGCGAAGACTAATGCATTCAGCTGCTTGCCGCGAAGACCAACACAGCTTAGATTCTTATCGCAAAGACTAACGCAGCTCGGATTTTTTACGAGAAATTCGAGATGATTTCATCATACGAAAACTAATTAAATTCATACATATAAAATGTATATTATAAGATTGGCATGTAACAAAATTGTGGATGCAAAAATTTTTCAATTATACGTAGTGAGCTGTGTTAGTCTTTGCGTCAAGAATCTGAACAGTGCTATTCTTTATGGCAAGAATGAACTGCCTTACTCTTCGAAGGTAATTTGAGCTGTGTTAGTCTTTGTAGGGATCGACGATATATATATATATATATATATATATATATATATATATATATATATTTTTCAAAGAATTTTTATTGCACTAGGTAGATAGATATAAATATATAAGTTATAAAAACCATGAAGTCTGTGGCTTACCGGAACAACAGCATAAGTCTATGTTTCATGTTTTAGAGACATTGCGACTTTAATGTTCTCAAATGTTTGCATCTTCAAGATCAGAGCTACAGAATGGAGGCGCGATATGCCTAAAAATGGCGAAAATCGATGATGAGCAACGGATTTCGCATGTAGGACACTTTATTCCAAATTTAAGTGGACTTAGGCGCTTTGTACGAGTATGGATTTCGGGCAGGCGGACTGTGCACGTGGCTATTCCGCGAATATGAGGACACCTTGGTAGGTTTTGCTATTTTTAAATGAAAAGTACATCCTTTAAAATACGAAAATCGATCCTAACTTAATTTGCAACAACATTGGAATTAGGCGCTTGTTCGAGAAGGCCGGAGAACTAATCTATACCTTAATAAATAAAAACAAGTTCTAACTTATTCAGGCAGAATTTTTAACAAAAATATTACATTATCTCATTCTTGTATTATATTATAAGTCTCTGAGAGTTTAATTGTTGATTTATTTTTATTTCTTTTGGTAATTTATTACATTAATTTATTTTGCTTTAATAACGGTTCTTCTAAATTGTACGTTTATATTATAAACTATCCTACTGAGAGTTTCATCTAATTCGTAGCTAAAAATTATATAGTACTTGCAGAACAAGTTGCTTTCATCTGAAAATATTATACAAATACTATCTAACAGCGACATTACTTTGAACCAGGTATTACTTGTTTATTGTATAAGGGTAAAGTTTGTAAACAGGCGCTATCTAAGTCACTATAAGTTGACTGATAACGCGATGTTTTATTTACGGTAATTACTAGCTTTCGATGCTACTATTTTCTGTTTATAAAAAAACTATTTAGTACTTTTTGTGGTAGAGTTGAGGTATTTAAAAAGTCAAATGCAGCCACATAAGTTATATATCAACAATATATGATTTATTGCAACGAAAATTCTGATTTGGTGGAAGCTAAATGATAATAAATTAACTACGGCTTTCGAAGAGGTAAATTAACTACGCTTAGAGAGGCTTTTAAAGTACATACATTTTTGGAAAGTGCATAATCAACATTTATTTAAAAGAATAAATAAGGAAAAATAGTACCTGTTATATCTGCAGGTAATTGTGGATAAAGCATTCCAGTACGTGCTAACCATTGCAACTGTAATGTATGTATGTTATTTTGTGTATTTGAAATTCCTAATGGTGGATGTAATGAAGAAGTATTATCTTTAGAAATTGTATGAAATGCACTTCCTTCACTAGTTTGATAGCACACAGATTCAGAATGAGCAGTTGAACTCCCCGTATGTAATATAAAACTTTGAGTTTTTCTTAAATTATTAATACCTAAGTCATAATCTAAAATATCTTGTTTCTTTGTATTTAATAATATTCCAGGATTCTCTTCTGATCCTGGTGATATTAATGGGCTACTCGTCAGGCTTCTACTAGCATTACTATCTGAACTTGCACTTACTGTCCGGCTTAATTTTAGATCTAAACTACACTCGATTATCTTTCTACCTTGTACAGAATCATTAGGAATCAGACCGTCATTTTGAAATATTTCTGCGCTGTTAGGTTCTCTTAAAGACTTTAAACAATTAAACTCTAATGTTTTTGATAAACCATTATTTTGTTGAGACAAATATGAAATAACTTTTTTAGAATCGATGTTTTCTTCAATCATACTGTTCGCGTTTATATTTTCGTAAAGTTTTTCTACATTAGAATTACAATCATCTGTTCTCATATTTATGAAAACATTGTATTTTTTATTAAATTTTTCATCTTCTAAAGTTCTTTCTTCAGATGATTTACTTAACAATGCATCAATACAAAAAGATGGTTTACGGATTAAACTATTAGGAAGATTAGCAACATCAGAATTATATATTTTTAATGTTTTCTGTTCTTGGCATTTTAATTTTGATTGTATAACACACGTTTTACTCATAAACAATGGATTAGTAAGAAATTTATTATTTTCTAAAATATTATTTTTTTTACAGTTGGTGAACATTGATCCATGATTTAAAGAATTAAATATTTCTTCACTATTTATTTTTGAACGTGGATGATTAGATGCCTCTATCTGTTTGAAACGATCACCTTCAATTGACAATTTGTATCTTTCAATTTTGCAATGAGGTAATTCCTTCTTTGTAATTTCAGACACAACTTGCCCATTATAATGCATTATTGATTCATTAGTTTGGTTTCATTAAACGTTGTTTTAACTAATAATTTATTAAATTGAGTTCATTTAATTTATCACATTAACAATTTCACTTCTGCTATGAATTGATACAGTAATATTTTTATAACTATTTTAATTTGTATTTATATATACGATATATTGATGTCACAATTGAGTTACGGAATGATACTAGATGTTGTACTGTCTCAAATCTACTGCGATTAGAGCACCGTGATTGCCCCGCCTATTTTATACCCCGACAATCCTGTAAAGCCTGATTTTCCTGCTGTTTCTACTAGTGCTTTGTGAATGGCTTCCTCGGTACTGGTCTATAGAGTTTCCTGTCAGTGTTTTGAGTTGAATAACCACGCCCCACGACGTATCGCGCTCTTGCACTCATCAACCTATAAGAGCCCCGCTATGCCTCGATCGAAAAAGTGGGAGTTTTCTATGCATTCAGAATTGTTCCGCCCACTGTATTAATCATATCCTTATATATAATATAGTTTTTCTTAAAAATAAGAAGTATTAATGAATTACAAATTAAAAAATATGAATTTGAGTATTTCTGACGAATAAAAAGTTACATATTATTTATCAGGTGCAATTCAAATTTTTTGTATAATATTTAATTTTTACATAATTGAATAATGAATTAAATTTTTTTTAAATCGATGGTTTTAAATTTATTGCCTGAAATATTGATCGGAAGGATGTCAAAAGTATACAGAAATATGCAAAAAATATGGTATTTTATATATTTAGACAATTTATAATATGTATTATCACATATTTGGAACACTAAAGATATTAAGAAATTTATGGAACAGGTATTTCTTTAGAAAGAAAATAAAAGAAATATTATATCCTAAATAATTATAGCTTCAATTTTGATACTAGGGTTAATGTTAGTATAATAATAGACAGTTTTAGAATATATTGGAACAATATTACCATCGTCTTTTTAATTTTGTAATATGCCTTCAGTACATATTTAAACGATTAGACATGATTCTCAATAAATTCAGATATCTTTCATTACAAGCATTAAAGACGCGTTTATGAAAATATCATATATTATCCTCTAATTATACATTATAGAGTACTCTGATCCAAAATAAAGGAATAAGATATAAATTTCTTAAATTTATTTGTACATTTTTAATTTTGATGAAAAATTTTGATTTTTGCAATTTTATTAAAACATATATGTATGCGTTTGTATATGTCTGTGTATGTGTATGAGGAATTGTACAAAAAAATAAACACTTCGGCGTTACAAAAGAATAAAATTAAAAAAATATTAAGGGGCACCTAATAAGGTGCTACTTTTATTCTCGTTGTGTAGGTCTATAATATGTAAGTGACGAAAAAAATTTTTAGCAATACTATTTTTGATGGAAATTTAATTATTAATTTAATTTGAAGATGGGGAAAATAAATAAAAAGTAGCTATTGCTGAAGGCAAGGTGCAAGGAAAAACGATATTATCACTTTAAAAAATGTCACTGAAGATTGTTGCTTACGTAAAAAGTTATTGTATATAAGCAAATAATACATTGCGAAAAATTTCGTAGTATAATTTGTTACATATACAGGAAAAATTACTATATTTAATAGCGAGGGTTGGATATACATATATTATAACAAATTTTACTACATCATTATCGTAAATTTTCTTGAATAAGGAACGTTTTTTAAAACTTGATTTTTTGACCGCCTTTCACTATAAGTTGGATATTGTTATTATTAATATTTTTTTTTTATCAATAATATATATAGAGAAAGGTTCTCTATCTGACTCTATCCCCCGGTGGTAGTCCAAAATATTTGTCGGTCTTCCCGAGGCAGGATGGTGGAAGGAGAGAAGAAAAAAACTATATCATTGTTTTCTTATTCTCAACGTTTCAGCGATCAATTTGGCCTTACCAAGAAACTGATGTGAAAATTGTGTTTATTAAAAAAAGTTGTTATATTACATTATTTACAATATACAGTACAGCATTCAAAGAATCGCTTCCCCGCCGGGCGGAGGGGGGACGTAGGTGAACAGTGTGTCTCTCTCGGCTGCTCGATTATAATTTAAGAGTGTTCTATAACCTAAAAGCGCCCTCTAGTCTACATTGTTGCTTATTTGCATACATTTTCAATATTCACGGTCCTTAAAAATATAAAAACAAAGTTTCCCCACGTGCACTAACTATTTAAGTTTATGTTTAAAAAAAAATTATTCGGATATTTGCAATAATAAAATTATAAGACGTGGAGAAAAATTGTAAGTTTGTGGATTAAAAAATTCGGCCACCAAACTTACAATTTTTCTCAACGTCTTATAATTTTATTATTGCAAATATCCGAATAATTTTTTTTTAAACATAAACTTAAATAATCAGTGCACGTATGGAAACTTTGTTTTTATACACTAGTGGAATAAATTAAAGGATCAAAAAAAAATTCTGAATTGTTAGGGGTTTTTTAAATGGCTGTATTTCCCTTAAAAATGGTCATTTCATGATTTTAAAAAAAGCATTTTAAAGATTGATGTATCTAGTTCTAAGATCTTACAATGATACAATTTTTCAAGCATCACGTACCGCGCAATCCTAAGAAATCCTAAAAAAAATTTTTTCTCAAAATTTTTTCGATTCTTTTTTATGGTCCACCAACTTGGGAAAAATTTTTCGAATTTAACCACCATATGTGTCGAATAACTTGCTTATTCAGCTTCAATTTGTTTTTTTTTTAAACTTCGATTCGACCACTTCTCGCTGAGATATCGAACTTTGAATGGAAAGATCTTTTTTCTCTTTAATCATCAATATCTCAGCAACCGCTTATTGTAGAAGAAAATGAAGCAGGGTTTTGAAATCTTGAATAAATTTACCACAAAAATCAGCGATAGGTTTTTCAAAAAAAAATTTTTCTTTAGTCTTTACATTAATTTGAAAAAGCAAGAAAAAAATGGCCTTTGGTGGCTTTTCGGATAATCAGGCGTTTAGTTGGAAATATCGCGTAAACCTGTAATGTTAAGTGTGACTTTTACAGTTCAATATGCCCACAAAAATCTCACAAAGTTTCAATTTGATCCATCAAACCGTTTTTTTATTTCATTAATTTCAAAAAAATTAAAGGATCACGACTTTGACGGTAGATGATCATAATCTTTACCAAGATGAAAAAAAAACGTTTTTTTCGGTCTTTGACTGCAGTTTTATGGATAGAAGTGTTCAAATTTATTAGAAAAAAAACATTTAAAAAAAAAATTTTTTTTTTCTTAACTGCAGAAAATTTTAATCAAAAACAACCGCCGGCATTCGCATTACCCAAAGCGTACCTACGCTTCTTGCGTGTGTGTCTGCGTATGTGTGTCTGTATGTGTGTTAGTGTGTTTCTTTAGGAGAAATGAGACCCAGAAGCTCGTCAGTTCCTTCGTATTTAATGACTCCAAACTCATTCTCCAAAGAGTGTGTGGGTGACTGTGTGTGTTAGTGTTTCTTTAGCAGAAATGAGACCCAGAGGCTCGTCAGTTCCTCCGTATTTAATGACTCCAAACTCATTCTCCAAAGAGTGTGTGGGTGTCTGTGTATGTTGACGTCTGTTCGTCTGTCCGTTCGTCCGTATTGTTAATAACGGGTATTAGCACCCCTGTTCTCAATTACGGCTGCCAAGCGTTCAGCCATATTGATGCAGCGGGCAATCTGAGGTTGCGGGATAGTGTTCCAAATGCACAGAAGTGCACGCTCTAATGCGGCCAAGTTCTGCAAATTTGGATACTCTCTGCGCAAACGACGACCCATTATGTCCCAAACATGCTCGATGGGGTTAAGATCTGGGCTCATTGGTGGGTGCCGAAGCAGAGAGATGTCATGCCGTTCAAAAAAGCGTCTGGTGATGTTGGCCGTATGTGGACGTGCGTTATCTTGCATTAGAATAAATGCCCTCTGTCGTTGCCGTCTGCGCAGTACAACTGGCCTCAAAATTTGGTTGATATAGCGTCTAGCTGTTAAGTTTTCACGCACAATCAGCAGAGGTGTTCTCCAGTTTCGCGAAACGCCGCTCCAGACCATGACTGATCCACCGCCGTAGGTAACAATCGGACGGACAAAGTTCTGGCGAAAACGTTCTCTACGACGACACCAAACAAGGGGACGTCGGTCGCTCCCGTGAAGGTTGAACCGGGATTCGTTGGTGAATAAAACGTTTTCCCATTGTCTTAATGTCCAGGCTCGATGTGCGTTTGCATACGCTAAACGAGCTCGGCGATGTCTTGCTGTCAACAGTGGTACAGGATTAGGATGGCGTGCATTCAACTCAGTTTTACGAAGACGGTTAATGACTGTCCGGGAAGAAATAATGCGGAATTGGTGTCGCTGTCGCTGTCGCTGTCTTTGTCGCTGTTGCTGTTGCTGCTGTTGTACCCGATTTGGGAAATTTCTTGCCACGATGTTCGCATTGATGAAAGGCTCACGTCGAACTTGTCGGACAATTGCCCGATCATCACGAACAGTCGTGACACGATGACGACCTTGTCCAGGACGACGAGTGTATTGGTTCATCTCCTGGTATCGAGCATCCATTCGGGATACGACAGATTGACTAACACCCATCCGATGGGCAACATCACGTTGACTGTAACCCTCTTCAAGCAGAGTGATTAAGCGAGCAACCTCCGGCTCTGTTAAATGCCGTCTTACCATGATAAGAAATCAAAATAAAGTTTTGATTTACGGAAATTTATTAAATTTTTTTTTTATGCAAAAGGAGTAGTTTTGAAAAAAACTGTTTTTTTAGCGTTGTAAGAACTCACGAAAATTAACAATAAGCAATTTCTGAAAAACGTGTAGATCGAGTTTGAAATATGATTGGGTATATAAACTTCATTTTAAATTGAATTAAATGTTTGAGTCAATTAAGTTTACATATCAGAAAAATCATGGAATGCAACAACAGAATCATGTTGAGAATGATAAAATATTGTTCTTTTAAATTTTGTAAAATTAAGAAAAAAAAATTTCAAAAAAAATTTTTTTATTTTATTTTTGAAAAAAAATTTTTTTTAAATGTTTTTTTTTCCAATAAATTTGAACACCCCTATCCATAAAACTGCAGTCAAAGACCGAAGAAAACATTTTTTTTCATTTTGGTAAAGATTTTGATCATTTACCGTCCTAGTCGTGATCCTTTAATTTTTTTTGAAATTCGATCGAAAGAAACAAAAAAACGGTTTGTTGGATCAAATTGAAACTTTGTGAGATTTTTGTGGGCATATTGAACTGTAAAAGGCACACTTAACATTACAGGTTTACGCGATATTTCCAACTAAACGCCTGATTATCCGAAAAGCCACCATAGGCCATTTTTTTCTTGCTTTTTCGAATTAATGTAAAGACCAAAGAAAAATTTTTTTTTGAAAAAACTATCGCTGATTTTTGTGGTAACTTTATTCAAGATTTCAAAACCCTCCTTCATTTTCTTGTACAATAAGCGGTTGCTAAGATATTGATGATTAAAGAGAAAAAAGATCTTTCCATTCAAAGCTTGATATCTCAGCGAGAAGTGGTCGAATCGAAGTTTTAAAAAAAGAAAATTGAAGCAGAATAAACAAGTTATTCGACACATATGGTGGTTAAATTCGAAAAATTTTTCCCAAGTTGGTGGACCATAAAAATAATCAGAAAAATTTTGAGAAACAATTTTTTTTAGTATTTTTTAGGATTGCGCGGTACGTGATGCTTGAAAAATTGTATCATTATAAGATCTTAGAACTAGATACATCAAGCTTTAAAATGCTTTTTTTAAAATCATGATACGACCATTTTTAAGGGAAATACAGCCATTTAAAAAACCCCTAACAATTCAGAATTTTTTTTTGATCCTTTAATTTTTTCCACTAGAGTATATACATACATACATACATACATATATACATACATACCTACATACATACAAACATACATGTATATATAATAACAACAACATGAACAAATATATATATATATATATATTTGTTGTTATATATATATATATATATTTAGAGAACGAGAGCACGTTCGGCCCACTTCCCTTATGCTACTCAGGTACCCAGGAAGAGGACTGGACGGTGAAGAAAGACGAAAACCTTGGGTAGGAAATATAAACTGAGCTTTATTGCTATTCTACTAATTACAGGGCTAATTACTCTATTCGGCGGCCTAGCCGGTTCTGACCATCCGAGCGCGCGCTCTCGTTCGTCAGAAAGGGGGACTTGCTACCCTTCTCCGGATGCTTTATGAGAACGACTTGCGCTGGGTTACGAGGCCAGAATACACGTCTGCGAGGCCAGAATTTTGAGTGAAATCCAAGTTGAAAGTAGGTGATAGAAGAGAGAAGGGCGGAAATAAAATATGATAAGGTCACCAATAAGAACGAACATAGGGACTTCGGATACCCTAAAAAATGTCAATGAAGCTGGGTTTCCAACCAGAAAGCAGGCAGCAACAACAGCCTGGTAAACGAGCAGGGAGTGAAACTAGACAACTGCTTGGAAAGTGCTTCAGTCGTAGAGTTGGTAACCTCTCTGTCCCCCATTATCTATGTGATTCATGGTGATGGAAGTATGGAGAGCGGTAAACGTAAAAATGGCGCGAACGACAAAGAGACTCGATCGTTAAGGGCCCTCCAGGAGAAGGTTGAAGCTCTGGTGGCGTTTATCTTAGAAAAGAAAAACATCCACACGGAGTTAATTCATTGATCTCATCTTGCAACTCTCTTAGAGATCTTTGGTTACTCTCTCTTATACACCTTTTAAGGTTACGGATAGCTTCCTTCATTTTTTCGCTGCAGTTCTCCACCGCATCCATTCCTCTACCGGTTCGGTAGAATTTCCTCCTTGCCCGTTGTTACAATCTTCTAGCTCGATGGCAAACGCTGCGCGCTTGTTTGATCATGTCATTCCACCAATATGCTGATAGCCATGATTGACTGGACACTTTTCTCGGCATTACCGCGTCGCACGCTGTAGTGAGCTGGCCCGTCATTTGTGCAGCCTTGTCGTCTGCTGATCCCGTCAATTGAATATTGTCAAACATCGTCAAGAATAACTCCTTGCCATACTCTTTGTTTTTCCATTCAATTCTTGTACTACCGGAATTAGTACAGAATTTCTTATTTGGTCCGCCTAGGTCCATTATTATACCTTGTAACGCTAGGTAACATTCGCCGGTGTTACCGTTGTACTACTCCGTCTCCGCACGCTCCTTCCAATGCATACGAGGAGGCGGGCCACCTCGGCCCTGGGCGCCAGGCACCGGAATGCCAGGGATCCCACGATCCCCTTACCTTGAGACGCCGCGCCGTGTCGAAAACGGCATGGCGTCCACTTGCCCGGCTAGCCAGTATTCGAATAAATATACATACATATGAGAAAATTACAAAGGTCGTGGGTACTAATACGAATGAAATGCATTGAGTGTTCGCGCTGACTTTCTTTTTATTTCATTTCACAATCGTTATTATTCACTATCTTACAGCTATTGCGACCTCACGTCGCACAATCCTTCCAACTACGACTTCCCTGTCGATCTCAGTCACACTCACACCGTGACTCGCATGTCACCGCGCCGAGGTTCGAACGAGAGAATGCCGACGCACGCCCTGAGCGCGTATCCGGTCATCTCTAGATCCTTCTCAACGAATTCGACGCCGAACCCGCTCGTTCCCGCCGGTATAACCTCCTAGCCGCGACGTGTTCGTCAACACGCCGCCAGACGACTTACCCGTCGCGGACGGGAACAGCTGCCTCGCTCTTCCGATCATCTACCGGTGCCGACGATCGTAGCGCCCGTCGCAGTCTGCCCTCACGAGACCGTGGTTCCCCACCCCGACGATAGCCATTCTCTCCCGACGTACACTTCAGGCGTGCCTGCCGTTCCCGGGCCGGTGACCTCGCCCGAACTTCGACGCAATCACTCACACACTCCGTCACCCGACTTCTATCATAACTGGACCGCTGTCCCTAATATCACATTTAAATTACATCGAGTCTTAATCTAACCTAATTACTAAGTCTTATTGTAATATAACGTAACACGAGTAATAGAACTAGCGATCGTTGTAATTCCGCGTGGTCGAATTCACCGAACTAAATCGAAAGGTGTTAGTCAACGTGCGTCTTGGTCGTGCCGAATAATATTCGTAATATTATTTATGTTATTTTCGAGAGCAAGTCGTGACCGTGTATCTGTTGTGTAAGTCAAGGTCGCGTTGTATACGAGAGCGGGAACGTTAGCTTGGTAGTGTAGGTCTTATTTTTATCATTGTCATGAGAACGAGAGCGATAGCTTAAAATGATAATCTGTGTGCAAAGTCTAGTCGAGTATAAAGTCACAATATGAAAACGGTAGCGTCGGTGTAATGACGATAAGTGTGGTATAAGCGACAGCGATAGCGATAGCTTTTCGGTAGAAATAGTCGGGAAGAGTATTCGTCAGTCCGTCTACGGTAAATCATGGTATGCCATAATTCGGTAGCGGTGTGGTGTTTATTTAACCCGCCGAACGAGTATTCGCGTTAACTCGACGAAGCATGTTAATGCCGCACTCATGCTCCGCCGGAATCCGCCGCCATATTGGCCACATATCGGATCGCATACCCATGAGTTCGTGCAACTCCGCAATCGGCACCCTATCATTCGCAAGAAAGTTACACCGTACTCACAGTAACGCAGTAGTCTGACGAGCAGTACTCCTTTCCAAGAAGTCGCCCAAATCCTCCAGCAGTCAGGAGTGCAAGAAAGATAGCGGGTGAGCCGCTGAATAAAGAAGAACTCCTTACTAGGCTGGTGGTCTGACGCAAAAAGGGGCGAGGTATCGAGCAGCGCTCGCGTCGATCCCGCTCAAGGTCGACGTTAAGTTGGGTCGCTCACCTGCCCTACTCTCGCTCCTGCATGCTCGAGCCTAGTCAATGTCGGTCGAGGGGCCACGAAGACGACCGAACACGCACTCGCAGACTCGTTCCAAGTCGTTGCCGCGCGTAGCGCGGCCGCTTGTAACTGGCAGCGGACTGCCATGTTACAAGCTACGTGATCACTATTTGTGTAGTGATCACTCACGATGCATTTGAAAAGAAGGTCAAAGAAGGTCTTGTACAGTCTCACAATGGTTGAGATTTAGCTGAACTATTCTCATTACCCTTCTCTGATTTTTTTAACCGCTGCTTGGTAGGCTGGGCACAAGTAGCTACCAGTGACATGGTTCGTTGGTATATTGTCACCTTTTTTTCGCACAGTAAACAACACGGTTTATTACGGCAGCTATTTGCTTTATGCCCCGTCTTACCGTTTTTGTAGCAGCATTTGCTTCTATCCTGCGGACCAGTACACTTGATAGCGACGTGGCCAAAATCAAGGCATTTATAACACCTAAGCGGCCCCTTAATGCGGTTTGACGAATGGATCCTACAATTGACCCATCCAATTTTAATCTTCTATAGCTTTGTGAACTTGGTCGCTATTTCTTTCGACAGTTGCACAACAGCTATCTGCGTATCTCTGTACGCATTTCTTTCTCCTATTTCCCTTTGTAAGGCCTCCAGTACCTTCTCTTTTGAGGTAAGTATGTCGAGATCCCTTATTTCAAAGGTCTCCTCTTGCTGCAGTGTTTTTATTGTGGTTCCTTCCACTAGTACTGCTTTAACCGCTTCTTGGAAGTCTGCGGTTTTAACTTCTTTTTGCGTTTGAGCTCTATGAGGAGATCTCCCGCCACCGTTTTGCGTATTTTATTTACGCTATCTCCTATCGCATTCAGTGACGAAGCAGTTTTCAATACTGTCAAAATATTCATGTAGCTCCTTCCTTCCGGCGCCTTAATGATAAGAGCGTCCGGTCTGGTCGGTCTTGCCCGCTTTGTTTTGTCTATACTGGTCTATTCTTGTTGTTAACGCCAGGGACCTTGTTGTTCTCCTTACTTGACTATTTCTCCTTTTTTTTCGCCTTTCTTGTAACGACCGCTTGCCAAGTCTTTAGGTCGTTTACTCTCATTTTCCTCTTTGTTACTCCTATCCTGCGGAGTAGTTAAGGCCTCCCTTGGTTTACCCGCCTTTTTAGGTCTCAGATTTGATGTTGTCTGAGTTTCCTTGCCTTTCATTCCTGGACGTTGGCACTGTAGCAGGTCATCCTCCGCGCTGCACAAACTTTTATACATGACACTAATGCTTTGTGCCATGTCCTTGATAGTTTTATGGACGTTATGTTTGTCCTTTACAAACTCTCTGAGTTCCTGGATCTTTTCTCCTTGACGCTCCAGCTGGTCATTTCTTCTTTCCAGGTTGTAGTCCCAGTTTGAGTTACTGCCTCTCCTTGGTTCATCTGCTCCTGTTCCGTCTGTATTGCCATTTCAGAAATAGTCTTTATTGGACTACACTCCATGGCATTCGTTTTTCTACTCAGACTGCTGTTTTCGTCCGATCTCTGGGTAGGGAACCCAATTGCGGAGACACTTTTTAAGGTATCCGAAGTCTCCAAGTTTGCTTCGTTTGTTGTACTAAGCATTTTTATTATTATCCTCCTCTTCCATCTTTAGTCACCTACCTTCCACCGAGCTCTCTCCGCGAAGCTATGTTTCACGGGCGTGAATTCTGGCCTCATGCCCCAGCGCAAGTCTTCCTCAAAAAGCATCCGGAAAAGGGTGACGAGCCCCCCCCCCCCTCTGACAACGATAGGGCCCGTTCCGGGAGCTACCCGGCACTACTGCGATCATTGGGATTTTCGCCGGATGATCGGACAGCTATCCATTCCTATCGCTAAACTTTTCTAAACCGTTGAACATTTCCTGCAATCCCTCTCTCGTATCCGCTACCATAGCCACATCATCTGCAAATTTTAGACAAAATATTTTGGTCCCCGCTATTACACTTCCTCCCTCATTCTTTCTTTCCCACTGTTCCTCCAAATCTTCTATGTAAACGTTAAATAACGTTGGTCTTAACGGGCATCCTTGCCTGACTCCTCTCTCCGTTCTAAATCTTTCTATTAACCCTTGTTCTGCAATTACCTCATTCTCTGTATTCCTATATATTCCTTTGATTGTCTCTAAAAATTTTCCTTTTATTCCTCTTTTTTTCAATTTTTTAAATAAAATTTCCCTATCTACCGTGTTAAAAGCCGTTCTTAAATCCACAAATCCCACATATAATTGCCCTCCCTTATTTTTCAGTTTATTATTTATCAGACTATTTAACACAAAAACGCGGTCCGTTATTCCCCTACCTTTCCTAAATCCCGCATGACTTTCCTTTAGCCCTTTACTTGTTTCTAACCATCTCCTTAGTCTTATTTAAATTAAATTTTGTAATACCAATAAACCTAATAATATATAATTCTAATGAACTGACACTGAATGTTAGCTGTTTTATTTATAAGCACAGTGTGACCTAAGCCCGCACTTAGGTCACGCCTATCCGTGACCTAAGTAGTCCTTTTTTGCACCGTGCTTATCACACTCGCTACGCTGATGCGCAAATTTCACGGTGCAAAACAGGATTGCTTATGACACGGATAGGCGTGACAGCGAGCTTAGGTTGGCTGTGCTATAAAATTCTATACGATACTCGTGACCTAAGTAACATTTCTGCACGGCGTCATTAGGAGCTTCGCTGCGCTCGGGCCCTAACCTTACGCCGTGCAAAAAAGTACTACTTAGGTCACTTGTATCGTAATGTACTATTTTGTAATAGTGTTTTGGACCCGTTTTCAGTAATATGTGATTAATCACCATTTGCAATATAAACTTAAATTGTTTTCAAATATCATTTTATAAATTATTTTTAATGCATTAATTGTTTACCTTGATTCAAACATATGGCAATATTAAAATCAAGATAATTTTTTTCCCAATTCTTTATTGATTTTTTATTAGAAACATAAAGTCTAGCCGTTTAATCTGGCGATGTTTTTGGATAGAGCTAATTTGTACTGCTGACTAGCTGCGCCACCTATTCCCCACGCGCCGCAAACCTTACTCTTAATCCAGCCTCCAAGCAGCAAGCACGACTCTCACTTTCACGTTTTCTCCTTTCAGTTTAATAAAGCCTAAAGTCATTTCAGTTAATTCTTGTCATGGAGGAAGAGAGAAGGAGACCAAACTCTTATGGGCTCGCGTTGCCGAAATGGACCTCTTTTACCGACGAAGATCGCCAGGTTCGCTCGACTAAAAAGCCTTAACCTAGCGAGTATGAGAGCCGCCTGTCGGCGACTTATCGCACTGATCAGCGAACTCCTGATTACAAAATATATCGGAGTTCAAATCCACATAAAACCACTTTTTTTATCGTGTTGTTAATGTTATATAAATAATTATTATATACAATTATTAATTATATTGTAAAAAGTTCATACAAAATAAACATAGAATGTGCGTTTGTTCTACACTTGATACATTCAAATAAAAAAGTAATACAATATTGAAGATATATTTGTAAATTTTCACGATAAATTCGTATAAGCATTAATTTTTATAATAAATAAACAATCCTTTTATTATTAATTTAACAAAACCGTACATAAATAACCGATTACTTGTACCGAAAGAAGTTATAAGGATAAAGATAAATATTTTGAAACCCCTTCTTTTGTTTAAATTTAAGCTTTTGTTGAAGCTTAAATTTAAACTTAAACTTAAACTGAAGCTTAAATTTAAGCTTAAACAAATTCCAAGCCCCCACGTGAGTTCGATGATCATAATTAACTTCCAATTATATATTCTCAACGATCTTGATGGCTGAGGGGTTAGCGTGTTGTCCTATTGACTTATTGATTCGGGTTCGATTCTCGGTGTGATCAAATTTTTTTTTCATGTCATAATTCAGAGGTACTTTTTATTTTTATTATAAATAAATCACGGTGAATTTCAATTATGTATACTGTAATGGTTAGTATTATTTTAAATTCTATACAATTGTTATAAATTCCAGAAGAGGGTATAATAAAGAAACAATAAAATATAATGAACATATTAAGTGCTTTTATTACATATTTTAATTCGTTTTGGTTGGTGAGAGGCAGTCTTAGATAAATTTCGCTTTCTCTTGGAATTTGTATGTAAAGTAATTTATACTTTTATTACATGTACTTACCATCTTTTTCTATAGAGCGCAGATTTTATAAATTCAATCATAATTATTTAAAGATTATACTACTTTACAACAGAAAATCAAACTTACTATATAAATAATCTAAATAAATAACCAAATAGCACAATCACCCAGCTACTGATCGCTATGATTGCAAAAATGAAGGTGAAATTGATCAAAGACTGTCTTTCGTGCTCTTCTGTATTATATAATTTAAAATAATACTTACCATTACAGTATACATAATTGAAGTTCATCGTGATTTATTTATAATAAAAATAAAAAGTATCTCTGAATTATGACATGAAAAAAAATTTGACCACACCGAGAATCGAACCCGAATCAATAAGTCAATAGGACAACACGTTAACCCCTCAGCCATCAAAATCGTTGAGAATATATAATTGGAAGTTAATTATGATCATCGAACTTACATGGGGGCTTGGAATTTGTTTAAGCTTAAATTTTAGCTTCAGTTTAAGTTTAAGTTTAAATTTAAGCTTCAACAAAAGCTTAAATTTAAACAAAAGAAGGGGTTTCAAAATATTTATCTTTATCCTTATAACTTCTTTCGGGGTACAAGTAATCGGTTATTTATGTACGGTTTTGTTAAATTAATAATAAAAGGATTGTTTATTTATTATAAAAATTAATGCCTATACGAATTTATCGTGAAAATTTACAAATATATCTTCAATATTGTATTACTTTTTTATTTGAATGTATCAAGTGTAGAACAAACGCACATACTATGTTTATTTTGTATGAACTTTTTACAATATAATTAATAATTGTATATAATAATTATTTATATAACATTAACAACACGATAAAAAAGTGGTTTTATGTGGATTTGAACTCCGATATATTTTGTAATCAGGAGTTCGCTGATCAGTGTGATAAGTCGCCGACAGGCGGCTCTCATACTCGCTAGGTCAGGGCTTTTTAGTCGAGCGGACCTGGCGATCTTCGCCAGGAAAAGAGGTCCATGTTGGAAGTACGGAGTTTGATCTCCTTCTCTCTTCCTCCATGATTCTTGTGTTAAACTTTTATTTCGATCCCTGTCTCCTGCGTGCGTAAACGTTTATTAAAGATTCAATAATATTAAAAGGTTATGGGCCCAGCACGCTTCCACTGCGCAAGAGATAGGAATTGGAAGTTTAATTAGAAGCATCGCGTTTTGTTCGGTTTTGCAGTTTTAAAGTAAGTAAGGTGAAGTGTGGTGTTTTACACAAAAGGGCAATAGTGCAGCTGACCAAGTCACTCACGCTCATTTCCGAGAGGAAGCTCTGAAGCCAGGACTCAGCTTCACGCCATCCTCAGATTTATACAAAGAGATGTATAAGTGGAAAAAGCAAGAAGGCACACCGTGCAGTAAGTAGAAAACTAAAATACTAAAGTGAAGTGAAAAACGTGGTTATATTCAACAAAGCAAATTAAAGTAAAATCAAGATATATGAAGCGAAAAAAGCAAGTGCGGTTTGCTTGAAAATTTAAGTAGAAAGAAAGCATTTTTATACAGAAAAGAAAATAATAAAAGCGCGCGCCGAAATTAAGTGAATTGACGTAGAAAGAAAATCGTGAAAATCACGTTAAATAAAGCTAATTTAAGCTAATCCAAAATAATAGAAAAAGACGCGAAAATCAAGTAAAAGCAGGTTAAGAAAAAGCTAATTTTGAAATTACATAGTAAATCGAGAAAAATTTAAATTCGACGAAACAAAGAATATTTAGAGAACGTGCATAAATTCAACGGAAAAAGAAAGAAAGCGATACAACGCGTATCGACTCGATAGAAATTTAAGAAACGCGTCAAAAACAAAGTTATATGCATTCTTAGAATTTCCGAAAAGTCACAGACGTAAACAAGCCGGCACTTGAGTTTGTCATATAGTATAAGTATTTTTTTTTTTATAAGGCATATATACATTATTTAAATATTCCACAGTACTTGGACCACGATTTGATGCGATCAAGGAGCGCATACTGACAACGTATGATCTCAAAAAAGAAAGTCCGTAGAAGACTTTGTACATAAATCTGTACGAAGGTGATCTTTGGATCTACATTGGTCACGAAGATAAATTCTACCTTGGTAAGCGAACCAATAAGTTATTTAAGTCTTTATGATATTAATAATTTAATTAAAGTTCCATTATTAATTTAAGAAAGCTAAGTAAGAGTCTGGCCAGGTTTGTGTTGGTTTACAAGTATTATGTGCGTGGCCGCGCACCAAGCACATCCTAGCATGGTGTGAAGGTTAAGAAAGAAAACTAGACCCAACACAAGCCTGTAACTTAATACCAAGCTCTGTGGGTTCCGAAAAGCAGGACATTGGGTTCCACATACCTGACCGGACGGAACTAGGGCGGTAGGCTGATGCTTTTCGTAAGCTCGTCTATTTGCCTTGCTATTAGCACGGGATTTGTGCACAAAATCCTAGTGTTCGGTAGCACGGGGTTCTCTCAACACACAGATTAAAGTGAGTATTTATTTTACAGATAAAAACTTACTTAAGATAAAAGAGGGAACGCAGCTGATCGCTGTGCTTTCTGACATGCCGTCCCAGGTAGCAGTGTTAAGGGGCTCCACAAGCCACAGCAGCGATTTAAATGTGTTGGATGTCTGGGGCACAAATAAGGAAAAGAAGGAAGTTCCAGTCTCTATCCAAAAGCAACTAGATAATGTCAACGAAAAGGTTGACAAAGTAGCAGTAGATCAGGAATCTTTACTGGGTATAGTAAAGAACACTCTCGAGACACTAATCAAGTGCTCGATCAACTGCACAGATGCTATGTCCAAGATGGGAACCGCTATCCAACATGAAATCTCGGAGCTGACTACAGAGTTTCGTCAGTCACGTATCGCAGATGCAAAGAATGTAAGTAAAGATGATATCGTAAATACTTTACTTAATCATATAACTAATATCAGCTCAATTAATCGCTCGGGTCAACTAAACGATGGTAAGACTAAGCAGGCGAACATCACCAGGTCGTACAGACTCAAAGAGAGTTCTGAATATGCCCCATTCGAGGACTTTCTGTTCTCTTAACTGAAGTCAAGGAAGCTGTTTTATCTTTTCAATAAAACAACAAGCTGGATGGTACCAGAGGAGGATCTTCGTCACGATGAGAACGTTGTGAGTGAGATCGTCCTAAATAGAAAAGTACAATATGTATACTCTGGATATAAAGGATCCAGTTTATTTTCTTAAGAAGTTGAAAGAGATAAAGAGGAATGAGCACAGGATCAATCCTCATACTGCTCAGAAAAAGCTTTTCAACATTAAGATGAGAAGAAACAAAGAAACCGCCTTTGAGTTCTGTCTCGAGTTTGAAAATTTGCTTAGAGAGTATGAGAACAATGAGGGAGTAAATAACATGACTGACACAGAGAAGAAGAGTCTTCTTTATAATGCTGTATTAGACATCTTTCCCGAAATTGTTACCGCAGAGAACATAGCTCTGCATAGCTTAGGTAAACGCTATAATTGCAGTCAACTAAAGGATTTTATTTTTCAGACCGATGACAGCAGACACCAGGCCAAAGACCAAACGGATGCCATGCTGATGGATTTCGCAGAGGCCAAGGCTGTCTCAGCAGGATGGCAAGCCACGCAACAAGCTGACTAAAAGATGTGAGCGCTGTGGCAGTGCTGATCACTTGAGGGCGGACTGCTCTCATAAGGACTACAGATGCTTTAATTGCAACGAGTTTGGACATATTGCACCAAACTTTCACAAGCCCAGTACCAGGAACAGCAACCTGGGTAAGAGGTCAGGACAAATGAAACTCCCTACAAGAGACCACACAGGGACTGTAGGTCTTAATCCAGATCCCCACGAAGGGATAAGTCAAAGTCTAGGTCACCGAGCCCCTTCAGGTCAGAGGAGGTCACTCACCCCAAAGAATCCTAAAGGTATGTCTACCGACTGTATTAGCGATATCTTTGCCCATTTGGCTGTAGATTCAACTCAAAGGGTTGAACAATTTGTTTTAGACTCAGGTGCAACCGAGCACCTGACTAATTCTGAACATATTCGTCATCAATTCAAAGGTAAAGTAATAGGTTTTATTAGATGCGCGAATAAAAATAAAACAGCCAGCTTAGAGTCTCAAGCGCAAGGTAACATTAAAGTAGAGTTGGCAAACGGTAAAATGTTAAATCTAGATAAAATTATTTATGTAAAAGATTTGAGCAGGAATCTCTCATCATTGAAAAGATTCACTGATAAGGGATTAGGTATATATTTAGATCGAAAGGTGGTAAATATATAATCCATTGACGGACATAAGCATACTTGAGGGTGAATTTAAAGATCCATTTTGGATAATTAATGTAAAATTAAAAGAAAATAACACAATCAAGAATGCTTTAATGGTTGTTAATGAGAAAGAGTCAAGAGTAGTTAAGAATGCTCATTTTAAGGAACCTGTAGTTGAAATAAATTCAGATAGTGAGGAGTTAGTTAAAAATACCATGAATTTATGGCATATTAGACTAGGGCATACTTCTCTAGATAAAGTAAAGCGTTTGAAAGAAGTTTATCCCGATATAAACAATTTCAAGACTTCAGACCATAGTAGGAATTTAACAGATTGCGAAGTTTGTAAAATAGCTAAGATGAATAAACTATCAAGTTTGATAATGATAGGGATAAAGCAACAAAGCCACTGCAGCGTGTCAGCGCAGACACCATGGGCCCGATTACCCCTACAATTCACCCCAAAAATTGTAGATTCTATGTAGTGTTAGTTGATAACTATTCTCGTTTTGCGATGGCTTATCCAGTCGAGAAGATATCTGACGCTACAGATTGTATAGACGAGTTTGTTAGGACATGTAGGAAGGTACAGAATTTACGAGTGATAAAACTAGAAAGGTATTAGAAAGATATGTAGCAGAATTGCGTACAGTGTGTCCCTACACACCGCAGTTGAATGGTTTGGCTGAAAGGTACAACCAAATGATTAAAAAGATAGTTAGAGCGCTCATGTTTGATCCGAGATTACCAGCGAATTCCTGGGATCTAGCGCTGAAAGCAGCGGCATTCATATATAATCTAACACCGCATAAGACGTTGGATTACAAGTCACCTCTGTTAATGCTCAACCCAGAAAACAGAGTACGTATAAATCAATTAAAGCGATTTGGATGCGTAGCGTTCGCAAAAATCCATGATAAGCCAGACACCAAGTTTGATCAGCTGGCTATCAAAACTGTTTTGGTAGGCTACACAGATACAGGATATCTGCTTCTGTGTCCAGAAGATGGGAAAGTTTATGAAAGTAGGAAAGTTAAGTTCACTGAACAGCGAGTTTTCGGTCATATTTGCAAGGACCAAGACGTGAACAACTGGGTCATCACCAATGAACAGCTGTGCAAGGAGACGTGGATGTTGAACTTTCCAGAGGATGTCCCGACTACTGCTCAATCAGACAACCAGGGGGAACCGGAGGATGTCGAGAATCCAGTTCAACCAGTTGACCAGGTCGCGCCAGAAGTCAGGAGCCTCCAAGCAGCAAGCATCACTCTCACTTTCACTTTCACTTTCACTTTCACGTTTTCTCCTTTGCGACGTTGTACGTCGCAGCCGAGTCGAGTCGGGAAATTTCCGACCGATTCGGCGAGTCTAAGCCTGCACGTAAACATGCGAGAGCCAGACTGTTTTCGGTGAAGCGGTGCCGGGCTAGCTTGTTGTTGAACCTGCCGCGCGATTTCTGAGAAATCAGCGCAGCAAGCAGAGACACGAGCGCGGGATAGCGCGCGAAGCCAGAGCCAGCGTCTCGCGGTTTTCAGCCTATCGGCTGACTGCAACGCGAGGCTCAACGGCTCGCGCGGACCGTGAGCCAATCAGCGCGGCTCTTACATGAGCGGGCCCGCGATATGCGTTAAGCATGTGGCGCGGCAGTTCGCGAGAGCGCGCGCAAAACGTGTCAGTTCTAGTGCTGACATCGTCGACGCAAGTCGACGATTTTCGAAGTGCCGATACACGCGAGTGTTGTGTGCAGTGAGAGATAGATAGATAGATAGATATTTATTTATTCGCCTCTACGGCAAAATTATACAATATATACATATAAATCCTTATAAGGTATTGACAGTTATGATACACAATTTTAATATTTAAATTAATATTTTCTTACAATTTAAATACTTAATACTAAATCACAAAGTGTGCAGCCAAGAAGGCTGTGTCAGACTAGACGAGACTAGAGTTAACATTTTTAAAGCCACCACGGTCGATGTGGCGCGACTACGGGTCGAGATCTAGTAAGTGCCGACGCAGTGCTCTTTTAAATGATGCGAGGGATGACATATTGCGCAGAATAGAAGGAAGTGCATTCCAGAAGCGTGCACCTTGAACCTGAAAGGCCCTAGCTCCGGTTTCAGTGCTCACTGCTGGGATGTTAAGTTCCAGAGGAACTCCCCTGCTGGAGGGTCGTGGCCTGCATTTGTTGAAAAGAGCGGCTAGGTATTGCGGTTGACCAATGCGTATTGCCTTGTAGAGAAGGACGGCTTCAAAATAAAGCCTCCGCAAGTCAGTACGAAGCCACTCAAGACTCCTCCGGTAGGGGGAGATATGCTCATCCCTTCTTACCCCAAAGATGAACCTCACACATGAATTGCTTAGTCTCTGCAGGCGTATACGTTGAGCGTCCGATGCGTCAAGAATTGTCACAGTGCAGTAGTCAAGGTGTGGTTGTATTAGTGTCTCGACTAGCTTTCTGCGGAGGGTCTCGGTAGTGCAGCCCCTGATGAACCGCAAGCTATAAAGGGCTTTATTGACTTTTTTGGTAATTGAATCTACTTGCGGCTTCCATGTGAGTTTGCTATCAAGTACAACACCGAGACTTACGACCGTTTCACTGAAAGATTCAGATTCCATGACTTGATGTCATTAACATTCCTTTTGGAGCCGAAAAATATTGCTTTAGTTTTACCAGGGTTGAGCCGCAGACCGGAGCTCCCCGCCCAAACAGACACTAGTCGTGCCGCTTCTGCCAGCCGTGTCAGGCCCTCCTGGAATTTATCCTTGGTGGTGTGTAGATAAATCTGGAGGTCATCTGCGTAAAAAAGATGTTTCATTGTTCCTCTGTCTAGTAAGTCCTGCAGGTCATTAACGTAAAGACTGAACAGCAGAGGTCCTAGGACAGAGCCCTGTGGAACACCCAGATTGGTATTTAGCCATTCAGAATTTCCATTATTATTAGAGATTACCATCTGGGTGCGCCCCTGTAAATATGATTTTATCCACAAAAGAGCCGCCCTAGAGAAACCCAACCGTTGCAGCTTAGAAAGTAGTTTAGAAGGTGATATGGTGTCAAACGCCTTGCTAAAGTCAAACAGTAGCAGAAGGGTCACCTTCTTCTTGTCCATGGCCATGCGTATGTCGTCAGTCATCTTTAATAAAGCAGTCTGTGTGCTGTGGTGTTTTCGAAAACCGGCCTGGAAGGGGTCCAGAATTTTTTGTTTATCGAGATACTCCGTGATTTGGGTGTGGGCAATCTTCTCGAGTACCTTTGAAAGAAAGCAGAGCAAAGCAATCGGCCTGAAATCAGAAACACTAGATGGAGTACTGTTTTTCTTCAGAGCAATCAGCTGAGCCCGCTTCCAGACACTCGGAAAGATACCCCGAGCGAAGGAGCAGTTAAAGATATTTAAAATGTAATCGCCAATTATTGGAAGAGCCTTCGCGACCACCCCGCAGGGAATATCGTCAACACCTCTTGCTTGCGAGGAAAAGTGCGATATAGCAAGGACAACGTCGCTTATAGTAATGGGGCTGAAAGAAAAGCCCTCCTCGCTTGCTGATAGAATAGTGTCCGTTGCATCGTCTATGTTTTCGAGTGATGATGCAGATATTCCCGCAAAATGCTCGTTCAGCTCGTCCGGCGTAAAGCCAAAGAACTCCTCCTCCTTTCGCCCAGGTAGGAGGCCGAGATGACGCATTACCTTCCAGATATTTTTGTTATCATCAAGAGCATCCGAAAGTTGTTGACGAAGGAAGGAATTACGCTCTTGAGCAGAGCGCATGTCAACCTCATTAGAGAGTCGAAGAAACTCATCGAGTAGTTCAGCACGCCCTGTGCGTTCGTAGCGCCTAAGCGTTGCGTCACGTTTATCGATGAGAAACCTCAGCTCCGATCCAAACCAAGGAGCATATTTCTTTTTAGGGCAAACCGTCTTTAATGGTGCTAGATCATCAATTGCAAGCTTTAAATTATTATTGAGTATATTTAACGCGTCTTCCAGATCGGTTTCCGTGAAATTCATGGTCGCCCAGTCACAGCAAGAAAGTTTGGCAATAAGGGCAAGAGAGTCTATACCCCTATAATCACGGTAAGAAAAAGATTCCTTCACGGAAGAAGGAGTGTAGATGTCAAGGGTGACGTCTATGATGCAGTATTTGCCGAAACTGGGCAGCCAGTCGTTCCTAAAGTCTAGTATTGTGTCATTCTCGTCAGTTAAAATCACGTCAATCCATGTGTGAGATGATGAGGTGTGGTGCGTGGAACCATGGCGAACCATCCGCAGAGATAGCTCCACGGATAAGTGCTTGATGGTAGTGGCGTCATCGGATTCAGACAACATGTCAGCATTCAGGTCTCCCATTATGATTTTATGGCTGAATTCGCCGCAAAGATCGCGCAAAGTGCTAAAAAGATCGGAATCCTTTTGCATGGGAATTTTCGGGGGTCTGTAGATGACCCCGACTAAGACTGGAGGTGAACCACTCTGCTGTACACTACAAAAGAGATACTCTGGGATTCCAGGTTTACCAGGTCCGTGGGTATCTGAAGAAATCAGTTTAATTACTTTTAAATTATTACGTACAAACAGGGCAACCTCACCCCCATTCACATTACGATCCTGCCTGACGATTGAAAAACCCTTGACCTGAATGAGACTGTCGTCCACCACCGAGCCCAGCCATGTCTCTGCGAAACCAAAGATGCCATATGATGGATGATCTGCCAAGAAAAGACGGATACTCTCAATGCGAGCTCTGACCGAGTTCACATTCAGAATACCAGCTCTCAGACAGTTTTTAGGTCCCAACCCACCAGCGATGGGCCTCGCTAGTCAGCATGATGAGGGGGATGACGATGTGGTTGGTAGGGATGAAGCTGACAGTGAAGATGAAGATGATAATGACGATGAGACGGATGGTAATGACGATGATAATGACAATGATGCCGAAGATAAAGATGGTAATGACGTGACTGCCGGTTTACCCGCCAGACCTGACTCCGGTCGGTCTCGTGGAGTAGAGTCTCTGTTGTCGTTATGTGATAGTGGCCGTCGTGGTTTTGTGGAGCCGGTCTGACACGCCGTGTGAATGACTTGTAAGTCGGCAGCCGACGCAAATACGTGCGCACGCTCTCCTCCCCTACGCCTAGCCAAAAATCTGCCGCCCGAGTGCCAGACGTACTTGAAGCCTAACCCCTGTGCTATTGGCTTCAAGTTCTTAAATACTTGGAACTTGTCATGGGGCAATAGTTCATTTATATACAATTTTGGCAGTGGCTCACAGACCGATGAGTACTGACCAAGCAGCTCTGGCTTTATGTCTTTAGTTGTTAAGTAATTATTAGCGAGTGCACGCTTGGCCCTTAAAACATCTCCCACCAGTCCCACCCGTGCAAGCCTGACAACACATGATGGCTGTGCCGTCCGTTCCGCATGCGGTCGAGAGCTATCCCTACTGACACGAGGCATAAGGGTACGCACATTAACAATATCTTCGCGTGAGAGAGAGGGGAGGACGGTGCTGAGCACTGCGAAGGCAATATCCTTTAAAGCCTCTTGAGAGGTAGCAATTTTATCATTGAGAATCCCGCGTACAACAACCTCGCGACTCTCAGAACCCTCATCCCCTGGGTTACCCTTAGATTCACTAATAGGGCCAATGATTTAATTTGGTCCCGCATTAATTTATTGTCCTCCAAGAGCAGTCGACGATCTTTACGCAGTTCATCCAATTGGGAGGACTGTTTAGTCACTAACCCCTGCAGATCCGCAACACGCGCCACCAACTCCCTGTTCAGATCCTCCGAGGTTGTTGGAGGAGACAAATCAGTAGTGGTGGACGCCTGAAAGCGGCCTATACAGGACTTGATATCGTCAAACTGCGCTTGTAGCATGCCAAAGCGTTGGAAAAACAGGTCTAGAGTACTCTGCGGAATTAAAATATTATTATTAAAAAGAGAAGAATGTACTGGTGTTGTGCTGTTGCTTCCCAGAACGCTAAACTCGTCCCTGATGTGACTAGAGTCATGATTATCAACGGTGCTATTACTGCTGTTGGTGGAAGGCCGTACACTCAAAAGAGATTCTCTCGAGCAGTTTGAATTTCCCGCCGGGGAAGTCCCTCTATTGCTCGGAGGCGTGCGCGCCAGCTGAGGCGTACCGTTCTGCGATGAGTGTAAGAGGGACGACTCACGCTTTTCCTCTCTCCTGGTCCCAGGCGTTAGCGGGGAAGGCAGTGGGGGGTCCATGCTCGCGCGTGTCTGTTGTTTGGTGGTGGGGACTGGCTGCTTCGTGCGTAGAGTTGCCGACACCGCGCGCTGCGAAGAGCCAGGAGCGGCACGCTTGCCTGCGTTAACAGACCTGGCTGTTGTTGTAGGCTTTGGTCTATTACGGCAAATATCGCACTGTCCTCCTAATTTTTTACCCGTGCAACGCGAGTGACAGCGCAGCTGGCATGTCTGACACGTGCTGGTCGGAGGTGTCGAGTCATCCTTACATACTGGACATACCTCTAAACTTTTCTTGGTCGCAGGACTCATGCTGGATAGTTCGAACTTGGCGCCGATGTTAACTTGCCTCGAGTTCGACAGGTCCACCAACCTCAGAGAAGAGAGAAAACAGCAAACTCCTGCTCAAGTGCTCTGCCGCACATAACCTCTCAGGAAACGGTTACTGTTAAAATCGGTCTCCCTGGCTCAAATAAAGAAGCCTTGCAGTTAATGCTCCTTGCTCGTGGAGCCTGCGGGAGGCCGGTAGTTTCTGCAACAGTCCAGGCTCGCACCGAACAGTTTAATATACAGAAAAATTGTGCACGAAGTCGGAGCGATCCGTCTGCGTGACTATGTACATACCTGGAGAGAGAGAGAGAGAGAAACAGAGTGAGTGCCACGGCGGAGACACTCGGTGTCCACGCCATCCCCAAGACTATTCCCCTGTTCCCGTTGGCGAGTGTGTCGCCAGCGGCTAGCAGGCATCAGCGGCGGAGAGAACGAGAGGACGTCCGGGGCCAGCCAGGAGCAACGAGTTCGGGGGAGCTTCAGCCTCCTCGCCAGCCAGGCGCACGAGGACGTGAGCGAGCAGTGCGGGGCTTGCGAGATTAGATTAGATTAGATTTATTGTCTGTACATTGTGTTATACAAAAAAGAGTAAGAAGATATATAACATAGAGGTATTTACAAAAATATTTTTACAGATACAGATTTAAATATTTTTACAGATAAATATAGCTTAATAATTAGAAGTTAAAATGACAAATGAGGATGCATGTATGAGTGATGGTGTGGGACGAAGTGCTTTGAATGAGTGTGGTATGCATGGTTGTACATGGGGTGAGAAATGTTGTGTAAGCTGGATTCGTGATGGCTATTTAGATTCTCTCTAGATTGAGGTAGTGTTGCCTGATCCGACGTTTGAAAAGAGGTATTGATTCAATGTTACGGAGATGAGCTGGTAATGAGTTCCAGAGATATGAGGCGCTTACGTGGAATGAATTCCTCAGCGCCTCTGTGGCGAAAACGGGAATGTCCAGGGGAGTCACCTCGCCCCTCACTGGGCGGAGTGCAACGTGGAAGTCAAAAAAGGCCAAGATGTAGGATGGAGTGGCAGTGTTGAATAGTTTTCTTAGAAAACAGGCCGTAAAGTACTTCCTACGTCCGGCGGTGGTGAGCCATTGCAACTCACGCCTGTAGGGGGCGATGTGCTCGTCCCTCCTTATACCATAGATGTAACGTATTCCTGTGTTCACCAGTCTCTGTAGTTTGGTGTCAAGTTCTTGTGAGAGGTCACAGTATACCAATGAACAGTAGTCGATGATGGGGAAAAGTAAAGCCTGCACAAGATGCTTGCGCAGCTCGAAACCAGTGCTCTTTCTAAAAAAATACAGTCTATACATGAGAGAGTGTGCACGTTTACACAGTTGTGTAACGTGCTCTTTCCAGGTGAGTTTAGAATCAAGCACTAGCCCCAGGCTACGCACTGTCGACCGATATTCAACCTGGGCCTCTCCTATTTTAATGTAGGTGTTAGCGGTGGAAGGAAGAGCGTTTATATAATAGGAGGAGCCCAGGACGATCGCCTGAGTTTTGAGTACGTTCAGTTTGAGATGATTTAGCGCAGCCCAGCCCATTATCCTTTCGGCATTAGCACTCATCCTCTCGGAACAGGAATCGAGCTCCTCTAGGTGGCATTGGCTGTAAATTTGCAGGTCATCCGCGTAGATGAGATGAGATACGTCCGAGTCCAAGCAGAGGCCGATGTCATTGATGTACAATGCGAATAATAGTGGTCCCAGTACGGACCCCTGTGGTACTCCCGTGTTTAGCGGTAGAAATGTGGAGAGTTCGTTATTGTCACCAATGACGGCCTGCTTTCTGCCTGTGAGATATGAGGCAAACCAGCGGATAACCTGCTTAGAAAAGCCGAAGAAGGTTAGCTTTTTGAGTAGTCTGGCGTGACACACTGTGTCAAACGCCTTACTAAAGTCAAAAAGAAGTAGAAGTGTTACTTTCTTTCTGTTTATTCCAAGCCTGACATCATCAGTCAGCTTAATTAAGCCGGACTGTGTGCTGTGGCCAGTGCGAAAACCAGTTTGTAAGTTGTCGAGGAAAAGTCTCGACTCAAGATACTCCGAGGTTTGTCTGTGCACTAGCCACTCCAGCGCCTTGGACAGGAAACAAAGAAGAGAGATCGGACGATAGTCAGTTAAGGCTGTTGGCGAGCTGACTTTATTCAGTGCATGCACCAGTGACTTTTTCCAGTCGGAGGGGAAACTTGACTCGCTCAAAGAAAGGTTGAAAATACGACATAAGAATGGAGCGAGTACCGGCAGTGCTTTGAGAATGACAACCTGTGGGATGCCGTCACTACCCCTGGCCTGGGAGTCAAAGTGCATCACTGCAGATAAGACGTCCGATTCCGTTATCTCTCTGAAATAGAAGTGTTCGGGGATGTTCAGACTCTCCAGGGTCTGCATGTATTCCTCCACATTGGGGGCCTGTCGGTCGTTGGAAATGCTGCTGAAATATGCGTTGAGGTCTTCACTGGAGAAACGAGAGGGAGGTTTTATTTTGGAGGTGGTGATTCCAAGTCTCTCAAGTTCTCTCCAGATCTCACCGGTATCGGTCAAGGAGGACAGGCGTGTGTGATAGTAGTTCAGCCTGGCGTCCTCGACCTGCCTATGAGCTTCATCCCTCGCTATCCTGTAAAAATACAGGTCTTGCGGGAGACGTGACCTGCGAAACCGTCTGTAGAGTCTGTTCCGTTCTTTCAAGAGGTCACGAAGAGCCGTGGTAAACCACGGGTGACGCTTCGGTCCGGGTGTCACTGTCCGTAATGGAGCGAGATGAGTAATGGCGTTAGTCAGGTTGGTGTTGAGGGTGTTGATGCAATCGTCGAGTGATGAGGTGGCGAGCGATGACCAGTCACATGCACCGAGGTAGGCCTTAAGTCTCTCGGCACAGATTGCTCTGTAGTTTCTGTATGTAAAAGTTTTCGGGTCGTAGCGTGGTATCTGTACGTCTAGAGTGGCCGTGATCAGGTCATGTCCGTTTATGAAAGGTGTGTCAGTTTTCCAGTGCGACAGCAGGCGATCCTGCTCATCTATTAAGCAGAGGTCAAGCCAGGTGTCAGATTCCTGTTTATGATGTGTTGCACCATAAGGAACCGACTGAAGAGAGTTCTCCTCTACGAAGGCCTTGATGAATTTGGCATCTTCAGATCTAGAGAGTTGGTCCGCATTGAAATCCCCCATAATTATCTTTGTGGAGTAATTGTGCATGTGTGTCGTGAGCTTTTCAATGAAATCATTACCTTGAATGAATGGTGCATGGGGTGGACGATACACAACTCCCACAAAGATAGGGGAGACCTCTTTTGCGGAGATCTCGCAGAAGAGATACTCTGGCTTCCCTGGCTTACCCAACCAGTCACCGTCAGATGATGTCAGAACAGTAGCCGTTAGTGATAGATGTATGTAGAGGGCCACACCTCCACCGTTTCTGTTTCGGTCCCGTCTGAGAAGTATGTAGTTGTCGAGTAGAGGTATTGTTTGTACCTTGTCGTCCAGCCAGGTCTCAGTTACAGCTATCACGTGATAAAGGGGACGAGTGGACAAAAAGAGCCTTACCGCCTCAATGTGACCCGTTAGGGAGTTTGCATTGAAATGGCAGACCCTTAGACCGTCGGACAGAGTTGCCTTGGAACCGGATGAAGATGAGGTGAGCGACAATGAAGATGATGGTGGTGTAGGTGGAATGAGATGAGTCATTTTTAGTTGCTGCTGCTGTTGATAAGGGGTCTCCTGGCTAAAAAATTAGACAGTTCTTCATCGCTGGTGATCATGGTAGCTCGCTCCTTATCTTCAGCAGTGCGAATGAAGATTCTCCCGTCTCTCACATAGGATCTGCACCCTTGTCTCCTCCTGGCCTCCAGCCTGGCCCTAACACGAAGTTTATGTATCTCTGGGGGAAGCAGCTCATTGATGTTAATGAGACCCTGATGGTCTGGGGCTAAGGCCTTGGCTTCCTCCAGTAGATTGGCATTAAGCTCTGATGTGTGGAGCTTGCCCTTCTTTATTTTCGCCGCCAAGGTGGAGCGTACAAGGGCATGGGAAGACAGTGTGACAGCGATAGGTGGAAGTCTGCTGTCAGCTGTCGAGGTGTTGTTGACAGCGTTGAGTCTTCCCATGATCCTGGTGGCGACGATATCCCTCTTAATGAGGGCGGGATCAAGGGCAGAAAGCACTGTAAAAGCCAGGAGGTTGAGTGAGCTCTCTTTGGTGTAGCTCAGTCCTGTGATGACCACCGCGGTGTTGTTGCTCTGCTCCTGGCGATTCTTGATGGCCGCTAGTTCCCTTCGTAGATTTGTGATCTCGAGGGGATCAGCGGCTGGAGAGATGTTGCTGCTATTCGCTGCGAGCAGGGAGGCGTGCCCTGATGTAAGATGTTGTAACTCTGCCTTCAGCTCGGTGATGGTTGACTCAGCATCTGTCATGCGAGTCTGGAGCTGAGGCAGTACATCAAGGGCTTGCAGGCGCTGTTCGAGGGAGCCTAACCTCGCTTCAAGCCCAGAGATCCTCTCCGTTAGGAGTCTCTGAGCCTCCGCTGCGCTATCCTGCTTGGCACTGATCTCCCTCAGAGCCACAAAGATGTTTTGGAGGGTGGACTCCATTATCGATGTCGATGAGGATGACTCTATATTGCGCATAGGCGATTGACTGCGCGAGGGATTAGTGGAAGGTGGTGCAGACTGCGTCTTCTTCTTGGCGCCCTTAGATGTTGCGCTGCTGCCATTGAGAGAAGACTCAAGTCTCCTTCTTATTTGTGCTTCAGCACAGGCTGAGCACGCAAACGTTGCAACAGCTCTCACCATCACAGACCGAAAGGAAATGCACCTTGTGTGAAAGTAGAAATTGCATATTTCGCATTTTTTAGGGTCTTTTGTCTGGATGGCTTTATCACAGGTATGGCAGATGGTTTGATATTGCTCTGTGAGCTTCTCCACGCTATTGCTCATTTTTACCGGCAACTTACTGGCAGTTGATAAAGTAAGAGATAAGGTAGAGCAGGTAAAAGAGCTTGTAGAACTCGTCTCCAGATGGTGGTAGTGGAGAGTAAGTAGAGTGGAGCGTACCGACCTGTGTTTGATGGAGCTGGAGCTGTTGTTCCATCGACTCAAGAGGTGTCACCACGTGTATATCCGAAGAGATAGAAATCAAGCCAAGCAGAGAAAAACGGCGCCAGGAGATTTGCAGGTTATGTTGCAGTGATGAAATTTTAGGTGAAGAATAGTGGTAAAAAGCTAATGCAGCCTCCAGTGAATTTTACATCAGCTTGAAGGTTGCATTAAGGAGCGTGCAACAAACTGCAAATGAAAAATGCCCGAAGGCAAAAAGCGGCAGAAAGCAGTACAAAAACAGAGACGTGCAGTGTATGACAGTTGATTGTACTTACGGAGAGAGAGAGAGAGAGAGAGAGAGAGAGAGAGAGAAAGCGAGAGACAGCTAGTGAGTGTACGCGGTACAGCCGGTCGTGCTTTGACCCAGCGCATCGTTGCGCTGAGGAAAAAGCCAACGCGAGGCGGGCGCGCGCGGTAGTGTGTGCGAGAGAGAGAGAGAGAGAGATAGAGCGAGTGAGTGCTGCTGGCGACAGCGAGCTGCACGGTCTGGCTCTGCGCTAGGCCGGCACGTGTCGTGCGAGGCAGGCAGAGCGTGTGTACCGAGAGAGGTTGGCCGGCTGCTTACCAGGTGCTTACGCACTGGGAGAGCACCGAGCCTGCGGGTAGTAAGGACAGTGAGAAGGCCCTGCGTGGCTGTACGACGCGTGGGAGGCTTCTCTAGCCACCACGTTGTAGGGAGGGGTTTGGCGAAATACAGAGTCGTTTTAATAAAATTTGTAGTATTATTTTCTTTCCCCTTTCCCAGCTCTCCTAAGCTAAAGTGATCGCGTCGAGTCCCTCGACGAAATAAATAAATCGAGCGCAGAAGAGGCGCAAGAGTTGCATGCGCGCTGCTGGGAGGCAGCACGTCGCACCTTTCAGATTAATAAAGCCTAAAGTCATTTCAGTTAATTCTTCTGTTAAACTTTTATTTTGATCCCTGTTTCCTACGTGCGTAAGCGTTTATTAAAGATACAATAATATTAAAATAATTAAAATACATTGGTTAGTATTTCTTTTATTGCAAAAGTCATACTTTCATAGGCTGCGGTAGGAGGGGGAGGGTGAATTTACGTACACATTGTATATAAATATAATCACATGATACAAATTTTTGTATAAAAATTCTTGAAGGAGCGACAACAACGGCAAGAACGAGCCAGGGACCCCGAGTTCTAACTAGTTGAACCAACGCTTTAATTCCCTATAGCTAGTATTATTGTTGGAATTGTGAAATAGGGAATTGAAACGGCAGTTCTGAGTACCCGCGTAATATGCCATACCATACCAGTGAACAATAGAAAAATATTATTTATTTGTTTATAGCGTAAAGTTATGCTAATACTTTATTCGGGTGTCATCTGCGTGTAATGCACGCAGTCGATATGGATGCTCAAACATATCACATATTTTATTTTATAAAAAATAAAAGGATTTTATTTTTGAGTGCTGTTCTGGTGGTACCTAATTTTGATTTTGATATTTTTCAAAATCACGAATACGCGCAAACGACTTAATCAGGTTTTTATTAATAATTTTTAACACGCAGACGATTGAACTAACTAAATTATTATAAATTATCAATTTATTATTCTCGGTGCCAACTTCCTGAACTATCAAATCGGTCATTTATGGCTCAATAGCTATAACTCTTGAAAGAAGAAAAAAAATTCAGTCTTTATAAAATATTCAAATCCTTATTATTGTTATATATCATATTTATCATAATATATATAGGAGTGAAATTAGATTTCTCCAAAGAATTGGAAAGATAAAAGTTATAAACTTATTAAACAAAACATCATAGCATGTAAATAGCTTCAAATCAATGATTAAAAGTTTCAAAACCAGAGAAAATATTTTTTTGAATGTTATTAATTTAGTTACATTAATACATTTATCTACAAATAAATTTGAATTGTAATTTAAAATATACTTTTAACAAATAAATAATGAATGCTGAAGAGGATGTTTTACATATTCAGAAAAAGTTAAATAAAATGTCTAGCGGGGATGGAACGGTATTAACTTAATAAACAATCCAATCAATAAATACAATATAAGTAAACAACAATTTTTTTTCAGGGACAAGAACAGGCATTAGAGTTGTTAAAAACATTACAACAATTGCCAGTTAATTTAGAATTACTTCAAAAAACACGTATTGGAATGACAGTTAATGCTTTAAGAAAATCTAGCAAAGATGATGAAGTTATATCACTTTCAAAAACATTGATAAAAAATTGGAAAAAATTTTTATCTGGTATGAATAGATTAATATTAAGAGTTAGTCAGAGTGAACTTTACCAATTGTTATCAATTTACCTTGTATAGTTTAACATTAAATCTGTAATAATTTGTTAATATGTAGTTGATCTGAGAATGAGATGATTTTGTAGATTTAATAAATCATTTCTTTGATTCTTTGACTCCATATCGTAGTTCTCACTATTTGTTCAAATTACGTATAATTATATACATTTAAACATTTGTAAAGAGGCATTTTATTAATACTCATCTGGAAACACTGTGAGTATAAGTGTTAAATGTATATATTTATCAATTAAGGCGGTTGTATATCACTTTTATTAAGTGAACCTCTATGTGGGATGTGCAGTACAAGTGAAAATCATCGAATCTCTGAGTTATATAAGTGTTGTGCATAAAAATTACATATGTAAAAATTACATAAGACTTTCGATAAATTCATTCTTAACTAGCTTTTGTTAAATTCATTGTTACTTGATAAGTTATCAATATAATGATCTAAACATTTGTTCCAGTACTCTAGAGATAGTTTAGAAATCTATAATGTTGTTTAAACATTTTAATACGATTTGGAATATGTGTTAAAAAATGTAAATAAATAATGTACTTTCATTGTTACAGATCTTACTTTTAAATAGTAAAACTGTTTTTATAGCACTGGGTCCCTTAACGGATTTAAGACACACTTATACGTGGCTTAAGTAATCCTTTTTGGAACCGTGAGATTAGCACCCAAGCATTGATTCACAGTGTCAGAGGAACTGCTTACGACACTGATAAGCATGTCTTGATTGATTTAAGGCAAGCAGATCCTATAAAATATTGTATGATACACATGTTGAAGTTATATTTCCTAGCATGGTGTAAGTGTGCTTGTGTGCTTAACTCACTATACCAGAAAGTACCACTTATACCACTTGATCGTAATATACTATTAAATTTAGAAAATTGATAATTTTGTCATAATAGTCTTCAGTAACTTCTAAGGAAACCCTTTGAAAAGTTTGAAGTCAAAATATTGATTGGAACAGAAGGTGTGTGGTTTTTTCTTTTTTATTACTGAACAATTTTATTACACATGGGCTAGTTTTCTGTAGTGGTACACTTTCACCATAATGATGGTGATTGTTTATTCTATCAGTTGCATCTAGCATTCTGTGACCGGCAACTTTATTTATGTTAGCACTTATATTTGGTTGGAGTAATGGTAAATGTCATTTTCAAAATAATTGATCTCTTTAGAATTAAATAAGCTTGTAGTATGTTATTAGTTTAATTTTTTATTTCTTTATACATTCCTAAAATTTGTACATCGGTGCGTTCCAACAATATTTCCATCTAATCTTTCATTTTTGTATGTAAACTATATATTAAATATCTAATTAACCATGTAGCAAAACTTTTTGAAATTTTAATTGTTTATTTTGTACATTACAACACTGTAGTACATTTTTTTATTCTCTTCTTAAGATCTCAATAAAATTTTAAGTTTAGAGAAGGTAGAAAATTTGAACAATTAATATAGCTCTGACATCCTCTTAATTTAATTTAATACTGTGATTGAAGGGGATGTTGTTACCATTGTATTCATTTAAATGCTCTACCCTGCTGAAAATCTGCAGATGCTAAAGCTTGTGCTAAAGTACGTACTTCATCATAAGCTATCTCAAACGATATCATATGATGTATCATGTGTTGAAGCATGTGCTTAACACATGCTTGAACACTTATCAACCCAAGTATATGTATAATAGAATGTTGAAGTATATGACTTTTAGGACCCGCTTTAATATGTTAACTATACATGCTAAAGTATTTGCTTTCCATGGTATTCTTCAATTACAAATGGAAAATTAAAAAAAAACTTGTTTAACCAGATTTTGAACTTAGTAATTTATCTTAACAATTTCTTATATTTGTTCAATTATACAATATTTTTAGAAACAATAGATTAAGACAACAATTAAATTAAGAATCAGTAAGGTCACCATAATTTTGATACGCAATATTTCATTAAATAATGGCATATTGTGCATCAAGGATGGTAAGAAGGCGTTTATTCACAAGTGTTAACATTGCTACCTGAGTGGACGAGGGTGCTAATCACACACGTTTTAATCTTACTTTTGTTGCATTAATACAGTAGATTCGCGTACATTCACGTACATTTACCTATGGTTTTGTTGCGATTCGAACATTTTGTACAGTGCTGTATGGAAATATGTATATGTAAACGTACCCAAACGTACGCAAACGTAGACGAAGGTATGAATAAAATGAATTATTTTAAACCAAAAATTGTATGGTTAATTTATAAAAATGTTCAACATACATTTATACGACTTTCATTTGTCATCATTATAATTAACTTAGTTCTTAGTGACCTGATCGGTCTTATATACTAACTAGCACAAAAAATTAGCGCTTGCGAGAAAAAGAAACCAAACACTACATAGGGGTGGGTTCGCAACCATCACTATTTTTTTTCGTATACTACATTTTCATAATGTTTTATAAAATATTCGAATCGTAATTAGAACGTACGCAAACGTTCGTATGTCAACATATGGCAACGTACGAAAATCTATTGGAGCATACTGTAATGTAACTAAAAAGTACGTTTTCAATTTCCATTCAGGAATATCTACATGGAAGTTTGTTATGGAGAGCACATAAAGGGGAGCAAAAAGTAGCTCTATTTTCTGCTCGAACGTGAGAAACTTATTAGTTATAGAGCGGAAAAGAGCTACTTTGCACCTGTCTTACATACACGTAATATCATACTTTTGGTACAAACAGGACAAAGGTATATATTAGTGCCTTTGGGAAGACAAATTTGAACAGTCCATATTTCATATGAATTGCTGCCCAAGTGATAGACATGGATAGCTAACATGAGATATAGGCTGTCCAATATTTCTCCCATGGTTCGTATACTTTTGTTTCCACACCTTCATTGAAAATGCATATTTCTCTCTAGGCACTGGGGAGGGAATGTGGAACTTTCAGTGTAGATGTAGAGAAGAATTATTTATTCATCATAAAACTAGGTGTTCCATGGTTTCCCATTTATTAATTTTCGGTTATATGAAGTAAAGTTTGCTACGATATTCCTTAAAATTTTGTAAAAATGAATTAATAATTTTATTTTTTTTCTTATTTTTAAAAGGTTCCAATAAAGATAGTAAGGATGGAAATGCTTCTTCAAATAGTAAAAAAAAAGATGAAAAATCAGACAAAAGTAAAGAAGAATTGGAAGTAAAAAAAGAGAAGGATGTACCTGATAATAAAGATATTAAGACAAATGATAAAGTTAGCAAAGACTTTCATAAGAAACAGTCTTCATTCCCATCCTCCACTACTACAGATGCAATACGATTAAAATGTAGAGAATTATTAGCATCTGCTTTACAAGTTGAAGGCAATGCTATAGATGGTTGTGCTAGTCCTGAAGAACTAGCTGAAGAACTTGAAGAAGCTATTTTTGGAGAATTCAGAAATACTGATAATAAATATAGAAATAGGGTAAGTATTATAGTTATTCATGGCAAATGACATAAGCACAGTTCACATGTTATTGATTACATCCTTCTTTCATTTCAAAAATTGATCCCCTCTATTGTGAAGCATTTTATGTATGAATGCGGCTGATCATAATACATGAACAAAGATTGGTCAAATAGAGTGCAGATTCAAGTACTTAAGTAATTTTTTTAATTTAGGTACTTGATTTAAATAATATTGTGGGATTGTAGATCTTACAGAATTATGTTAAGTAATTGAAACAACATGATAATAATGGATTTGTATTGTAAATAGAATAGAAATACACTCGTAGATATAATAATTTAGATTCGCTCATTTCCCTGGTAGAACCAAACAGGATCAGGTAGCTAGATAGTGTCTAGATTTGAAAAATCTTGCTAGATTTCATAAAAGACATCTCGCCAGAATTCCCGATAAAAGTCACATGAATTTTACTGAAAATATCGATAGTACCGTTTCATACTATACACAATCAAAAGTTCAATAACAATAATTGACTTATACTCCTATAAAAATGTACATGTATATCTAGTATCAGATGCAATATCTTGCATTAAATTAATATTATGGTATTACATGCAGTGTATTAGAGTTATACACATCTTTTTTGGGACAGAAACTTGTAAAATTGCGTGGAAACAGACTACGATGACAGTTTCTACTTAACTGTTGTCATTAAGTCTCTTGCATCACATCCTATGGCATGAATGTTTTGCATATAAGCATCTGATATAAAAATCAAAATTATATCAGATAAGATAACAGCAAGTTGATATAGTGTTTGAATATGCCAAAACAAATTTAAATATAAAATTTCAGCTCTCTAGCTATGATAGTTTTTAAATGGGAGCCAAAACAAGATTTTTAGTGATTACTTGTTTTAGAGAGCTGAAATTTGATATTTAAATTTGTTTTGGCATGTTCAAACAATACATCAACTTGTTGTTATCTTATCTGATATAATTTTGATTTTCATATCAGACACTTATATACAAAACTACAAGAGACCTAACGGCAAGGTTTTAGTCGGTTTCCACACAATTTTACAGGTTTCTGTCCCAAAAATTATATGAATAACTCTAATACACTGTATGTAAGGCCATAATATTAAGTATATACAAGATTATTGCTTCTAATATTAGATATCTTATACAACATCTTTGGAGATCCTTTACTTCCAGAGTTTATTACTGGCTGTCACTGGTTATCTTGGACACACAGGTACCACTGTTTGTCTGTAATATTTGGCATAGTAAAAGGTATGTAAAACAATAATAATGACACATAGGGAGAGCGGCTCGTAAACACAACTTGCATTAGTTTTGCAGGGCATAAATATTTATTATATCGATCAAATCTTTTAATTTTATAATGTCGCTACTTATGCCACTCGCTACTTACGTCACCATAATTTTGACACGCAATATTTCATAAATAATGGCATATTGTGCATCAAGGATGGTAAGAGAGCATTATTCATATTTATTTAGACATTATATATATGATTTAAATTAATTTATATATTAACATTTATGTTGCATTAGTTTTGCATGGGATAAATATTCATCATATCGATCAAATCTTCTAATTTTATAATCTCGCTACTTTTTGATTATTATACTTCAAGCCAGAAATCAAGTAGATTTCTAGCCTGTATTCTAGCTTCTCAATCTATCGAGCCGCTAGAGTATACCCTAGAACATATCGGAAAAATTCTACCAGAGTTTTCTAGGACTCTTAGATGTTTTTTTTTTTCTTCCAGGTTGGCTATTGCGGGACGGTAAAGTTGGTCCCGCACATGCCCAATACCAATTCCAATCTTGATTGCAGAATCCTGCCAGCTTACTCCCAAGCACGGTAAGAAAGAGAGCTTATTGCAGACCTTCGCTTCGTCTCCGCGAGGCGCCTCCACAGTAACAGCGTACTAGATGATACACACCTACAGTCAGCCACTGAACACGTGCGTTTGTGACGTGTTCGCCGACTCAGTACGCCTTGTTTGTACGCCATGAACATTTTTCTCCGTGTACTTCCTTATACCATTCTACGACTCGGATAATTTTGCGACAATCATGATATTTTTATTAAATACAGTTATACGCATTAATACACATTTAAAAAAGCATGTAACTGCTATCACATTATCTATTCGCGCTGTGTATATTAAATTTTTCTCAACAAATACTTATAATTTGAATTTTTTGCAGTATCGATTTATATTAAAAGTTTATATCGCAATTTTTTTTACCGCTTTGATGTTTAAATTATAAAACTATGAACTTAATAAAACAACTTATGGCTGTTATTTATATGGTATATGCAAACTGCTGGGGTCATTGGTACAAGAACTTAATGGTCTCGGAGGCTGCGCAGTTTTGATTTGGCTGATTTGATTTGATTTGGCTCTATTTAATGCTTCCGATTGCGGGAAAATATACACTAGCTACATATAATTTAATTAATCATAAATCGGTATATTAAAATAAATTCTAAAAACAAAATTTTTTAATCTACAAAACATATAGTTAAATATATATCTTTCTTTAAGTTATATGTATTAAAAAAAAAAAAACAAACCGAGTGTTGAATTTGAACTTCAGCACAACAAAAGATAGACTGTTTCTGTAGCGGCGCCCAGCGGAGACGAAGCGAAGGTTTTCAATAAGATCACAAGGAGTGGGGGGTCGTAATTCCATCTCTCTTTCTTACACCGTGCTCCCGAGACACTAGAGTGGATATGAAAAAGCGAGTGTCGGTTGTGGTCTGCCGAATCTGAATTATAACTCAGTATCCGATGATCACCTCCGACTCATTATCTCTCCAGTGCTCAACTGAGTTACGAGTTCTTGAATGATTTGTCTTATCTTCAGTAATATTAAATAAAACATACATTTATAAACAATATAGTAATTATATTGTGTATAATTTATGCATGACGGTTATAGATATATCCCACAAGTTTGTATAAATTAAGCAAAAGAAAATTTCAAGTTAGTGTGCAATGCATTAGCAAGCATGCATACGCTTTCGTCGGTCTTAATTTTTTTTGTGCACCACTCGACAAATTTTGTTCTATTGTTAGCAAGCAACAGGCAATTCCAGACTAGATCGCAGACTCTTCGCAATCACAGATGTCATCGTTTATAATGTTTTTTTTTTAAAAAGATGGTGTCTAGACTTTACATGGAAAGTTTTGATGCGGTTGAGAAGACAGATAGTTTTTCTAGATTTTTTTGTGTTACAAAACCAAGGAGTGAGTGAGATTATTGGGTTAAGGCCCATATATCTTCTGCCCAGCCTCGACCTTCCGTAAGAGGTAGTAAATTGATTCATTTCTTTGATTACAGTAGTTTTCATCTGGAAATATAAATCTTGATGAGAAAAATCAAATGAGTGTAAAAGGTTGAGACTGGTGGCTACTTTAGCTGCTTCGTCTGCCTTCTCGTTGATCTGAGAGAGTCTGAGAAAATAACATATGAGTTTCTACCAAGTTTCTTTATAAAAACCAGCGCGTGCCAGAAGCAAAAGCTTCACAAGAGAAGATTGTACATTCGGGTGGGAGCTTGTAGGAAACTTGTTTCTGTCCTGGGAGAGATGGAATATAAATGCCCGTTCCGCAGTCTCCTGTAGTGCTCTTCGATCCGTCTGTGAATAATTGGATATGATTAGCAAATCTATAACTGACATATTCGTTAAATTCATTGTTTACGTATTTTGAGTTTTTTTTTCCAGAGGTTACCTAAGGCTGGGGATATGTTGTTCGAAAGAAAGTGTGAGAAATATGGGGTTGTGAAGATTGGGAGAGAAGTGGATTTGATTGTATTGTTAGAAAGATGTTTGTATGTTGTCCAGATTTATTAATTTAAGACTCGGAATGAGCTGGTTGTTGGCGTGGCTCGAAGCGTTAAAGATCATTTGGTCTTGAGGGTAGGAATGCCCGATAAATGGTAGAGGACATTTATTGGAGTCATTATTATGCATCCTATGCATTTTCTTAGAGTGCTGTTTTGAATCTTATCGAATTTTTTTGTTTTAAAGCGTTGTTTGCATTTGCGAAAAGATAAAAGCCCCACTCAAGGCGAGGGCGGACAATAGATTTATAAAACTGGTGACATAATTTGAGGGTGTACTCCCCAATTATTAAAATTACCTATAGAGTAGGGGTAGCATGGCTATCCCTCTTTTGACCTTTTCCGAGAGTTGAGTGATGTGAGGTTCTCAAGATAGATCTTGATCCATAGAATTCCCAAATATTTCAAACGGTCTGTGTTTGGGATTGCTGATTCGTCAGCAGATGAGTTGGGTTTGATAAGGAGGTCGTTAAAAATGATATATTTTCGCTTGTCTACTGAAAGACGCATAGGAAGAGTTGAAAACCATTTCTTGAGCATTTTTATATTTAATTCCAGAATATTGGATATTTGGTTTGGGTCTGTGTCCGTACAGTAGATAATAGTATCGTGTGCAAAGGATAGGGTTTAGCCTTAGTGAGTAATTTTGTAGATAAGTAAATATGTTTAAATATTAAATAGTAGAGGACTCAAAATGCAACCCTGTAAGAGGCCTTTGTTGGTAAATCCCTGGGCAAACTTGGATCTATTCAAAAAAGCGTGGATTTTCCTATCGTTAATTAGGTTTTTAATAAACAGGAGGATTTTGGGGGGACATTTTTAGATTTTTTAAGATTTCTAGAAGTTCTTCAAGGTTGACTGAGTCATAGGCACCTCTTAGGTCCAGGCTAAGTACTCCTAGCTTAAGTTTGCGTAATTTCGCAATTCGAATATTCGTGTTTAAGATTGTGAAGTAATCGTGGCAAGATCTATTTCTTCGTAAGCCGTTTAATAAATTGGGTAATATGTTATTATGTTCAATGTACCACTGAAGGCGGTCATTGATGACCCTTCCAAACGTTTTTAATAGGCAATTCGGTAATGCGATAGGTCTGAAACCTTTGTTATATCCTTTGGAAATGAAACAAACATTAAAAATTTTCCAGTTATGTGGGAATTTTCCAGAATCTAAGAAGAGATTGAGCAATCTGGTTAGGTACTGGAGAGCTTTGGAAGAAAGGTTTTTTAGAATTAAGTATGGTATTGATGTGTACTGGTAGTTGTCCTTGATTTCAAAATTGCCATAAACATAATTTGACGATATCTTTTGGAGTGCTGAGTTCAGAGCTTCGTTGTTCTCTGCTGAATGTAATCACGGGATTAGAACAAATTAAGGAGCCCAGGAAACTCTTGAATTTTCTCGACTTAATTTTATTAAGGTTCTTTGAAATGATTTTGCAAGTTTTGAAGTATTCTCTTATGGGTTATTTTTGTATTCTCTGAAGACTGATCTCCTCCCATCCACCAGAGTTGAACATTCCCCACCCCACCAAATGCAGTTTTTGGGTCTTCTTTTTTTGTTTTTTTTTTGGCGTCATTAAAGGTTTTGCCCCCTGAAGACGAAACGGCTTCGTAAATAATATTCACGAAAGACGCATAGTACTCCAGAGCGTTTGTGTGATCAAGGTCGCACTCCGGAAGACTGGAGTCCACCATGTCAGGAAAAGCTTCCCAGTTGACTCTATTTAATCTCAAACGGAAATTGTTATTTATTGATAAGAATGTGTCTAACTCAATGATATGAGAGATTGGAAAGTGGTCGCACCACGTGAATCTTCGTGAACTTTCCAGTTAATTTTATTCAGCAAATCGAAGGAAGATAATGAAATGTCTGGGCAACTTTTTTTGTTATGTATTCTTGTGGCATCACCATTATTTAAAATAGTGAAGTAAGGGAATCTTTAAAAAGAATGAGCAGTTTTCTAACCATGTTACGAGGAAATCGCGATTAATTATGTTATTTGGTGGATTATAAATGAATATAAACTCTTATATGTTAGCGCATTTAAAGTTCCTGTAGAACTGGTGGCCTGACTGTGTCTCAGCCCTCTTGGTCCTTTGAGAGGGGTGAGGTATTTTTGCAGGGGTATAATAACGTTGACGACCAGTACAGCTGATTTGTATGTCTCACTCCCACTCGCTATGCACACACTCCTACAACACTCATGTTTTTGAAAAAGACAATCGATCAAATAAAGTTGTACACATGGATTATATAATATTTTTGAAGCTTTATATACCTTTTCAAAATGTGGTTTAATATGAAGGTTTACTAATACATTCATAGTTTCTTTTTGATAAATGTATTAATAGTATATTACGAATTATAATACTATTCGCATAAATCGTACTTTACGGTACGGCATGTATAAGCTCAAGTGTAACGACTTGTGACACCTGTACGGTACGCTATTTTATAGCAGTGACGTACATAAGCAGTCTAATCCTGCACTGTGCCCCTGAGCATAGTCAGGATAATAAACTCAGTTAGTCCGGACGCTGGGACCTACCCCAATGCAACAATATGTTATCGGCTAAACAAAGGTTTTTCTTACGTATTTTCATTCGTAGAAGCCAAATCAGGATTTATTTTGCTAAAAATGATAGAACATTGTTTAAATGGCAATTATTTAACAAGGAAAAAGTTAATATTTTTACTGCAAATATAGTCAAATTTCTAACAAAAAAAGCTTTTAAGGTCCTCTGAAAATGATTAAAAAATCATATCTTTTTAAATAAAGTTAAGTTTTTGTGATTTGTTAATTAAGAATTTTTAAATTCAAAATTCAAAATAGTACTTCTTACATAGCCGTTTACTAATTATTTTGTATTATTTCAATCTAATATTTTCTTGAACAAACAATGGTTTTATAAATAAACATTTTAGTGATTTTACGGGTTACTTTGATGAAAATTGTGCTCATAAGTGGACATAGACCAGCAAGGTCCCACGGTTTCGCAAGGTTTGCGTTAAAGTGGCTCATTAATTAGTTAGTTAATTAGTTTCTAACAAAAATTTCACTTTTCTGCCTAAAATTATTTTTTATTTTTCTTACAAATATAGGAGGATTTATATATTCTTACAAATATAAGAAGGAAAGTATTCTTATACATTTTTTTGTAAAACGCACTTCTCGTTGAATAATGATTGAAATTTTAAAAATCCAACTTTTTTAACATACGTTTTATTTTTTTTAATTATTTAGAAATAAAAGGCAATGCAGTTCACAAAAATCTATTAGAACACGTCCCTCTTAAATTTGTACAAACAATTGAACATACATTTTTTGGAAAAGATAAGTGAAATATCCAAAAAAAATTCCGCGAAATATTTTAATAAGTAATCAATGCACCACTTCAGCACGAAGCACCTTATGGTTTCGGATTCAGAAAGTCAAATATCTCAGAAAAATCTTAGTGAACCCTTTTTCGGGGACATATTGTTACATACGTTCTAGCGTCTGGATTAAGTGTAATATATTATAATACTTATGTCACAGATAGGCGTGACTAATGCGGATTTATGCAATGCAGTACAATACAAATGACATAAGGCACTCGATGGACATTCTAAAAAGATTCTTGAAGGAAAGGGATCTAATATTAAGTGTGGAAAAGACAAAAATACTAATTTTCAACAAAAGTAAAAAAGCAAACAAAGAAACATGGACATGGCTGGAAAAAGCAATAAAAGTAGTGGATGAATTTAAATATTTGAGATTCGTCTTTAACGATAAATGCAACTACAATCCTCATATGCGAGTACTGAAGAGGAAGATAAATTTAAAGGAAATGTAAAAATGATTTTAAAAGAAGATAAATGCTGTTTGAATACCTAGCCCGGAGTATAATAGAGTACGGAGTGGAAATCTGGGGGTTTGAAGAATTCAGAGTTTTGGAAAAAATAAAGATGGATTACTTTAGATGGACACTAGGCTTGGACTTTTGTACGCCGATGTATGTAGTATATAAAGAAATAGGAAACTCAAAGTTTTTTATTGAATAGAGCAACATAGCACTAAAATTCGAAGAAAAAATTATAAAATGGAACAAAGAAAGGTTAATTAAACAATGTTGGCTAGAAAGTAAAGAGGAAGAATCTAAAAGGAAAGAGAAAGGCCCTAGAGAAAGATTTTGAAATTCGGTGGGACTGATTACTGAAGAGGTGGACTTTATGAGAGAAATAGGAAAGAATGGAAAAAAAGAAATAAAGCAGCGTCTTGCAGACATAGAAAGGCAATGGCTTATTAGTAAAATCTGGAATGCGAGGTACAATAAGCAATATACATTTATTTATCAAGAAAAAGGGATACCAAGGTATCTTAGACAAAGAAGCGGGCGTGTAGATATAAAGATTATAGCTAGAATTAGGTGCGGAAACATAGAAAGGACAAATAAGTATTGGTTAGCAAAGGAAGAAAAAGTTTGCGTATTATGTAAAAAAGACTTATGTATCTGGAATCATTTGTTATACAGATGCGAGAAAAACGAAGACGTTATAAAAGATATACGATTAGATAATGTAAATATTTATAGGTAAATAAGTGGTAAAATTAGTCATTTTAATATGTTAAAAGCGTTGAATAATATCGAAAATAAAGCATAGAATAGTAATGGATCAAAAATACAAATAAACATGATGATTATATGTTTGGCATGAATGGTAAATAATAAGGCTAAGTTAAGGTAGGGTTTAATTTTTAAAGATAAATGTAATTAAACTAGTGAAAGGAAAATTTTTGTAAAGCTCTGTGTGATATGTATAGATATGCTATATTAGTTGAGGGAAGAATAGATAGGGGGGCATAGGTAGTTGCGTTATAGTAGGATAGGAATAAGTTTAATGTATTTTAATAAACAAGAAGTATTAAGAGTTTGGAGAAAAGGATAGGGGATTGTCATGTAAATAAAACTCTAAGTCAGAAACAAGTTTATAAATATACGTGTGTGTGTATATATATATACTAGCAACCCCCGCCGCGGCTTCGCCCGCGAAAATGTATCCCCCGTAACCGCTCCACCCTCTAAGGCATCCCCCATCGCAGCTTCGCCCGCGAGAAGTATGTACAGTTGTAATGTATTGTAAAAGCAGAATCTTCTGTCTGTCATTTAATAGTAAAATTTTCAAAATAAAAAATGAAAATATCAAGTTTATGTACAGAAAAGTGAAAAAATGATGGAAAAATGATTGCCGAAGAAACCTCTTATTAATTTTACAATACTTCAGGGTAAATGATATTTCTTGTTAGGTTCATATTTGTTATTAAATGTAAAGATGTTACATGGCTCCATAGTGTTGATGATTTCAAGCATGCTCTGACGATATCTGCTCTAGTCCTTTTTGAAATAACTGGTAGAGTCTGCCGAAAATCTCCTGAAAATACAAATGTAACACCTCCCATTAATTTTGTATTCGATCTTAAGTCCTGTAAAGTACGATTAATTGTTTCAATATGAGCTTTGTGAGTCATTGTACATTAACCCCATATAATAAGAGATTTTTCTTGCAGTAGTTCTCCAAGCTTGGAATTTTTCTGAATGTGGTATACGAAATCTTGTTTGCAAGTTACATTTAGTGGCATCTTGAAAGTTGAATGTACAGTCCTACCTCTTGTGAGCAAGGTAGCAAAAACACCTGATGATGCTACTGCCAAAGCCGGACCTCCTGCGGATCTCACCTCAGCAAAAATTAAATTTATCAGGAAAGTTTTCCCAGTTCCACCAGGTGCATCTACAAAAAAAATATCACCGTGATTTTCAGTAACGCTTTTGATAATGGAATCAAACGCGACTCTCTGATCAGGTACTAACCTAGGTAAATTATTGTGAACGTAATCTTGCAATTCATTAGTATCATAAATGTGTCTATATGCATCATGTAGTGGATTATTGAAGGTGTCTTGATCACGACTAGGTGAAGGTAGACCGAAATCTGTCAGGTACTTTTCACAGAGTCTTAAAACTTTATCTTCAATTTGTATAAGACCTTGATTGAAAATGTTATCAGAATATGGTTTAGAGTAGTCATTATGTATTTGACGATGCCTATAGTGAATATCCTCACAAAAATGAGTTTTGAATTGCTGCCATAACAGAAGGGGTCGCGAAGGTTGACAAAACACTAATATAATAGCGAATAAGTCTCTTAAATTTGATGGTGTCTGTGCTATAGCTGCATCAGGTAAAGTACATTTCCATTGATCGTCATTTTCTAATAGTCCAAGTACTTGGCAAGCAAAGTAGGGTGAAGTACTCCGTTTACGGTCTTCCAGTTCTGAGAAGATGTGGGACCACGAACATGATGTAATAACATTCTTAAATGAAAACACTCAATCTGGGAAGGGTGGATAGTGTGATTTTGTCCTCTTTTTCTTCGTTTAAAAGTATTATTAGTTGATGTGTAGAAATGTGGAACTTCGGAATACAATAGAGTTTTTGCAAATTCGTCTGTTTGACATAGTTCAAAAAATGCCGTAAGAGTAGTTCTCCGCGGATTTTCTGCAACTTGTTGCATATTGTTCTCTGAGAAGTACACGCGTAAGAAGTATTCTCCAGATGAACAGTGAGGTGAATAACTGTAGGGGATCTTTCATGAATTGGAAACAGCACACAGCTGTTTCCAATTCATGAAAGATCCCCTATCTGTCCCCTTCCGTCTCCAAACAGAAGACAGCTTTGGAAGTGCATATGTAACAACCATTAATATAATTATCTATTTCATCATTATTTTTATTTATAGAAAATGTCGCCTGATCAGATCCTTTATTGATGTATTTACATATATACTTTATCGTTTGCACAGAATGACAGTATTCTACATTGATATGAGCAACGAAGCAACGTGATAACATAGGGCAATATGGAACCACCCAGCGGTTATCTATTTCAACAGTTGTATTACGCATGGTCAAAATAGCAGTCACTCCTCCATTTTCGGGGGAATTTCTCCTATAAGTTGGGTATCCATCATCTCCAGTTTGTGTTTCTGAAATAAATTTTCGTGGATACTTTTTCGAACATCTCCCATTAAGCATGCAAGGTGAACTTGGATTAAACTTCACCTAAACAGGGGCCATGAATTATATTTTTACATACTATATCGTAGAGATGAGGATCAGACTGTCTATTTGGCAACTCTGCAGAATTTATTTTGTCAATTTCATCAGGTTGAATTTTCGAACGCAACCATACAAGTATATGAGCATGTGGCTAGCCTCGTTTTTGCCACTCAACGGAATACATATGGCATTCAACTATGCCAAAAATGTCTTTCTTGGTCAAAAGATCCATTTTTTAATTTCAAATGGAAAACGCGCGATGTAATGTCATGTCTATGAGAAGGACTCTGTCCAGCAAATAATTCTTTTTTTATTTCAGACCAATCGGGGTTGCATGTAAAAGTTATAAACAAATCAGGACGCCCGAAGTTGCGTACATATGTCATGGCATCCTGAGTTTTTTCACGCATATACCGAGGCCCACCTGTAAAAGAAGAAGGGAGAATAATGGTTTGACCTATGTTTCTTGGATTTACATCAACATCTTGGTTTAGTGCATCTTGCAAATGAATATAGTCGTCATAACTTTGTTTGGTTATGTCGGATGTAGCTTAATCGCTCAGATATCATTTTCGCCATCATATCAACCAAATATTGGTTGAATAGACTTCTAAAGTGGTGTAGATAATTAAAATACCCCCCCTCTTGCCCTGTTCTCGCGTTTAAGTCTCCACACCAGAGTATCTTTTCCCCTCCCGCTCTTTCTACCATCTCTTCTATTTCCTCATAGTTGTTGTCCTTCTCCTCCCTCATATATGTTGAACCTATCCACCACTTTTTCCCCTTTATACTACATTTGCCACCTATGACTTCTCCTGATCTTCCTCTCAACCATTCAACTTTGTCGTCTTTCCTATCTTTCCTAACTGCCATTATCATTGCTCCCTTTAATCTCCCTCTACTCCCCCCCTTTTTCGCCTCTCTTTTCGACTCGAAGCCCTTCAGTCTCTTCCTTATTTTTTCCTCCTCACCACTCTCTGCCCACGTCTCCTGTAGGTATATGACGTCAAATCCTAATATGTATCTCCAACCTTCCTCTTCTATTCCTTTCAGTCCTGCCACATTCCAGCACAACACCTTCAGATTCTCCTTTCTTTTCCCTTTTCCCCTTTCTTCCCTTTTCTCCTTCACACCGCCATCTTGCCTCCCCTTCTTGAAAAAGCCTATCCTCTCTTTCGTTCCAGAAGTACGTCGTGTCTCCTACCGTTAACTTGTTTCTTCCTACTTTCACTGGTTTTCCTTCGCTTCTCCATTCTCTTGCGAGCCCGTTCAACCTTTCTCTGTTTCTCCTCTCTCGCCACGTCAAATCATGGTCGATGAAGCAGTCTGTCCCTTTCAGCTTGCTCTTTTCCTCCATAATCTTCTCTTTCTCCTCTCTATTTTCACATTCCACTCCTATTTTGCTCTTGGCTTTTCCTCTGATGACCCACGTCCTTTTCACCTTTACCGAAATCCCCAGTTTCTCATCTACCCATTCTTCCACCTTAGCTTTGTCCCATTTTCCTTTTTTTAGCCCTGATACCACCACATTGTTCCTTTTCCTTTCTCTCTCCCCTTCCTCAATTCTCCACTCTAACTCCTTCAGTTGCTTCTTCTCTTTCTCCCTTTCCTCTGACCCCTTTTCCCCTCCCTGATCTCCGCTTTCTGTCTGCCTAGGTTTTGCCTCTTCCTCCATTTTCTTTATCTTCTCCTCCATTTTTCTTTCTCGCTCTTCCCTCTTTCTCCTCTCCTCCTCGGTTGCCCTCTTCATCTCCTCCTCCGCCCTTATCCTCTCCCTCTTCTCCTCCTGCACTAGGCTTCTCACCTCCTCCACTAGGCTTCTCACCTCCTCTAGCTTCTTGTTCATCTTTTCTTCCGTTTCTAGCCATTTCTTTCCCATTCTGCCCTGTCCTTTCTCCTTTCCTCCTTCTCCTCCTCCAAGGTCTTCAGGATCCTTTCCAGCGTTCCTTGGAATTTCTCCATCTCCCCCTCGTCCTCACCTCCCCTTCCCTCCTCCTTCTTTGACGGGATTCTCCCCGTCAATCCGCTCCTTTCTAACGTGTCTCTCTCCCTCCTGTCTTCTTTTCTATCTCTCTTCTTGTCCTCTTTCTCCTCCGATGACCTTTCTTTCCTTTTTCCCCTCTCCGTTTTGTATAATTTGAAGCTCTCTGGCTCACCAGCTGCCTTTGCGCTCCCCCCTTCCCTCCGCTTCCCTTTCTTCTTCCTTTCCCTGTCTTCGGCGTGTTTTCCCTCCTGCCCGTTTGTATCTCTCTCTCCGGCTCCCGTTCCAGTCCGCTCGGAGTCTTAAATTCCTGTTCCTCTTCGTTCCTCTGTTCCTGATTCCCTATCGTCACCTCTGCTGTCTCCTCTTCTCTATAGTTCATGGCCAGCAGCTTTGCCACTCTCTCCTCTATCTCCGTCCTTTTCTACCTTTCCTAACCTCCTCCTTGCACTTTCTCCTTCTCTCCCTTCTCTCCCTTCTTCCTTTCTCGCCCTTTCCTGTCCTATTATCCTGTTTTACTCACCTTTCCCTCCTCTTTCACTCTGTATTCCTCTTTCTATTTTTACCTTTCCTATTAAAAAGAAAAATTGCGTATTATGCACACCCCCTTACTACGCGTCTGACCCTGCCAATGGCTTCGTCAGACCCCCTAATTGCATATATTAATGTTGATTAATTTTTTTGGATAAACCGCAGTAGGTTTGCGCTTAAAATGTGCTGAGTCCTTAAAGTTGCGACCCATGTCTATTTTTTTTTCAGGCGCTTAATGTTGCTGCCGTCAAAAAACTGATTACGTCAGCCAGCGCGAGCCCTTTTATGTAAAAAGCTGGAACTGCTCCGAAAAGAGGAGAATTTGCGTAGATGTCAGATTTTTTAAAATTGCGCTGCCTTAGCTTAGCTAAGCTTTAGGGCACGTCTAGAAATTTTCTAATAAGATCTGGTAACAGTGTAGAGAGAAAGTAAGCGGGGTTTTCAGGCTTGCGCCGCGAGTTGCGGGCCCTGCGAGAGTGGGGAGAGAGAGAGAGAAGTCTTTCTGCGTTCCATTGGTAAGGAAGCCGCTTTGTTTACCTTTTAGGCAGATACTCGGAGTGTGCTTGGGACTCTTGACCTATATTATTTTTTTTTATACAGTGTGCGTAAAGTGCGATTTTATGTACTTTGCAACTTTGTAAAATCGCATTTACGCTCTCTGTATCAAAAAATATTGTTCGATACATTTGCGAAAGTTGATTCTACATTCGTGAGTTTATCACCCGCGCTTCGCTCGGTCGACAAACCTCTCACTCGTGTAGAATCAACTTTTTCGCACTTGTATCGAAAACTACTATTCTCCTTTAACTATAATGCTGCAAGATTCTTTTCTAATATATATTAAAATTCACAATTGTAATATATATTAGAAACATTTTAGCACAATTCTTTTGTAAATCTTGCAGGTTTTTATGTCTACGTTACAAGGTGTTGCTGAATCATGTTTTCTTTTTCAGAGTTGAATACGACATTTTAATTATTATGTTTATTTTTCATGTATCAAAATTACATATAAATATATAGTAATAGAAAAATTTTTTTAGTATTATATGTTTATATTTTTTGAGATCGTTTCATATAAACGAATACGAATATGAAATCTACCTTTTTTTATTTATTTTATTAATTAATAAGTAGGTAGTGTTATCGATTCGCTTTTGAACTTTATACGAAACTTCGTATATTGAAAAAAATTGAAATTTTCTTATTTTCTAAATCAGAAACGTTATTTGATTTTAAAAATACTTCATCGATTTCATAAAATTCAATAAAAAATTACTCTTTTTCGAATTATATTTTTCTGTGCGTTTTTAGGCTTTTGATTTTATTCGTTCACGGGCAAGGAAGATTTTTTGCTTATTTGGAGTCTCGTCAACTGGATTAATCGGGTTAATCCAATTTTTCCAGGCTTGAATAGGCTTGGAGCCCATATGAAGTTCAATTGGAGTAAAACTGGTTGTCTCGTGATAAGTTTCATTTATTATAGTTTGAATAATATTAATATATCCGACCCACCCGGTATGTTTCTCGCTAGTAAATGTTCGAAAAAATCTCCCGAGTTTTTCATTTACACGCTCGATGATGTTACTTTGTGGGTATCGGAAAGACGAAAAAACTAAATCTATATTCTCTTTACGCAAATTTTCAAACCACGCTTTCGCGGTAAATTGTCAGCCATGGTCGCATGAAATGTGTTTCGGTTTACCGTATAAATAAATATAATCATTAAAAATTTTCTTAATCGCTATGTTACATGTTTGTTTGCGTATAGGATATAAAATGACAAATTTTGAAAATGCATCTATGGTGACGGGGATATATTTCATACCACTGCTTCCCGTCGATGACGGACCGTAAAAATCTATTGAAAATACTTCGTGTGGGACCTCTGGAATTATCGATTCCATTGGCGCTACGCATGGACGATTCGAAACTTTGTTTCGTTTACATGAGCGGCAAAATGCAATTAATTTTTGTGCTTTATGCCTCAAGTTTTTTATGTAAAAATCTTCTTGTAAAATACGAGCGACTTTCTTTGCGCCAACATTTCCGTACGTTCCGTGTGATTCAAGAATAAGTAATCCTATCATTTGTCTAGGAATCACGACTTTATATTGATTTGATTAATTATTTTTATAAATAATATCATTTTCGACTTTTGCAATATGTTTTTTATTATCAATTAATATTATAAATAAACTATTTAAATATGCGTCATGGCGCTGTAACTTTGACAAGTGTTTCAATTTATAATGTAAGTCTTTCGAGAATTTGTGCTTTTTCATAATAGCAATAATAATCTCTCCCGGTTTTCTTTCATTCTCCGGATTGAAATCTGGATGCCTGCAGAGCATATCAGCTACAAATAGTTTCTTTTCCCGATACATGATCTATTTGTAAATTGTAATCTTGCGTGCCGAGCATCCATCGACGAATACGATTACCAACAAATTTACTTTTAAATAGAAAAACCAAGGACTTGTGATTCGTTTTAATATAAACTGGTGCGGCGCGTAAATAAGTACATAGTTTTTGTAAACTCCATACGACTGCGTGTAATTCTCTCTCGGTAGTGAAATATGTGAGCTCGGCCGTTTTTAATGTACGGCTTCTACTCGTATAAACTAGAGTTTGAACAGTGCGCACTGCGCGTCCTAACCTAGAAGACGTTTAGTCTTCCTATTTTAGACGAATGCGCACTACATAAGCCAATCACATAATGTCTATCATGACTTCACAATATACGGTCATAACTTTTTTAAATAGGGATAATGACACGTTCATCTCTGTTTTCGTCGATTTGTAATAATGCTCCGGCGATAGCAAAATCTGTCGTGTCACAGCGGAATATATACGGTTTGGAAGGGTCAGGGCAGGCAAGACAGACATCTTTCTCAAACAGCTCAAACAGCAACAAACAGCAGTTTTTTTGTTTTTCTTTCGTAATAATTCTAAATAAGAAATTAATACATTTACAAAGCTTGTAATTGCTTGATATTTTTTGGAATTGGATAATTTTTTATTGCTTCTGTTTTAGTTTCTTGGGGCTTGATTCCCGTAGTCGATGGAATGAAACCCAAAAATCGTGTTTCTTCTTTGAAAAATTCCGATTTTCGAAACTTAAAGTGGGATTCCATTTTATTAAATTATGAAATAAGCTTCTAAGTGATCTATGTGATCTTTTTTACTTTTTGGGATACTCAAATCATCTATAAAATTCAAAATGGAATCATCCAAGTGTTTGTTACGTGAAATAATCCGCGTAATAAAGCCGATCTATTTATTTTTGTTCCGAAAAGGACTACTTCAAATTCGTCTAATTTTCCTTCGAACATAAATGTTTTTACACTGAAACATTGTTGTAGACGTTCCTCTATGTTATGAGGTAATTCTAGACCGTTCTCAAACATTTCATTTACTTTTCGTGCATCTAAGCATTAACAAATTGAATTATCTTTTTTGATAACGGGTACTATCGAACTTATAAAATTATTACTCTATCGACGTATGATTTTCCAATTTAGCATAATTTCAATTTACCCTCGGAGCTTACTTCACATGTTTGTAGCCACTGGATAAGCAGGAATGAAAAATGGTTCGGGATTTTTAACTTTAATTTTATATTCGAAAGACAGCAATCTACCTGGTTTTTATGGAATACTTTGTGATATTTTCGAAGTAATAATTTTAGTTTATAGATCGATTCAGGATTTTTCACTATACATGATTTTAATTTGATGTTGATTTTAGTATTGGTAATATCGTACGGTTCGACTAATGAATAAGGGTCGCTGACAATGCATTAATTCATTATTATGGGGTGAGTGAGAATCAACATCATTGGTTGTATCCTCCTCGATTATCTATATAGCGATGATCCATGTTTAATTCCAATAAACTTTGATTTTTATAGGATAATTTTTCAAATTTATCATTAATGCGTATTGTAATTTTATCGTATTTTGTATCTATGAGAAAACCAAGTTCTTCGATTGCGTCAATCCCTAAAATACAATCTCTTATTAGTTTTGGAATAATCAAGAAAATCAAGTCTTTTCTACAAGTACCGATTTGTGTAGAAGACATCAATTGTTTATTTAATCGAGTTGATTTAAGCCCAGTCGCGCCTCGAATCATCGTACTAACAATAGGTAAAGTTGGAACGTTTCTGAATTTTTTGACATTTGAATTATACAAATTTTTGGAAATACAAGTGACTAGACTACCGGTATCAATTAAAGCTTTTATTGGAATATTAATGATTTGAATATTGATTTCCGAGCAAACGCATATTTCGCTTGAGTTTATTTCGTTATCTGATTCGTATAATAAATCCTCACGGAGATTATTAAGAATAGTGTTCATATAGAAATGGATTGTAAAGTTGTTTCTTTTTCATTTACACAATACTCATGAGAATTGTCCGAGACACAGGAAGCCACTTTTAGATGTTTTTTGGCAAAGCCCAAAGGCCCTCTAAGCAGATATCCATAGTTTCAGTAAAAGATGCTCTTTCTGTAAATTTGTTTGAATTATTTTCTTTGAGATTTGTTCAGTTTTCTTTTCTATAACATCTTTTTTTGAAGAAAAATATATATAGAGGAAGGTTCTCTATCTGACTCTATCCCTCGGTGGTGAACCAAATTGGTTTAATTGGCTGTATCTGTCTTCCCAAGGCAGGATACCTAACAAAAAAAAATGTTTTTGAAGAATTTTTCGATTCAATTACATTTAAACTGTACCTGTTGTGTCTGTTTTTCTGTATTGGCTCTATTTTGAAAATTTGACCGATTTTGATTGTATTGTTGCTGATTGATCAGTTTGTTTATTCTTTGATCATTACCTAACCCTATTTGATTAGAATTATCAGATTTTTTTGTGATATTTTGAGGTAGAATGAACGTGCTTTTTTTATTTTGACCACTATCTTTAAACGCCAAAGGTTCAAAAATTTTGTCTTGTGATCCAACCATATCCATCTAATATCTCAGTCAAAATGATTTTACGCATGAGTTCAACTTTCGAAAAATTTCTTTCAAGATCTTGTGCAAAACCCCATACGGATATTGCATATTCAAGGCGACAATATCTCGACCCAGAATTTTAATGATTGTACTCAACTTTTCGCGCCCATTCTTCTTCAATATCCATATTCCAAAAGCAAGCTTTGAATTTTTTTTGAAAATCGTCAAATCAATTTATAGAATGTTGCGTGATCTGAAACCAAGCCAATGCCGAATTTTCTAAAGTTTAACGAGTCGTTAATATCTCATTGCAATCTAAATTTTAAACTTCAATGTATTTTTTCAATTCCCTCAAATATCGCATTGGTTTATCTCTTATATCTGCCTTGAACATGGGTATCTTTAACTTTGGAGACTTAGAGGACAGCGTAATGGTGCTATCGCCTAACCCAATAGGTATAGTTCGGTTGCGATCTGACAAGCGCATCCTTTCTAAGTTTTTAGTCATTTTTTCCAACTTTTCACTGAGAGTTTTCCTTGATATTTCGATTTGTTTTTTAATTTTAATTAAGTCTTTATCGCTTAAAATCAAAGTATCTCTGATTTTAACATTATGAATTTCAAGTGTTGTTATCTTAATTTGATCGGATTTGTCCTCGTGTTTTTGAATCGCGTCTGTTACAATAACATTAGTAAGATCTGAGATTAACGTTATAACGAGTTGACTCTATGCACTCGTTGTGTCTCTCTCACCACCCATAGATTATATCATTAATATTATATATAATCATATATTTTTGTTAATATTATATTTCATAGCTGCTCTAGCAAGGTAAGTGAGACGGGAGCAACGAGCCCTACGCATATACAAACGATGAGAGCCGCTTGCATGTATGTGTGAGTTGCGAGACCGATCTGCCGCGCCGTCGTCGCTGTCGTCACTTAGCAGTGGGCCACCGATCTAAACACCGATCTCGCACCCTTTTGTTCGGTTACGCTATGCGTTGTTAAGCCGATGTGTTCGAGCCGTGATTAGTGCTGAGACACGAGTTCGTCGAGTGTTCTAGGGTACGTGCGTTGCTGCGTGCCAGCCAGTTCCTGTGGACTACCTGCTGCCACGAGGCATGCTGATCGTCGTCGCTCGCGGCCCAGCTGCACACAGCCACTTGAGTTCTGCCTAGAGGCATCGCTCGCGCTGCATCATGTGCTGGACTAACTACGCGCACCGCCGTACTTCCTGCTGCAGCCGTACCGAGCCATGAGGCGTAGTCGCGATAACATCAGAATGTTATTGTAAGTACCTGCTCGAGTGCTGATATCTCTCTCTCTCTCTCTCTCTCTTTCTCTCTCTCTCTCACTCTCACTGCCTCTTGTAATTGTACTAAGAGTTTTATTTTACATAAATTTACTAAATCTAACTCGCACCTGGTTATTTCGATCCTAACTCTCTCCGCCTTTCCCGCGCGCTCTCCTTTGTTTATGCTCGCGACGACCATAGGTAGCTCTCTACTCACAACACCTCCGCGGACTCACGTGTTCCAGGACGCTACCACGTGCAGCATACTGCGCTGTTAAGTCACGAACTCGATTTGTGTATATATAATTATTAAGAATTCGTACTTACTTTGTCGTGGAGGAGATTCTCTGCTCTGCAGCTGGTGTTGGATCAAGATCGGCCAGTCGTAGGTGCAGGATAGAGTGAATAATTGTTTCAATAATAGAATGTGTTCTGATGGTCGTTTATTCAAATGTAAAATTCAATTTATATACCGATCGCGTCGCGACTTACTTCTGGTAGCTCTGTCGACTGCCCGGAGCGTCGTAGCAGAGTCCAGATTCTAAGCGAGACTGAAGTGCAACGGATTCAACGTACACTTATTTACTCGGCTGATCTACTTTATTGGCCATACTCATCATTTTCGAGTTTTCGGCTTCGCAACGCTGATATTGCTTAACTACAATACGTCGCAGGACTTCGCAATGCTGATATTGCTTAACTACAATACGTCGCAGGACGTAACATCCCCCCAACAAGCTAGTTGCCTATTGGTACAATAGCAACTGTATTAGACAATATATTAACAAACAATTTGAATTATTAGGTCCTCAGCACACTCTTTACTCTTCATAGTATTCTAGATTTTGAAATAGTTGTTTTATTTATCATCTGATTTGTTATAAACTTAAACGAATACTCTAGAATTCTATTTACATTATTATTATTATTAAATCTACTATTTTTAGTGGTTATATGTATCCTAAATTAAAAATAATTTCAGTTTGTTTTATTTATAAATGAAGTTTATATTATACACTCTTTGATTACTTACGATTCCAGCAATATAAATATATCAAACATTAGTATAAATTTCATATTGTTTACGTAGAATTACAGTAAAGAGTTTGAATATTTATTAATTATAATTACTGCTGTATAGTTTAAAGTGGCTTTAACGAGAATAATGATATTTTCGTTTCTTCTTATATCTCGATTTATATAGGTCTTTGAATTAGGTGGATGTATAGGAATAGGTGGTGATATTTCTTTCTTGGAGCTACTAGGATTTTTCACCACTATTTCTTGCAGCTGTATATCTTGAGAATTCATCATTGGTGTTTGCATTTTGTCATCATCTATTATCGTATCGTTCCTTTTCATTACGATTAATAAATGTGTAATAGAGCTGAATATAGCTCCAAGTAGATGAAGCGTCCATCCGTACATTGCATGTAGCGTATATCCTCTTATTAGAATATCGATTGCCAATTTGCCGATATGAATAATGATAAATATCATTATTAATGCTGAGCTGATTGAACCAAATTTGACCAGTTTATCCATAAATCGATTCCAAGTGCTCTCAGCGATGTTCATCAATGTATTTTCGGTTAATAGATTAGCTATTACACCTCCTTGCATGGTTTCTTCACCTTGCATTCCTCTAGCTATCGTATTGAGTAAAGATGCTCTCTCCATCGGAAACATGATATGTTGTTGTAATTTTTGAAGATCCTCTTGTGAATAAATCCCACTGGTTGCCAGTGAATTCAATTTTTCCGGTTGCCATGCAATTTTAGTTGACGGTTTCAAAGTCTTGATAATGTTATTACTTCTTCTTGGCGCAGGCATTAGGTTTATCCAGTTATCGCCAATTTTAAAATATTGAGGTACGATAGAGTTGCAGTTTATCTGTGTACCTTTCTTTAATAGTATATGGGTTTTTGGCGTGAGAAACATTGTTTTGTTTCCTGATGAGACTGTCAGTTGTGTATAGCAATAATCTGTATGATGAATCTTTACTTCTACAGGCGTGCACTTAATTATGTGTATAGCCTCCCCCGCTAGTCTGGCAATATATCCAGGTTTTTGCATTATGTTGTAGGCAAATTCGTCGGGTGAAATGGATGCAAGAGACGAGGAATTTTGGATAACTTTTCTTTCTAATTCACATTCTTCTTTTAGCATATTTAAATACAAATTTTTAAACTGACCCCTAAAATGTTTTTCTACGTATACAAATTTTGAGTTTACATATTTAAAAAGATCAAAACTAACTACCGGCCTTTTGTTAAGCATGTCTTCTTGAAATAACAATTGATTATCAATTTCTTCGCAAATGAACAATTTTGGATGTTCCGATTTATATAAAATCCTACCGCAAATATTTATCTTTTCTCTACTAGTTAACGCAAACGATATTTCATTAGTACTTATTGTATAAACTGTCTCGCGATTTTGTGAGATTATTTTTGTCGATACTCCTCCATATAATATATCATACTTTTTTTTAAAACAACTATCAGTATTTATTACTGACCAAAATGTATGGCTAGCTTGTATATCAATACAATGCTGCTCCGAGAATTTACATACTGTCCCTGAGCTTAATCTTATTTTATCGTTGTCTAAACTTACATCTGCATATTCTTCTAAAAGTGTAATGTTTATAAGTGCCTGTACTAAAACATCACTCCATGAACCAAAACTATCCAAATATGCTGCACCTGTGCATTTCTTTTCTTTAATACTTCCCGCAAGTTCAATTCCTGTTGATTTAGTTGAGTTGATTTTTAAATCAGCTATAGTGTGAAAATTGTCATATTTGAATATTCCTGTTTCATGGATTGATCTACAATTTTCGTGGCTTATATCATAAATATATTCTTGTACGCCCTGCTCTACAGCACCTATATGACTAAACATTCCGCAATGATATATCGTACGCTTAATTTCTATTTTACATTGCATCACTCTTACTTTTCTAAATTCTGCAAATTGTAGTAGTTGTATGGTGGCGTTGGTCGCGTTTACATCTTCTTGGTGGAAATCGCACTCCCCCGAATCCAGTAGAGAGTACGTGGTGATGATTGGATCAGATGCCCCACAATCGAATCCTACTATGACTTGACTTGTTTTAAAAATTGCAACAATTAAAATAATTTCAGGAATCATTCTGTCCAAATTTTCCAGAAAAAAAAATATTTTAGAATCATGTATGGCAACGTCTTAATTTATTCACATGAACAGTTTTTGGTTTTCCATTATAATTTATAGTTACGTTACTATTTTCATTTACTTTTATTATTCCATATGGCCCCAGGTTGTGATTCTTTTCGAATTTACCTGGTTTTGGTTCTTTAATTAACCATACTTTATCGCCAATTTTTAGTTCCATTGGATTTACGTAACGATCATAATATTCTTTTGATTTCATTTTTGAATAGATCAAATTTTCTCTAGCAATCGCTGTGATTTCTTGTAATTTAGCTACTAAATTTTCCAAATAACCATTAAAAGTAGGCAATTGTTCATTTTTCTTTAATGGTTCACTAGATGGAAGCCTAGCTGGATAACCAAAAACTAGTTCATGCGGTATAATTTATGGCTAGTATGGATACTAGTATTATAATTAAATTGGGCGAATTCTATTAATTCGTCCCACTCAATTTTCTTTGAAGAAAAGTTCTTTAGATATTCGCACAGCGGATGATGTGCTCTTTCCAATGAGCCATTTGACTGAGGTGAAAATGCCGTGGTTTCTATTTTTTTAAATTTAAATCTTCGTGCTATTTGTTTTATTAGTTTACTTGTGAAGTTTGCTGCCCTATCCGTGAGTACAAGTTTAGGTGATCCAAAAACGCATATAAATTTTTTTATTAGAGCATCTGCTACTGATTCCGCCGTTTGATCAGGCAGAGATATAATTACTATAAACTTTGTTAATTGATCTTGTATCGATAAATATATATTTATTGTTATTTTTAGTAACATTTACTGGTCCGACTATGTCCATAGAAATTTTATCGAATGTTTTTAAGGGTGTAGCCGTAATAATCATAGGTTGTTTAGTTTTTATTCTTTTCAGCTTATTTCTTTGACATTCTTCACATCTTTGTATCCGTATTTGGATATCTATTTTTAAATTTTCCCAATAATATTTATCCTTGATTCTATTGTACGTTCTATTAATACCAGAGTGTCCCCCTATTCTAGTCGCGTGTAACATTTCAAATATTTTATCTCTTTTATCCATTTCTATATAAATTATATTATTTAAACAAATTATCACCTTAATATTTGTCTCGTTAAATATATCTTTGAGGATTTCTTCAACTTCATCCCAACTAATATTTGTTATTTTTATATCTTTCGACATACTAAATATTGTATAGTTCTTTTGCAAACAAATAGTCTTTAACAACTAAAATAACTTAATAAGCTTTGTTTTAACTGCTATTGCTGATTCAGCTGTATTTAAACATAGTACAAAAATTTTATTCTTTCCTTTATCTATTATTTCAATTTCATTACTGTCTAGATTTTTGTCCCAATCAATATTTTTATTTTTCAATAATTTTGCTGTATGTTCATCTAGTGACTCACCATTATTGTTGATTAAATGTATCACATTATCATTCCGGAATTGAATTGCATTTTTGGATTATACTATATTTTTTTGTTTGCTTTCCTGATTTTGCACGTCACACGCAATTCTATTCTTTGTGCTTTTAGTTTTTCCTCGTTTACGGTTTTTTATCTTCAACTTTTTCTTATTAATTTTTGTCTTTTGTTGATTTACGATTTTAATTTTTTCTTCGTTGGTTAATTCTGGGCGAATTTTATTCTCTTCTCGCTTTTTCTGAGCTCTAGTTATCACATATATTCCAGCTTTTGCCACTGGATTTCGTGACAAGGCATCTGCATTCGTATTTTGCTTTCCAGCTTTATATATGATTTCATACTCATAGTCTAACAATTTTAACCTCCATCTTTGTACTCTTTCATTATTATCTGCTGATTTTAACCATACCAATGGCTTGTGATCCGTTACAATCACAAATTTATTACCATAGATATAACCTTTAAAAGTTTTTATGGCATACATAATCGCCAAAGCCTCTTTCTCATACGTCGCATATTTCATTTTAGCTGGTTGCAATACTCTAGATGCATAAGCTATGGGTCTGTCTTTACCCATTTCACCTTGAGAAATAACACATCCTAGAGCATATTGACTTGCGTCACTTGTTATTATGAATGGTTTGTCGAATTGTGGGTATTGTAAGACTGGTGCAGAACATAACATCTTTACCAGTTTATCAAAAGCTGTTTGTTGTTCTTCTGTCCAAATAAATGGTCTATCTTTTTGCAATAATATTGTTAATGGTTTTGTTATATCGGCAAGATTTTTTATGAATCTTCTATAATAATTAGCAAATCCTAAAAATTGTCTCACTCCCTTTACATTTTTAGGTATAGGAAAATTTTTGACGGCCTCTATTTTCTTCTCGTCCGGCCTTATCCCGGCTTCGCTAATTATATGCCCTAGGAAACAAACTTCTGTTTTACCAAATTCACATTTTTCTGGTTCTAATTTTAATCCTGCTGCTATTAATGCTTCTGCTATTAGATTAAAATTTTCATCCAATTCCTCCATTGAATCTCCAAAAATAATAATGTCGTCAATATAAGTGTAGCATATTTTATTAATGTATTCGGCTAGGACTGTATTTATCACTCGCTGAAATGTTCTAGCAGAGTTCTTGAGACCAAATGGTAAAACAAGAAATTCAAATCTTCCCAATGGCTGTACACTGAACGCAGTTTTTTCTATATCCGAAGGTCTCATTTTTACTTGATGAAACCCTGATTTTAAGTCTAAAACATCAAAATATTTTTTGTTTCCTATGAGATCCAAAATTTCGTTAATATTTGGCAGTAAATACGGGTCCGCTATAGTGACCTCATTTATTGCCCTGTAGTCAATCACAAATCTGAATCTCTTTTCTCCTGTAACAAGTTCTTTCTTCGGCACGATTAATGCGGGTGCATTGAATGGGCTTTTTGTATTTCGTATCGCTTTATTTACGATTAATTTTTTTGTTTCATTGATAGCAATCTCTTTCTTTTTGTGTTCTAATGGAAACTGCTTTACATAAATAGGTTTATCTGTCGTTAAATTTATTTCATGTTGTTCTACAGTACACGTTCCTAATTCATCACCTTCGATCCAGAAAACATCCGGATACTTATTTATGATCCGCTCGATTCTTTCTTGATTCTTTTTACCACCATTTTTCATTTGCAATTTCTTTCGTAATACTTCTTGTCTGCTAGGTTTCTTGAGTTGGCCGTGTTGAGTTTTCTTTAATGTATCGATTGCTTCTATATTTAAAATTAAACTCTCATCTATGCCTAGTTCGTCCACTAACTGAGCTCCTTCAGGAACATAGTCAATATCGAATGATATATATTGATATTCTTTTTCATCAAACAACAATTTTTCTTCAGCTTTTGACAATTTTTCTCTAGTTTCTTTCATTGTTGTTAATATGTCCTTAAAATCGCATTCTTTTACTTCAGTATTAATTTCTTGTGAGTTTTGCTCCTCTTGCAATGCTACGTTAATGTTATATATGAATTTTTTTATATTCTTACTATCGATTTCCAAAAATTCTCTAAAATTTTCTGGCTCCTTTTCATTTTTACTACTTTTATTTATTACTTCTGTTTTAGTATCCTTACTCACTTTATATTCTTTAGTTATTGTATTCAAGACTGTTTTCACATCCTCATAAAATGTATTTTCTATCACCATCTCATTTTTTTTTAAATCTTTTGTATTGTCGGAATTCTCTGCCTCTTGCTCTATGTTCACATTTATAGTGCTTTGCTTATTATCTGTTGAATTATATGTTCTTTATCTTTATTTACCTCTTTACTCTCGCTACATTTGTTTCCTTTTAGACCTTCGTATATTTCATTTTCTTTAACGATTTCTTTTAACATTTTATTGAGAACCTTTTTTTGATCATTATTTACTCCCTCTCTTTCCTTCTGAGCCTTGTTTTGTATATTTTCTGCATAAGTGTATATCTTCTTAATTGGTCCACTTTGTAGTTTTAATTTTACGTCGTTTATCTCTAAATATCCTTCATCTAGACGTAATTTACTTTCCCTGAGTAATTTAATACCTAAAATGCCATCATACGGAATGTCAAATTCCTTTGGTGCTACATGAAAAGCACAATATTTATTATTTATTGGTAGTCTAACTATCCCTAAAGTTTTTATTTGCTTGCTTGCTATTCCTGTCAGCAATATTTTTTTATGTTGTAATAGCGCCCCTGGAGAAATTTGGCCTACTTTGATTATATTTATCTGTGCACCACTATCGACGAGCAAGCTGCATGATTTACTTGTATATGGATTTATAATCTCAATATATTCTAATCGATCATCTAATTTTATATGATATACTTCCAATTTCTCTGTATTTGATACATTTTGTTCATCGATATCTCTTGTTTTTATTAAATTTGCTGTGCCATCGTTTGTTGCGTGTGTATTGGCCTTATTATTTCTCGTCCACTCGCTCCGAGAAGGCTTTACTCGTTTCCCGCACGATTCACTTGCTGGTTCTGCAATTTAAAGCATTCCTCGGTCATATGGTTCGTATTTTTGCAATAGCTACAAAATTTATTCGCTCTTGATTCTAGTGCCTTGATTTCCTGGCAATTTTCTACTGTGTGTCCGTCTTCTTTACAATAACTGCAATTTTCCCTCTTTTGAGCCATATTTTCCAAATTTTTTAATTTTCTGCACTCTTGTATTGGATATCCTTTTATTTTACAATATTCACAACTTATTTGTTTCCAATTAGGATTATTTGTATTTTTGTTCTGATTATTAAAATTGTTGCTTTTTCTGTAGTTATTATTATAGTTATTATAATTGTGATTTTTATATGAGGCATTGGAATTATTCGTATCTTGCTGCTGAGCCATCCATTTGGGGCAGTATTTTCCCGAATGACCTTTTTCGTTGCAAATCTGGCATTGGATATCCTGTTGACATGTTTTTGCTCTATTCTGTGCTACTAATATTTTAGCTTCTTCACACTGTTCAGCTTCATGATCATTTTTATTGCAAATTGCACACATTAAAAATTTTCTATCTATTAATATTGGACAGTATTTCAATACATGTCCCCGTTGGTTACATCTTTTGCACATTACATCTGGGCAATCTTTTATTGTATGAGTTGTGCCATTGCAGAATTCGCACATTTCACTTTGTTTTCCTTGATTTTTACAATTATTAGGATCGTGTCCGCTTTCTTTACATTTCCAGCATAATTCGTACTCTATTATAAATGGGCATTGAGTTACAGTATGACCCATTATTTGGCAATACTGGCAATGGTTGCCTTTGATTCTATTCATTTTGCAGGCATCGATTGAATGCCCGTGATTATTGCAGAATTTACAAATTAATTGTATCTTTTTTTTTACTATTCTGCAGCTATCTGACTAATGGTCTTTATTTTTGCAGTAAACACACGCCACTTTATGACAAAACAATGCCTCATGTCCATAGTCTTGACAAATCTGACACGAGTATATGGCAACGCTTGTGTCTCCTGATATAGCTGCTTGATTGCTTAAACTGCAAAATACTTTATTTGTTTTACCAAATATTAAATTTCTTCTATTTAATCTCGTCTCTATTTCTATTGCCTTTTGTATAGCATCGCCCAAATCTTTCGTTGTTCCTAATTCTAAACGTATTTCTTGCCGTAATCCTTCTACAAAGGCTGATAGAGTTTCAGCATCTATTTTAGTTTCGAATCTTTGTCTTTCCTCTTCTGTATATGCTGCTACTTCTTTACTGTCTTTAACTTGCAATACTAATTCTTGCAATCTGTTAGCAAAACTGAGTACCGTCTCGTCTGGATTCTGCAGACTTTCCGCTATTTTTCCATAAAGTGTTGCCATTTTATCCGTTGATGGATAAATCTGGCGGATTCCTTTGATAAAATCTTGAATATTACTAATTTGTGCATTTAGCATCGCCCTGTAAACATCGCCTTTTAGTTTAATTTTTAATATTGGAATTAAATTTGCTTGATCGGTTTCTGACAACATGTTTTTTGCATGCTTTAATTTTTCTACATATTCATTAACTGATATGCATTTTCCGTCGAACTCTGGTATTAGGTTCGCTACGTATTTTAGTGATAAAAGCAACTGCGGTGGTACTTGCTGTTGTTGACCTAGCCCCGGACCGACCATGGTGTTGTCTAATAAGCTGTCTAAATTAAAATTGAAGTCAAATTTACTCTGTGAGTTGTTTAGATTGCCAATTAGGCTTGGTTGCTCGTTAAAACCTTCGATGTCTATCAATGATATGTTCTGTTTCAAACTATTATCGAATTTCCAATCTCCTGTTTTTCTAATCACTGTCAATGGTGTTACTGGGGTTACTGCTGCTCTCCTTTGATCTTCTTTAGATGTTTCAGCTGATTCTTGTTTATTAGACGTAGTTGGTATATTAATAGTTAAATGGGCTTTGTTCAGTCTTGAAATCGCCTTTTTTATTGCCCCCGTTGATTTTTCTTTGTTTGTCTGTTTATTAGACGTAGTTGGTATATTAATAGTTAAATGGGCTTTGTTCAGTCTTGAAATCGCCTTTTTTATTGCCCCCGTTGATTTTTCTTTGTTTGTCTGTTCTAAATTTGCTTCTTGCTCTATTTCTACTGTATCTTTAACTCTTGTTTTATTATATTTTTCAATGTTGTTTACTGATTCTTCATCTTTTCTTTGCGCAGTTATATCGTTCTCTGGCGGTGATCGATTTATTTTTTTACTTCTCGTAAATGGTGTTTTATCATTAGGAATTATTATTTGATCCTGTAATGTAGGATTATTACGAACAACGCTCCTAGTTAATTTTTGGTCTAATAGATTTTCCTGATTGTCACTCATTTGGTGCTCTCATTTTAATTAACTTTTTATTTATTAGATCACATTCACATATTTCGGATGTAATATTGCTGTCTTACTTGTTTTGCAATACTTGACCTACTTTCCGCGTTTTTGCGGACTACACAAATTTCGGTCAGTTCATTTATTGCAGCTATATGCGTGACACAGTAATTTGCCTTTACTCAGCTATATCAGTATTCTTTGAACAATTTTAGACTTTTACCTGATTTTCGTGATTCTACAATTTAAAATCTATTTATTTTTATTCAATTCAGTCATAGCAAAATTAAATAATTCATCAAATTTGTTGCCGATTTCAATTTGAAATTCTGATCGTTCTACTTGGTTGTTTACTGCTTTTGGCTGCCTAACTTCTTGCAATTGGAAAAATAAACCTATTTTCTTGTTTAATTGTCTTAATTCTTCTATTAATTTAGATCTTTCCTTAAATAGTTTCCGTAAAAATATTCTCTTACCACCTCTCTTGTGATTATTCTTTTTTACTATATTTACTACACTAGTATTATTGTTCATGGAATGAAATACGTGCTTTTATAATGTTAAATAAATCACTATTTACACGGTAGATTGGAAACTGCACGAGATTATTTGTTATACTTATGTTTTGACTATTTTACATTGACCTGGTTTTTAAACTGACATAAGCGCGGCAGATTTAAGGCAACGTAAGGCAAGCAGGTCACTCGGCCCGACTTTTCTGTGGACTCGCAATTTTATTTTTCTACTTTGTTGATTGCTTTTTTTTGCACTTTTTATATTTTATTTATTTACGCTCCTTTACGTTTAAACCGTATTCTTATGGTTAAAAAAAATACGGTAAGCCTACCGAGTGTTTGTGCTTTTATGTGCTTTTTAGGAAAAGAGTAATCGCTATTTAAGCAAATAAAGGATAAGTCGCTTTTCAGCGTCTTTAGGATAAAAAGATTGACCGCTATTTAGCAGGTCTAGGGAAAAGTTGCTACTAAGCAGACTTAAGGAAAGGGTTACACACGCAGAGCACAAAAACTTGATTTATATGGATTAAAACACTATCACTTTTATTATTTACTAATATATTTTATGTTAGCAAAATTTTACTTTTCTTTTTTTTTTTTTTTTTTAAACGTCTAGCGTTCGATTTGTACCGGAACCACTGTTAAGTCACGAACTCGATCTGTGTATATATAATTATTAAGAATTCGTACTTACTTTGTCGTGGAGGAGATTCTCTGCTCTGCAGCTGGTGTTGGATCAAGATCGCCAGTCGTAGGTGCAGGATAGAGTGAATAATTGTTTCAATAATAGAATGTGTTCTGATGGTCGTTTATTCAAATGTGAAATTCAATTTATATACCGATCGCGTCGCGACTTACTTCTGGTAGCTCTGTCGACTGCCCGGAGCGTCGTAGCAGAGTCCAGATTCTAAGCGAGACTGAAGTGCAACGGATTCAACGTACACTTATTTACTCGGCTGATCTACTTTATTGGCCATACTCATCATTTTTGAGTTTTCGGCTTCGCAACGCTGTTATTGCTTAACTACAATACGTCGCAGGACTTCGCAATGCTGATATTGCTTAACTACAATACGTCGCAGGACGTAACAGCGCTATGGGCCAGGCTTCACACAGCTTACAAGAAGCCTGCATCTGGCTGCTACCTTCCTCTCGTAATCGTATGGTTTGGTGTGAGACACAAACCATTGTCCAGATTAATAAGCTCCTTATAACCCCGTCACAACGCTGCCCCTTCAACTTCCTCTATATTGATTTAAATTGATCTTATTCTATCGTCTATTGTTTTTATTAATTTATCTTCGAATGTTTTTAAATCCTCAGAATCTATTTGTTAAGATAAAGAAACTTCATTCGTTAGTTATTGTTTTAAGTGATATATAATTGGCGTCTAAAACTAAATATTTTCGATCATTTTCATCAGCTTTTGCTGATAGATAAGAAATTTTTTATCTAAACCATTTATAAGGCCTGACATCTCCTCAGATTTTCCCAATAAAAATTGTACAGTGTCGTGTATTGCTTTAGCCCATTGAAAATTTTTAACAGGATCATTGATCAAAGACTGATTTGCGTAATTTGATACGAGAGCTGTTTAAAATGTTTAATTCAACTTATTTTGAATATTTTCCACGGTCATGCCCGGGGCTATAAATTGCGATTGTCTACGCATACTAAATAAAACAGAGGGTAGACTTAAATTGCCAATTTTGTTTTTGAACCTCCTAATTACATACCACTGTTAAACAATACGTTTCAAAATATAAAAATAGATATAAGAGATCAACATGGTATTTGTATACTATTCGAGTACGGGACGTTAACAGTTGACCTTCAGGCGCTGTCAGTAGAAAAAACAAAATGAGTTACTATGTAGAATATTACACTGATCAGATTGGAGGAGGAGGAGGAGGCGGTAGAGAAGGGGGCGTCGGGGGTTCGCAGGTTCAAGTTATCAGCGAGAACATGGTGGCATCGGAAGTGTTTTAAGCGGCTTATTTCGACGGGTCTTACCATATCTTACCAGTGGTGCCAAATCCGTTGGTAATGAATCTATTAGAGCAGAAATGAATGTGTTAGATGATGTGGGAAATCACGTAACCAGTTTTAAAAAAGCTGTAAATACGTGTGTGTAAGAGTCTGGTCGAAATCATAAACATAAAACCGTAGCTAAAATACGTGAGATGATGAAGGGTAAGGATATAAGTAGCGAGGAAAAAAGCAAAAGCGTCAATCACGCAAAAGTCGTATAATTGGACGTAGCAGTGACAGTAAAAGTGGCAGTGTGAACAAAAGACATGTCAGCAAAAGTAAAGTTAGAAGACTGAAGAAAAGGAACGTGAATAAAAAGCAGAAGAAGAAGAAGGGAAAACAACGTAGTATCTCTGATATTTTTGGATCTGCATAAATATAATTATCATGGCTTTTTTACATTCAAACTCATGCGTATGCATGAAATCAGAATTAGATTTATTTACTTTGCCACCTACACAGACTTCAATGGAAAATTCTCAACTTATACATTACAAGCCAGTTTCATCTCTCACTGATGATGGGCCATTGCAATATGTCGTTCTAGGGGGCGCTGATTATCTCGATCTTGCACATACAGTGCTCAGTATACGTGTGCAAATATTGCCGAATGTTGAAAATACTGCTGCTGAGTCCACAGCAGAATACTTTAAGGTAGCACCAGTCAATAACTTTTTACACTCATTCTTTAATTAAATAGATGTGTTCTTTAATCAAAAACTGGTCTCACCGCCAAACAACGCGTACCCATATGGAGCATATATCAAAACACTGCTAAAGCTTTTTGCTAAATTATTCAACAGCATCCATGAATTCTCATCTTACAACTCTTACTGCGCTCTGGTAGTTAGATACTCGAAGACTAATGGAGGCAGCACTCAATATCGCAAACAGTGAGGTAACAGCAAATAAGAGTAATGCTTATCGTCAATATTATATTTTTAATGGTCAAACTGTTGATCTAATAGGCCATTTACATTGTGATGTTTTTAATCGAAATAAGCTTTTGCTGAATGGTATTGAACTATGAATACAATTTGTGAGAAGTATTTGCTGCTTGGTGGCTGCTGCGGATAATGATAAATTTAATGTACATATTAAAGAAGCCTCATTGAGATACCGAAAAGAATAATCATAGGATTCGTAGATAATAGAACATTCAATGGAAATAGAAAGTACAATCCTTTTAATTTCCAACATTTCACCACAAACTATATTTCTCTTTATGTGGACGGAGTGCAAATTCTCAGCAAGCCATTACAACCGCGTTTTACAGGCAGTAATTCATTATATATGGAATGCTATCATACAATATTCTCTGGTACTGGAATACACTTTCTAAATGAATCACTGGCGATTTCCCAAACGGATTACAGAAAAGGCTTTTGCTTTTTTGCTTTGGATCTAACACCCGGTTTATCTGCAAACTCATCATTTCATTGGAATCTTATCAAGCATGGTAGTGTTCGCGTAAGAGTGTAATTCGAGGAAGCACTTGCAACAACAATCAATTGTATAATTTACGCAGAGTACGATAACGTCAGAAGAAGCGACAGTAGCGCCTTTATAATATCAACGGTGAGTTCGTGACATGATAGGCTCAGTGTTCTTTGAGAGATTATCCGGTGCAGTACAGTTGCTGTTGCTGCTGTTGCTAAAGTATCATCGTTTTCATTATTAGTATTCAGGGTCTGAGATACTTTAAAAACAAGTTTATTCCGAAAGAAGTAACTGTGCTCGGTTTAGAAAATAGATTTATCGAGCATTGGATCATCAAGGCACCCCATAATTTTGCAGAACTATCGCTTGGAATTAAAAGATCTGACGAGAAAATATCTAATTAATTTCACGGTATCAGATGATATGGAGGTGATATTAGTTTTGAACTAATGGAATTTCATTTACAACTAGTGGCAAAAGTGGCTATACGTGTTTTCATTCGTGGGCATGACAATTGACGATATTTAGAGACTGCAATGTCTTGCGCAGTTGTGAATGTAGAAGAAATGCAAGCACCAACGTTTGTAGAAATAAAAAAGATTTATCCGAGCAGTTTTATGTGTTTAAATCATAGTATCCAATATATAAACAACAGTCGTTATTGTGCTCTCAACCAGATATATTTGTTGCGAAAGTGGTTACATCACATAGTAGAAGATATAACTCATGATTCAGCGCACAAATTCAGTGTTGCGTTATACTCTAAGTTACACTCTTGTGTACGAACAGCCACTTCTATCTACGCCACTCATATAAATAACGACGACGAGGACGAAGTCGATCATAGTTAAAACAATGAATACACGACAGTTGCTACGAGCTCTGAAGCCATTAAGTGCACAGACGTATTAGAGTATACGTGGCAGATCGAATCCCAAACATTATGGAATATCTAACAGCTACAATTGCAAATACGGATGATCACATAAAGAGAGGGACACGTTGGACTGCTATTTATGTAAATGTAAGTGGTTATGGAACATACTTTGACAGTTATGGACTACCACCAATCTAACAACATCATGTAAAACAGCTCAAGAGAAATTGTAAACGATATCAGTGGAATAAGTAAAAATTACAAAGCATCGATTCGCAAGTGCGTGGTCAATACTATTTTATGATTCTTTATCATATGGTTAATTTACCTAACTTACGTACGTTTTGTCATAAATTTTTACGAGATTCCCGAAAACCAATGCGCTAGCAGTGGCGTTTTATAAAAAACTTTTACAAAATAAAAATATTCATGTACGCTCAAGAAATGTTAAAAGATTTGAAACTGAGCGGTCTCTTGGTTCTGGTTTATGTAATCAAACATATACTTCGAGAATGTCTTTAAATTATTAAAAATTTGTCATTTACGATGTGAATAAATTTATAATCTTTAATAACTAAAATATTCTCATTTACTCTTAAATCACCTTACTCTCTGAAGCAATCCTTTCTCATTACCATTGTACTGTAATCTAAGAATTTTTATCACTAATTTTAAAACCGTTGATGGAAGTCGGTGAAATGTACCTTTTGTACCTGTTGCCTTTTCGATGGTTGACACGAATACGATATGACTTTCTGGTTGCGTTATCAGCATACTCTTTCTGTAACTAGAATCTTATAAAGGCTAACGTAGTCTAAATATGTTGTTCTTGGAAGTCAACGAAATGTAACGGCTAGATTTGACGGTTAACGAACATGATACGTTCTTTCCTGTTACGTAGGACTTCTTTGTGTAGTTTCGAGAATACACGTGTAGGTATTCATCTCCCACACATCTCAACGTTGTAGTGGGATTTCATTCGGGCAGAAAGCAGTGAATACCCCCACTACTTGCAATCGGTTCTTTTAAGGACCACCATATCTTTACAAATATTGTAGAAGCTCATAATAAAAAAAAATACACACATTCCTTATCCTACACACAAACCATTGAATCATATAGTAAAGATTACTTATCTTGCAAAAAAAGAAGACGTCAGTGATGATGTCACATCATAATTATTTGGTTAAATAAACAAACATGATATCTTAATTATTTATTTATATGTAAAGATAAGGGTGCGACATTGATGACGTCATTGCTTATTTAAATAAGATATCTATGAGAAAATGTCTACTCTTATTACATTAACACATTCCTTATCTTGTAAACAAACAATTAATATATCTAATTATTTATTACCTATTAAGTTAATTATTCCTTGGTAGAAATGATCCACAGTATTTCTCCACCCAGGCGCAGTTTCGAACGCACTGGCTAGTACTTTAAGCAGTTTCAGAGCAGTGAATATATGATTTTTGTCAGTTTTTTATTCATCTCATAAGGAAAGGATACTTGGTGTCTGCCTTCGATTTTTATGAAACCTTGTGGGTGAGTACAGTATCAAAAAACCGCTGCCAATTCATTGGCACGTAGCTTCCTCCAAACAAATTTATTGTTCGTTGTTTGTATGTATCGTTCAAGTATATTAATTTAATAATGCATTTCTTTTTATCCGGATCTTCTTAATAAAATGAATTGCAATTTATATCACGAATAGACTTCGTAACCTCATAAAACCAAATTTTATTATTATAGACCACGTAGTTCCAGAAATACGATGGTATACATACATACACACACACAGCCATCCACACGGACATTTTCTAAACATACATGATTCTAACTCCAAACACCACAAAACACGTTTCTATGAAGTTTTAGCGAAACTGAAAATTTTACTATTACAAAGCTTCCTCTAGGAGGAAGCAAAATAGTCAACACGTGTTTATTTTATCTGCGGAAAAACATATCTAACGGGTTAAAACCGCCTTTCAAGTTCGACTCTCCACAAAAAATACTGCTTTTTTTAATATCTCGAGATGGGATCGAAACTTGTTAAAGAAACCAACACCGATTTGGTTTTTAATGATAAGGGGTTGCACCCCATATTTTTGTAAGGAAAATATAATTTTTTTCACATGTTTTTGAAGTAACAATATTTTGACGAGTTAAATGTAGTTAAAAAATGCCATTTAATAATTTATTTTTTAGTGATTAGGAAGAATTGACCACAATTTTCTTTTTGAATTTTATTTTTGAAATGATTATTTTGACTCATGTTCAACATTGAAAGTTAATAAAATTAAGTTTTTTAATTTTAGTGGGGATGACTCCTCAATATTACAATATTACATTAATTGACGAATGTGCAAATTTTATTCAATATACGTGTTACAATAATCACAATTTGTGACAAAATGTTTAAAAAAAAAAGTTTTTTACTCCATGCATAATGTATGACTGCAATTCCTCCACATATATCGTATATTGGTTTCTTATCATTATGGTATAGAATGATTTTAGTGGGGAGTCACTACTAAAACTTAATTCTTCAAATAAAAATTTGCAAGAATCTTTTTTTTTTCTTGTGTATGAAATTGTAACGAGGCGCGATAATAGTTAGATTCGCGTGTCGTATAAACGCGACGTTGAACAAATGCGAGGTAAGATTCGGAGCCCCGAGCGCGTATGTGGTCTCGACGCGACGACAGATAGCTTTCGGCCTTGTGTGAAGGCACATCGCGACTGAGCGAATACAGGGTGGGTACTGTAGCTACCGATTGTGTGTGTGAGAGAGTGCGAGTGAGCGCGAGAAGAAGACGTCTCGACCAACACCTTCTGCTGGCAAGAAGGACGTCCCAGAGTGAGACAGCGTCAAGCCTATCAGGCAAAGAGACATCGGGCTTTCCAGCGAACCAACAGCACCACCGATACAGAGTGTGTATGAGCATGGTGTGTGCGTGCGTACGTGCGCGCGCGTGTGTGTTTTTTTTTTTTTATTGGAGAAAGAGGTTGGAGAGAAAAATCTTAATAGACCATGACATGGCCTGAGCCACCGTGTGTTGGATTCTCACCAACTAAAACCCTTCGTTTTGCGACCGAATATAGAATCCAATTGCAACCCGAATCCTCTTCGCTCTCCTTACCGATTTGTCGGTGAGGAGGGTCAAGCTACGTCTTCAGTGCCTTTTTCCCCCGCGGTACCACGGTCAAGTATTACTTCGCGGGGGGGCATAGGGACATTGCCCTTGTCTCTTTGATGTGATTGTCATTCCTTATGCGTCCATATCTAGTAAATCTACTATCGTACCTTCTTCATTATAGGCTGCCGTCTACTTCTTACCGCATCGTCCGGTCGTCAGCTTCTTGCAGCATCTCTCGTCTTCTTCTCTCGTCACCCCTCACTTTCTTGAGGATGACCGCGGCGTAGTTACTAACCACGTGCCAGCCCTCAGCGGTGGCGAACATAGCTACCATAATAGACTCAGGAGTTGCTCTGGTCTGGAGGTAGCGTTCCAACTCTTCACGCTCCTGCTGGTAACGCGAGCAGTAGCAAAAAACGTGCTCAGCGTCCTCGCACATGTCCAAACATGCTGGGCAGTCTGGACAGTCTTCTACATTAAATCTACACAGGTATGCTCGATAGCATCCATGTCCCGTCAAAAATTGCGTGAGGTAGTAATTTACTTCCCAGTGTCTTCTTTTGATCCAGTCTTCAATCTTTGGTATAAGTCGGTGCGTCCAGCGCCCTTTCAGGCTATTGTCCCATCTTCTCTGCCACTCAGCTACTGTTTGTTCTCTGGCAGCGTTCCAGATTTCTGCCTTCGTTCTATCGCTGTTCTCCTGTTTTGCCATGTATATGGCCTTCCTCTCTAGTGCTAAGAGGTCGATGGGTGGCATGCTTGCCACGACGCTTATTGCATCGTCCGATACCGTGCGGTAAGCAGACGCTACTCTTAGCGCACTCCGTCTATACACGGATGACAGGTTCCGCGCATAGGCTTTTATTGCCATTGCATCTGCCCAAATTGGTGCCCCGTACAGCATAATCGATGTACTGACACTTGCTAACAGCTTCTTTTTCTTCTGAGTAGCTCCACCGACATTCGGCATGAGCCGAGATAGAGCAGCAATCGTTCTTGACGCTTTTTCACCTGCTAATTCAAGGTGCTGTTTAAACGTCAACTTTTCGTCTATAGTAACGCCCAAATACTTGATATTCGATTTAGAGGTTATCTCATGGCCGTCTATCATTAGGGCGATCGTCTCCATTTTCTTCCTGCTAGATATCAGGATCGCCTCGGTCTTCTGTCCAGCGAGTTCAAGTCCCGTTTCTCTCAGCCATCTCTGGATGGTGGTGATCGCTTCATTGGTGATTTCAGCGACGTCTTCTTTTTCCTTCCCTACTACTACAAGAGCTATGTCGTCTGCGAATCCTACTACCATAGCCTCCCGTGGGAGTTGTAGTCTCAGCACTCCGTCATACATAGTGTTCCACAATGGCGGGCCCAGTACTGATCCCTGTGGAACACCTGCCGTGACCTTGTAGGTTTCAATGCCGCAATCCGTTTCGTACAGTAAAGTTCTGTTCCTCAGATAGTCGGCCATCATCCTCCTGATGTAGGTGGGCACTTTAAGCTTTTCAAGCGCTTCATGTATCTTCTTCCAATATGCAGAGTTGAATGCGTTTTTGACATCCAAAGTAATAACTGCACAGTACTTCTTTGCTCCGCCCTTCCACCGTTTTCCACTGATGGCTGCTCGGGCTGTGTTTACCACTAGGCCGATCGCGTCCAAAGTAGATCGGCACTTCCGAAAGCCATATTGGTGCTCGGCAAGCCCCTTGGTCTCTTCGATTATGCACTCCATCCTGCTGCTGATAATGCGCTCCAGTATTTTTCCTTATGTGTCCATCACCACCAGTAGGGCCTGTCCTCTTCTATTGGTTTTTCGGCTGCCCCATTCAACCGCCCATGAGTTAAAGTCCCCAGCTATAATAGCTGGTTTTTTAGCCCTGACATCTCGTACTAGCCGGTCCAAGAACTGCTGAAACTGATCTATTGGCGCACTGGGTGGGGCATAACAGCTGTATAACTGTATACCCTCAATCTTTGCGCTGGCAAAACCTGCTTCTTTGACTTTCATCCTACTTTGAAAAGTAAGGTCTCTGCACGCCCAAATAGCTGCTTTACCGGAGCCATCGGATTCCCACCTTGGCTGTTCAAGATCTCTGTACTGCTCACTGATTATAGCGACATCAATTTTCTGCTCACGGACGTACTGACAGAGAAGGTCCTGAGCTGTCTCACAGTGGTTCAGGTTTAACTGTACCATTCTCATCTTCTTTGTTTTGTGGCTTTCACTGCCGCTTGGTACGCTGGGCAATCATAGCTACCTGCGGCATGGTCGCTTTTCTCTACGTCGTCCTTTCCTCTGCAGAGAATGTAGCTGGGCTGGTTTGTGCAGTCTTTAGCTACATGTCCCGCTGAGCCACATTTGTATCAGCAGCTGGACTTCTATCGTGATCCTCGTGCAGGTAGGGGACAGCGACCCTCGGACAGGTTTTTTTCGGTACAGGTAGCGCAGGTACTATCCATTTCACTTTCCAAGTGATTTTCGCATAGATAGGAGATGGCGACCCTTGCACAGGTGTTTCCCTTTGTCTTTACGCAATGTATTGGAGACGTAATGCATACTATAGTCTACGTGTAAATCACTCTCGGATAAGTATGCAAACTGTCCCACGCAGATGCATAGAGCTTCTAGCGTCAGCTGTTTTTCGACTGAGAAACACTAAGCTAGAAATATTGACCACTGACTGTGCGTACGTATTGGGAAGGTGCTACCTCTCGCACTTCATTGAGCCTTTGCAGGTGAAGGCGAAAGCTGGTCAATATATTTTACTGATTGTGTACATAGATATGCATCAATTATGTCAACACCAGCTAAGTAAATTAAGAGTGGGATGTTTTCCCAGATCTTTTCTCTCGAGAAAAGAAAAATCTCATATTCTTACGGGTAAGATTCAAAAAAAGAAAAGGGTGTGTACTAAAGGGAGTTGAACACAAATTTTATAAAATTGGTGAGGAAAATTTTTCACGAATCTCAGAACTTTAGAAAAATTTTGTGGAATGGGAAGCTGCTGTTTTCGCAATAAATATCCCTTCTTAGGCTACGGTTAGTCAGTTCAGTTTTCGCGTTCAATCGCAATCAGTTTTACAAAAAAACATGCCTTCGAAGAAGAGTAGTACAAGGAGCAGCACAAGGAGCAGCGGAAGAAGCAGCATCACAACCATGTAGGAGAGGATTCGATGGGTAATAGCGAATGCGCCGACCCTTTTGATGCGACTGGAACATATGACATGGGCCATGGAGGCCATAAAATCTTGTAAGTTACAGTGATTTTATGATTAACTTATTCAGAAATTCTTGTGCTTCATAAAGCACTTCTTAAACCACTTTCTTAAAAAACTTCATGTTTTTTTTTCAGTACCAGCATTCCCACCAGTATCTGCTATGCAGCAACTTTATAGGGGTACAAGACCACCGAGCGCTTCGCTCACCCGCCGGTCCAGCGAAGCCGAGAGGGCTACTAGGTCTAGTTGCTCTCCACCTGAGAGTGCTGGGCAGGCTCGACGATCTGCAGCGGTTGAGGCTTCGCAGCCTCGTCAATCTCCAGCAGCTGAGGCTTCGCAGCCTGGTCAATCTTCATCAGTGGAGGCTTTAGGGAGTACACAGCTCAGACGCCCTTCAAGGAGATTGCGATCGAGCTCTTCCTCGGCCTCTAGCTTCATCTCGAGTTCCAGCAGCACCTCATCGAGTTCCAAATTATGCCACTCTGCAAAGAGTATTAAAAGTCTCAAACCTATTCCAAAAAAAATCAAAATTGGATGGTAAGTTTTTTTTAAATTCATAATAAACAATTTTTCATTATAAAAATGATAAATATCAATCATTTTTTGTTTCTTTTTTTTTCAGTAGAAGCTAAAACTGGGAAAATGTTTGAAAAAGAGTTTGAAAAAAGTAAGCTGTGGCACGTAGCAACCAAGCTCATATCAGCAGCAGCAACAACAACACCTACTGCATCAACAACAGCAGCAACAACAACAACAACAACATCAATAAAGAAATATTGTGCGAATAAACGGCGAAGAAATAATTGTTGATTTTATAGATGCAACAAAATTTAAGAACCCGAAAAAATAAAAAGAACGACTATTGTAAAAAATATATTAACTGATTTTTTAAACTTTTAAAAAAATATTAAACAATAGTTTGTATTAAATCTTTTTTTATTTCCAATATAAACATGTATATTCATTATTTTTTTTATAAATAATATCTATTTTATCTCTACCATATGTAGATTCTAAATATTTTAGCAACCAAGCTCGTATTGATACGACATTGTGAATGGCACACATTGGTTTCCTCCGTATGCAGAGAGCATGATTGAAGTAGAAGTACTGATTTTTACTTAATACTTCTTCAAGAGGAGCACATTAAAAGTCTTCGACATTTGAAATGGATCTGCAAATAAAATAAGAAAATAATTAATCAAAAAAGTTTCAAAATAAGTTTTAAAAATTTTGCTTACTTACATATTTGGTAATATATTTTTCATCCATTGGGCTTTCTGCTCTTCTTTGATAAATAATTTCTTTACTCCTTACGTGCAGATTTGTAAAATTCGATGGAGACGATGATACGGAATATCGCCAGAGTTCCACGCTATTCTATGATGATTCTTTTCTAGCCATTGAGTCATGCATTTTTCCTCTTTGGTCAGTTCTTCCCATGTCATTGGGGGTTTGAAAAGATGGGTGGTCGGTAAGGCAGATTTTCTCGAATTGAGAGTTCTGATTTCTTTAAAAATAAACATATCTTCTGCAATTCTTTGGAATCCTTAAATGTCGCATATATAGGCTTGTTCTTCTCCACATTACAATATGTTATTTCTAAACAACAAATCGTAGTTGCTTGCTCTTTCCATTTTCCAATTTTGTAGGTAGTTAAGCGAGAAGTGATTTTGTAAGGCTCTAGCATCCCGGTTTTATAATAAGAAAGTCCTCCTCACACTCTTCTAGGATCAGATAATTAAAAAAAATGCTTAGCTCTCATTGGTTTTGACTGAAAAGACGATTTTGGAAAAAAGAAAATCCATCCCTTCTCTAGAAAATCGTCCTCCTCTCCGGCTCATGATCTTTTAGGATTGCATGAAGAAAATTTGTGTAGCCCTCACATGATGGTTATGAAAAAAATTCATCCCCTCCCGAGAAAATCTTTCTCCTCTCCTCATCAACTTTGCCATTGATCAATTACTGAGATTTTCCACCTCACCTTATGTCGATTTCAGCTTTAAAAGAGAGGAATCTCTCTTAGATGAGTAAAGTCAACTTTTTAATCTCAACTTTTGAGCAAGTTTTTCAAAGAGATATTTTTGTATAAAATTTCAAGTTATAGTCTAATGAAAAAAAGTCAGTATAAATGGCTTCGTTTGATCTATTTGAACATTGAAGTGCTTCGCGATACAGTAAAAAATATAGATCAAATGAATAGTGCTGGCGTACATTATTAGCTAGATATGTGTCAGTCCACCATAAATGAATTAAATGAAAAAAATTCTAAATCTAATCTCACGAGAGGAGAGAAACAGAAATGCCAAACTTATTTGACGCATCTTGCATGCATGCAAGTGGGGTTCATCATCTTTATCGAGGAGATAGTCTGCAAGCTGAGCAATTAGAAGCTAGAGTTGAGTGGCGCAAGGTTCAATTAGCCTTCCAAAATCGAATTAGGACTGGCGTAGTTGAAAATATGTCGACATATTTTCAACTACGCCATACATACTGTAGCACTTTCACTAGTAAAATATTTAATGTCTGTCGTTTCTTCACCATTTTTCTGCATTGATTTATATAAAGCATGTGGATATATCTATTAGAGTTTTTTTAACGATACACTGGAGCTCTTTAAAGTATAGACATAAGCATGCTTACAAGAATATAATGTAGCAAAAATCAATTCGGGTTTTATTTCAGAATTTTCAATGCAGAAAAATGGTGAAGAAACGACAGACATTAAATATTTTACTAGTGTAAGTCCTACAGTATGTATATCGACAGATTTAGAGAAATGATTTACAGATAATATTAAAGAGCCCATTTTTTCACAATTTATTTATTTATTTATCCACATACATATACCTTAAAAGGTACCCTATAGAGGTAAATATGTTGCTTGTACATAGGAGTAGAATACAAAAGTAGCTTAATACTAAAAAAATATACATACTAAAACAGATAACATGATCATAAAATTTATATTTATAAACAGAGTTCTAGACTATGTTTATTTAAACAACATTTACTCTAATAAAAATGTTTAGCTTTCTCTTAATCGTAAATTTACTCAGTTCTAAGGTTTTGAGATCTTTGGATAACAAATTATAAATATAAATAGCTACGTAATAACTATTTTGTTCATTTATTGTCTTCATTATTTTTCGTAATTGTAAACTTTTGTTCCTCGTGTTACTGGTGCTATCAACGAACAACTCTTTTGGCGTCGTATAATGATAACTAACAGCCTCTAATTGGAATAACTGCTTTATTGTTAAAGGTTGATCATTTGCTAAAAAATAGTTTTTGTTTATTATTTTTAGAATTTTGCTTTGAATTCTTTGAATTAAATTACTATAAGTACTATGGGCTCCACCCCAGGCTATGATACCATAGTTAACCAAGCTTTGAAAAAATGCATAGTAAATAATTAGTAGAGTTTTTCTATCAAAGAGTTTCTTGATTTTAGCAAATATATAAATCAGGTATTTTTGTCTTTTTGACTAAACCTTCAATATGTTTATCCCATCGCATGTTATAATCGAAAATTAAACCTAGATATTTATTGCTTTCTTCTCGTTTAATATGATAATTGCGAATCAGAATATGTACGTTATCATGCACACTGTTACAATAATTACCAAACGTGATAAATACTGTCTTACTTAAATTTATCGACGAGTTATTTAGTGCAAGCCATTTTGAAACCATATCCAAATAACCATTCATCTTATGTTGTGCAGACGTCCAACTGTCGTCACTCGAGATGACAACAGTGTCATCTGCATAAGACATAATGATGCCCTTATACATATCTAACAGTAGATCATTAACAAATAAAATGAAAAACAAAGGTCATAAAATGGTACCCTGAGGAACACCTTAGCAATTTATATCTTAACATCATACTCACCTTTGCAATTTAATATCTTACACTTTGCTTTCTACCAGTTAGATAGCTTTTCAGCAGGTTCAGTGTATTGCCTCTTACGCCATATCTTTCTAACTTATTAAGTAATATTGCATGGTCCACAGTATCAAACGCTTTGGCCAGATCCAAAAAAGTTGTTATAATCGGTTTAGACATATCCAAATTTTTGTAGATAATATTAGATATATGATTTAAGGCATTTACTGTACATCTATTTTTTACAAAGCTGAATTGTCTATCGCAAATTATTTGACATGTTATTAGGAAATTCTAAAGTCTTATGTATAAATTTTTAAAATAGTTTTGCAATATTTGAAATGAGTGATATTGGACTGTAATTGGACATTATAGAGTCATTATCCCCGGCTTTATAAATAGGAACTATATCAGCCTTCTTTAGTGCATCTGGCCAAATAGATTCTTGAATCCATAGATTAAATATATATGCTAGTATAGTCACAATATGAGCCGCTAGCAATTGTAGGGTTGTTGTATTAATGCTGTCTACTCCCCCAGCTTTTTTTTCATTTCATTTAGATATTTTTGTACTCCTTGATAATTCGTTGGATTGATAAAAATGGACTTTTCGTTGTTATCAAGTAATTTAAGCTTTTCGGCATTAAAATTTGGAATTTGATTGCTCAAATCCTTTCCTACTGTACAATAATAGACATTCATCTCGTTTGCCATTTGGGATTTATCAACTATTTTTTGGTTGTTCATAATGACAGAGCTTAGAGTAGTCTTATGCAGTAAATTTTTACCTAATTTTCCATTAATAGTTTTCCACAGCAGCCTTGAATTCTGACTAATACGTTTGGCTTCCCTATGTTCAAATTTGAATTTAGCATCCTTGATAACTTTATTTAGAATTTTCTCATAATTTAGTTAGCACAAGTTAGCATTCAAGCTTCCAATATTCACATATAAGAAAATATTCTTTTTTTTCTTGGTATTGTCGTTGAACTGCTTAAAGTCATCTAGTTCGGTTTCCGTTAGGATAAATTCTGCAAGGTCAGCGTCTAGAGCCATTACTACCTTTCTTGTTATTGTTCAACTGCGATGAGACATTTGATACGATCAGCGACTTCGTTGACACTACACTCGGTCGTTTATTCCGAAAGAAATCTACTTTACCTAGGTATCTGGGCATTACAGGTAGTAGAGGATAATCAGTCATATCAATCATTCTCTTGATTTTCTTTTTGAGTATTTCACATGCAGTACTATCAGTGGCCATATGATTAACCTCAAATTTGGTGTTATACGCTACATTGCTATACATACAGTTTGAGCAATTGATAATGTTATTTTCATTACAGTTCTGCACAAAGTGTGGTCCAGCGCATCTTGTACACTTTTCCTTATTGCCACATTTTTTGATAACTCTACATCTTTGATAACTGACAAAAACTTTGCCTTCACTTTCTTTAATGTGTTTGTATATTTCTGCTGTTACTTTAATAAAAGCACTTAATTGGTTTGTTTTTTTATTAGTTTCTAGTTTCTTAAAATTTCTTTCATTTATATCATGTTCTAGACTTGATGCACCCATTTCCTGATTGTTATCCACACCGACTAATTTTATTTTCGGTTTAAGTAACTGCTCTCTTAAAATAGTAAAGTTATTTGATATTTTCTTTTTCAATACTTTTTCAGCATCATCAACACTATCATCGTTCATACACGTAATTGTTAATTCATCTTTTTCTTTGTTTATACTGATGTTTTTAGTAAGGATGTTTTTATCTTTCGTTAGATAGCTAGTGATATACTCTTTAATATCTGCTGAATCCTGTTTGTTGGTCTTTTTCACCACCAGCTTTGGTATTCTTTTTGGTTTTGGTTTTGGCAACTGTACCATTTGCGAGAAAGTAATTTTATTGTCTAATTTATTAACACTATTTTTTTTAATAACTCCTTCAAAAGTGCATTTTTATCAGATAATCCAGCATTGAGTTGTCTCAATAAATTATTTTCAATTTTTAAATGTTCCTCATCATTAGTTTCATCACAGGTTTCATTTAATTTATCTGTACTTCCTTCAGCGATATCACTCAGAATTTCTTTTCTTACACTGTCTTTACTTCCCGATTTCACTGCCGGAATGATCAATCTTGCTTCATCACTGAGCATGTCACGATTAATTTTTGCGGTTAGATTAAGATGCACGTGTTCATCGCAAATACCCAGGTATCTGCTTATGAAACGAGCACCCTGAAACTCACTAAATTCGTCTATGTGAAAAGCACTATCGCACACAATACAAATCACTGTTGAAGCTCTTTGTCTAGGATGACACTTATCAAACTTATTAGAAGAATTTTCAACAAGAATTTCCAACATAACGGCAAAAGGTAGGGGAGCAATATTAGCAATATATTGGCAAAAGGTTTGTCAAAACTTTGGCAAAACTGCGCTAGAGGGCCATTACCTCAATTTTGCCAATAGGTACCAGGGAAGAGAGAACGAGACGACGACCAAGGCCAGCCAGGATCCACGGGAAGCGGGAGCTTCCGTGTCCTCGCCAACCTAGGCGCCAGAGAGACAGCGAGAGAGACCCAGAGCATCTGGGATGCTAACGAGCCTGACGGCAGCAGGGGTTCCTGAGCTTCGTGGGAGAGAAGGTAACCTTCGGCACGCGTGCCGCCGGAGACTCGAGTGTGTGTGCGAGAGGGAAAGATGAGTGAGATAGAGTGAGTGATTTCAGCCGGCGGCAGCGGGCAACGATCTAGCTCTGCAGTGGACCGGCAACGTGCCGTGCGAGGCGGATAGAGACAGAGAAAGCGCGCAGAGAGAAGTTGGCCGGCCGCTCACTAGGTGCTGAAGCACCGGGAAAGCGCCGAGCCTGCGTGGCAGGAGCCAGATTGAGAAGGCCCTGCGTGGCTGTATAGCACGTGGGAGGCTTATTTAGCCACCACGTTGTAGGGAGGGGTTGGGCGAAATATAATAGTAATTTATCGAAAGTTGATGTTGTTATTCTCCCTCCTCTTTCCCAGCTCTTCCAAGCTAAAGCGATTACGTCAAGTCTCTCGACATTAAATAAAAATTGAGCGCATTAGAGGCGCAAGAGTTGCGAGCGCGCTGCTGGGAGGCAGCACGTCGCAAGGTGTCGTACGGGCTTTACAGTTCTCCCGTGCGTGATCTGGTATCCGTGATCCCTGATGGGACATGGTTCCTCAGTCACGAGGAGCACTGGGGAGCCCCGGAGGACGCAGGTCCCTGCGATGTATGCGGCCGCCCGTTGGACCAGCCTCCCAGCCTGATCCGATTGCCCGGCCACTAGTGGGTACCAGTGCCAGACGTGGATTTCCGGTGAGCAACGTTCTTTCGCTCCTCCCTTACGGTGCGGGCGCTACCGTCGGAGATACTATTACGAGAAATTCTAGTAATGGCGCATGCGCCTTTGCGGATAATGACGTTTCTCTACGCGACTTCAAAATTTGTAAAAGTCGCCATCGATCGAAAGGCAGAAACCGAAAAAAGGAGGGTTGCAATCCTTCAAACGGTCCTTCGACGGTTCGGCTGGATGGTGATGAGAACTCTGCTGAAATTATAGTTTCTAGCATATTCGATGGTTCGGAGGAAAAGTCGTTAGGACCGATATCGTCTCCACGCGTCTGCTCCGGTCGGAAAGTAAAAGTGTGTACACAGCAGAGAAGGCTGAACGATTGTCGCCGTGGATAGTTCGCTTATCGAATCGGTTGTTGATGGGAGACATGTATGCGAAGCATCGTTTCACCGGCCTAAATACTAGACATATTAACGTTTCGTCTTTGGACCAAAAAACGAGTAATGGTCTAATTCATAGAAAAATTTTTATAAATGAATTATTATAGAAGGAACTTTTTAGGTAAAAAGACGAGACGGGGATATTGCTCACGCTTTTAAGACAGCTGCTGACTTGCATGCAATCGCTGCGTCTTATAACGGTGCAACTCGCGCCATTAAGCCTGTAAATATAGTGACAGCGTTAAAAAACTGTATTTCTGCAAACGATGCAGTATTTTCATGTGACAAAGCGCGAGAGACGGCTAATAATATTTGACTAGGCGGAGAAAAGGCTAAGGGAGCTGAGCTCGAGGAATTGAGGGCTGGTTTCTTAAATGCAACTTCCTTGAATAAACATATGAAAATGTTTCGCCAATTCATTGTAGGTGCTCGTCCCTTCTATCACTTGTTTGGTGTGGCTGAATCGTGTTTTGGGGCAAAATGTTGATGATGTGTTTGCGCAGGTTGATGGATAATCGGTTCTTCGACAGGATAGGAATACCCAGGGAGGTGAGTGGCTCTTTATATTCATAATAGTTACAAGGCTACTCTGATATATTCATCCTCAACAATGGCAGATGTTGGTAAACCGGGAATTCTTGAATATCTCAGGTGTACAGTACAGAGGGGCAAATTACCCCCTGTTTTTGTTGCTGTAATTTACAGACCACCGGGTATCTCTTTTACAGAGAATTCAGACCTGCTCGATAACTTGAGACTACATGAGGTTGACTTTGATCATAGCATTATTATGGGAGATCTGAACGCAAATATGTTGTCGACGTCCCAGGATGTAAATTTCATCAGAGAGCAGTCTTGTGAGCTGAATCTTCAGCTTGTTGATCATGGCCCGACCCACCATGTTGTGGATTCTCACACCTGGATTGATGTGACCTTTGTTGATGAGGGTGAGATAGTCCTGGACAGGAATAACTTGATGGCGACCTTTCCGAGCAGGTAGGTCCTCACCTCCTACTTTTAGCTCCTTTTATTTCAGAGATTTTAAATCTGTTAGGCAGGGTGAGCTTCTTTCTCTCCTTGAGACATTTGACTGGTTGACTGTCCTCTGTCCTTCTGAGCCATTAGACAAAAAACTTGAATCTCTGAGCAGAAATGTCGCAGCTGCTATTGATGAACTTGCGCCCTTAAAACAGTTTAAACCAACGAGGAAGGGGTTCTCGCCATGGATCAACATCGAGCTTCAAGAACTGTATAATCGACTTGATGCTGTTAGACGTCGGTTTCGTCGTACGCGTGACAATCGCTTGTGGACTGAGTTCCAGTCGCTCGCTGCGGAGGCCGAGCTACGCACTACAGAGGCGCAGGATCTCTTCATTCGGAATAAAATCTCGGAGGCCTTGGATGGCGATAAAAACATCTGGGATGAGCTCCGCAAACTTGGACTCTTGACTAGGACTAGAGAGGAATTACATGGCTTTTCACCAGATAAATTAAATGCTCATTTTGCGGGCGTTTCCATTTCTCAGGCAGAGCATGAGGAGGACTTGCATGCTGTCCTTGCAACGGCCAGTGAAGATGGTTTTAAGTTTCGTGATGTAATGTTTTCTGATGTTGTTCTGGCTGTTGCGTATTTTACATTACAAGCGAAAGCGGTATACGGTATTCCTCAGGATATCATTGCAAAGTCTCTTCCGGTTCTGGGTCATCATCTGGTTACAATTTTTAACCTCTCTCTGTCAAATGGAGTTTTTCCTGCATAATGGAAGAGGGCGCGACTGATTCCTCTGAAGAAAAAAGAGATTCCATCTGCTGCCTCGGACTTCCGTCCAATTGCTCTGTTGTGTTTCCCCGCCAAGGTACTTGAGAAGATCGTTCACAATCAGATCTCGGAATACATCGAATCGAAGAAGCTTTTTGATTCCCGACAGACGGGATTCTGCCCGTTCCATAGCACGCAGACGGCGCTTCTAAGCCTGACGGAGGTTATCAGAGCAGGCATTAATAGCAAGAAGCAGCTACTGACTATTCTTCTGCTGTTTGATTTTAGCAAGGCGTTTGACACCATTTCTCCTTCTAAATTAACTCCCTACAAAAACAAACGGCGAGTCAGATTGGCTCACTATCAATCTTGGCGTACCACAGGGCTCGGTGTTGGAACCTCTGCTTTTCAGTTTGTACATAAACGATCTTCAGGATGTTTTGGCCAATTTTCAGGGGCCTGAGGGTTCACTATCAGACGGTGTTAGGCACTTGCTTTATGCGGATGACCTCCAAACATATACTCAGGTAGCTAGAGACAATCTTGTGGAGGGTGTGGATTATTTGTCGATGGTGGCGATAGCTGTGTCGGCGTGAGCGACTGAGAATGCGCTCCGCCTTAACGTTAGCAAAACAAAAGCTGTGATATTTGGTTCGGAGTATAACATTAGTAAAATACAAAGTCTACAGCTGCCCGGCATCGAGGTTGAAATTGGCGTTCTCGTTCCATTTGTTGACGTTGTGACTAACCTTGGTGTTGTGATGGACTCGAGAATGACGTGGAAGCCGTAGATTGATGCAGTTAGTCGTAAAGTAAATAGGGCTTTATATGGTATCTAATCTTTCAGATCCTGCACAACTGAGGCGCTTCGTAAGCGGATAGCTAGTGCTCTTGCAATCTCTCATCTGCATTGTTGCTCTCTTGTTTATATGGATATCTCAGGGGAGCTTGAGTCTCGACTTCAGAGGCTGCAGAATTCTTGTATAAGATATATCTGTGGTGTTAGGAAGGACGAGCATATTTCCCCATACAGAAAGAAATTGGGATGTATAACGGTTTGAGAGAGGACAGAGTCGTTTGCCGCGGTCATGCTGTACAAGTCTATAGTTGTGAGGCAGCCTCCACATCTTGCTGCTCTTTTTGAGAGAAACCAATCTAGGACCTCGAGCAGGGACCCCAAAGAACTCATAGTCCCGAATTAGCGTACTGAGGCTGGGATGAAGTCTTTCAGTTTCCAGGGTGCACGACTTTGAAATTCGCTACCACACGAATTGATAAGTCTTCCGACGCTTAGTAGTTTTAAGACAGCAATACGCCGTTATATGTACCGACTTGACGATGAATAAAAGTTGCGTATTGTAAAGTTGTATCGACGAATTGTATATTGACTACGATATGACTCTGATATGAACAAAATGTTTTCGACTTCTGCAAAATAAATTTTATTCTATTATTTTCTATTCTATTTACATCGCTTGTCTCAATGAAGTCTAGGATCGGGTGTTACTTGGAGTTTGTTTTGTTCGATTTGTTGCTGTTAGTATTGTTATTATTATTCATTTCTTCCACGTTCATTCCTTTTATAGTTTCTCCCCTTCTTTTTCTGTTTCCTTTATACTTTCCTACCGGTTCCCTGACAATACGTGCCGAGATCTGTGCGTGAGTGGAAGTGAAGTTAGTCTCTCCTTGTGGCGTTGTGAGGGATTATTAGGTTTGATTTTTGCTATGTGCAAGTCTTTGTGGTTCGAATTTTTGCGCTTTCGTGTTTCGCTCTTGCGCTTGCGGTCGCGCAGTTCTCTGACGCGATCGCCGGCCTGAGGGGTATTTTGCTGCGATTCGGCTGGACGGTAGTTTGTTAATTAGTGCGAAAATTGTTTAAATCGTCCCGAAAGTCACCATAATTAGTTTTCTTATTATGCGTTTCGTTCCAGGCGAGTCTTGCATATCAGATTTAACCCCTATTTTCTGAGAAAGTTATGTGAAACTCGTGGTCACCTTGTGACGGTTCCTGACTCATATGTATATGTGGTTTTGGTACTGCTGGTTTGTTGTCATTGTCGTTTGAATATTTAAATGTTTTTTCTTTTATTGTTCTCCGTCGCCCGGTGTGTCTTTTGTATGGGTTCTCTTCCTTTGGGGTTGCCTTGTGGGATTATTTACTTAAGTTTGTGTGTGTTTTTCGCTATTCGTATGCATTGTTAATTAATTAGTTTATTAGTATAATTTGATTGGTTGTTTGAACTAATTTCCTGGCGAGGGAGTATATTTGTGTCTGTAAGATCGAATTCTAGGAGGGTTTTACTATCAGGTGGTATTATAAAGCCTTTTGCTTGTATGACTATACATCGGATTGGTAACGTGATATACAGTCTTTTAGCCCTTGTTTTCCCTATGTGTCAGGGTCTATGGTATTTAGAAATATGCTTGAAGGCTTAAAAGATTCGTAGGAACCTGGTGCAACTTTCTACAGAGGATTTTTTCGATTGTGTGCTGACAATGTTTCTTGCGTCGCTGATTATTGACAGTCTAATTGTCAGATTCGATTGAGATTTGGTTAAGAGGTATATTTGTACTTATAAAACTCAATTCTGAAAGGATTTTAATGTCAAATGTTTCTATTAATTTTTTGTCTTGTATGATACGATTGGTTTTGTGACATATAGCTATTTGGCCCTAGTTTTCCCTATATCTTAGGGTTGATGGCACTTAGAAATGTGCTTAACGGCTCAGAAGATTCGTAGGAACCTGGTGCAACTTTCTACAGAGGAATTTTTTCTCCATGCTTTTCCTGTGAGATTTTTATCGGAATAAGTGTTTATTTTTCCTATTATGTGCGGGCATCACTCCTTGTTTCGATCATTAGTTTCAATTTAATTGATTAAGTGGATCAATGGGTCGATTCTATGAGTTTACGATCCGCAATGCGCTACCTTTACGGCCATGTCATGTTTTTTTTTCTTTTGCTTTTACGATCCGAGTTTTCCTTTCGGAATACTTTGTGTTTTGTACTACTCTGAGATTTGCATATTCGATGCTTTGCTCCGTCTAAGTCTAATTCCGTGCGCCGTTGGTTGTGATTGGTTCTCCTCCTTCCTTGCTTGTGTGCATGCGTACGTCGGTCGGTGTTGGAGTGGCTCTCCCCGCTCGCCGCATTATGCGCGTTTTCTATGTGTGTGTGCTCCGTGCCCTCGCTGAATTTCGCGCGCCTTTGGTCGTGATTGGTTCTCCTCGCCTATGTATGTATGCATCTCTTATGTGTGTATGCGCTGTGCTCTTGCTAAATTTCGCGTGCCACTAGCCGTGATTGTTTCTCATTCGTCCTCGCGGTCACTTTCTTTCTACGGTATCGTATGCTGAGGTAACCTTGTGACCACGTGTTTATGTGTTAATTTATTTTTTATAACTCCGTTTGGTTTAATTGCCTCGGTTATTACTTGTTTTGGTGAGTGTATCTATGACTATCTTTCTCAGCTCAGTGTCAACTCCGACTTACTCGCTACGACTTAGTGTGCATATAGTGTATGTAGTTATTTTATTTTATCAGTTTTATTTATTTATTCAATTTCATATATGCGGGTATTCAGACTCGTTAGTTCTTCCTTCGTGATTCCCGAAACCTTTGATGTTTTGTGTTACGCCTCGTGTATTGCAATTATTGCCAGTTCCTTTTCCCGTCAATTTTGTGATCGCGCGATAGTGAGTTGCTACTATTGCTCCTGTCCAATTTGATTACAGGTCATTATGTCTGCTGAGCACCTGGATTTCGTGTGGTATTACGAAGGTGCGACCGCCAAGTCCCTCGTGTAGGCTCGCTCTCTCCTTCATAAGCTCAGCGCCGAAGTGCAGAGGTCTTCCGTCCTTGTGATGATTTTTTTGTTTTCATTTGGGCCATCTGACTTTGTCTAATGTCTGGTGGTGCTCGTGATGAGTTTATGTATATACATTTCTCCCTTCTTATCTCCGTAGGTCATGAACCTCCGTGTTTCGCTAGGGAGCCCCAATGTACATGTGCTGCTATGTATATACCTTTGACTTGCACCTTCGCGCTCTGTCTACTTTCGGGTCGAGATCTCTCCTTTTTTTGACTGTTGACTCCAGGCCTGCGAGTGCTAACTCTTGGTAAGTGATACATGTTTGCTGTTTGTGTCCCTTGCCATTACGATAAAGATGAACAAAAATTGAAGAAAATTACGTCTGGGTCCTGGACGCGTCTGTTATATCTACCATTTCAGTAGTTTATTATGCGGGCTCCTTGTGTTGTTTCGTAAGCGTCCTGGTAACTGTGTTACCTCCCTAGGGAATTTTCTTTTGTCATTCTTTTTTTCTTAAGACAACACCTCTCTACTTTCGTTAGTTCTGTTGGGGTGCTGGGGAATCCCATCTTGGACATCTCAAAGAGGGTCTTTGAACTCAAATCGACTCATCGGCCTACCATTTCGATAATTTCGCTGCGGCTCACCCGAGTATCCAACTTTTTTATTAACCCAAAGGATGAGAGAGTCTTGGGGGGTGCTGCTTGACCGGATCATGGTACGTATTGCTTCCTATCTCTCTTTTTGTCCTTGGTCCTTACTTAAGCGACATGGTTTTTTTGTTTAGCTCATGCCTGCTCGTAAGGAGGTGCCTTCCTTGATGGGAGAATTGAAGGGGTTTTATGATTCCGTCGTGGGACGGGTGGCTTTCGGTGAGGTTAGCCCCGTGTATGGGATGAATCTGCCCCAGGAGTCCGTATGAATCTCTTCCTTTCTGGGTGATATACCGCTCCACATTGCTCCTGACCGAAAGTGGGAGCTCCTGCCTTGATGCCTCGCATGTGATTAATGTAGTGACGTATTACCTATGAAGGCGGTGGGCTATTAAGTATCTCCACCCCGAGGACGGAGGGTTGGACAGTGCCAACCTTATACACTGTGGTGAGGCTGACGCGTTTAAGTTGTGGCTGTGTATTTCCCAACGAAGAACCTTGTGGTAACTACGAGGTTCAGCTCGTTGTCCAATGCCCCGGGGACCTGGTGTATGTCGGACCCGGCGTCCTTCACCTAGTTGCCAACACCGGAGTTTGTCTAGCCGAGGCCGTGAATGTTGATGGGTTACTGTGGAATCTCGTCGGAAACATGTTTACAACTTGCAGTTGTCCTCTCACAGGCGTCCTATAGTTACCAACGTTAAGTACAGGGTGTAGTTCGGTCTGCTTCACGTTATTGCTTTGCGTGTGGCGAGCCGGGGTGCGACTTCATAACTCGAGTCGTTGGTGAATATAGGTTAATTTTTATTACAGCAAGGTGCACGATTGTGCTATTATTATTCGCGGTGTTTATGAATATAGGATATGGTTTGGTTTTGGATAGGCACACCTATAAAGTCTATTTATCTAGAAATTAATTTACCGTTTTTCCTTTGTATTAAAACCCTTGTTTCCAAGATCAATTAATTTAGTTCCTAATTATATCATTTGTAGCTTAGTATTGATAAACTTTTACCCTTTTTATCATTGAGGTATTGTGGCCTTATTTATGAGATGTCAAATTCTTATCGTAAGCGTCAAAATTAAGATTTTCCTTTTTAATATTTTTTTTTTGTGTAATTAATATGCTAACTTAATTAAATTATCTAACAATAAATGATTCATATAACATTTAGTTATCAGTAAAATCTAGTTTTGTAAATAAATTCGTAAGTTTTGGTGTCTTGTGATGTATATACACACGCTTGGTTCTAAAGTGTTCCAGGGTGGGGCGTAGTGCAGCATTTTCCCTTTTTTTCATGTTGAGGTAGTGTTCAGGCCACTTAGTAGAGTCAATCGGTTGCCTTACGCCTTGTGTCATTCCATTTTTAGCCCTCGCAGTAACTTCGTGACATCTTGCTGTATTCATCTTGATCGCCCTTGTGACTCTGGCTGTTCTGGAATTTTTTTCTCTCCCTTTCTTTTTTTTTGCTGTTCTGGTAAGTATCTTTCCAGAACTTGTAGAATCCATACATATTTATCTCGGTGTACAAATAAAAATTTTTTTTTGTTTATTTTACAGATCATGATGCTAATTACTGCCCTTGAGTTGGTGTTATTGACACTGAGTGCGGCTGGAGCCGTCATTCACAGCTGGTGCTGTGATTTTTTGATAGAAAGTGTTGGTGATATTTATCCGCCTACATTGCTAAAAAGTGCCAGACGTCAGCGCCGGGCGCGTTAGCGCATCAGGAATTCGCGTAAAGTGCGACCAGTGGACCCGATGCTTGAGTTCATTCAATATGCGGGTTACTTGTTACACCAACAAATGGCCTTGGTGGACGATCCTCTCCAGCGAGAATCAGCGATCAGTTCGATATACTCCGGCTCTCGTTGCCGTTACTGCTGCTCAGCGTGCTGCCGAGGTGATTTTGAAGGGAGATTACCGTGCAGAGTTGGCTTGGGTAGTGCGAGACGTGGTGCGTGCGCGTCGTTTCAGTGCAGCTGAAAATGACCTATTACAAGCTCCGGAGGCGGAGTATGTGCCGTCGCAAAGTGAGTTGAGGTGTGCGTTCTTCGATGACGATTACAATGAGATTGAAAGTTTATGGGAAGCTGGCACAATCTATTGGTCTTAGGTGTCGGCGGTGAAATAGATGTGGCTGATTATACTATGGTTTATACTACAAAAGATTACACTATGGTTTTTCATTAGTATGTTCCAATCACATAAAGTGATAATTTTGATTTGACTTAACACACTTATCGAGTTCTTGTTGTTCAAGTAGGTAGTGTACACCTTTTTCATCAGTCTTGATTATATAGTATGTTTTCGGTAGTAAAGAAGCGATCGTACCGTCATTTTGATAGTTTACAATAGTGTAATATTTTTCAAGCTATTATAAGCACATCTTATTATTAGTGCGGCAAACAGACTGTACATACAACATAACGTGTGCGCACATGTTTAACAGGATCACTCCCTTTTTTCTTTTTTTTCTTTTTTTTTATTTTACCAATTATTCATTGTGGTTCGGTATTTCATTGGGTGTTTTCGTGAATATCCTCATTCCAATTACCAATGTATGAATTTGCTCTGTTTAACCGAGTTTTTGATTGCTGAGGATGCAGACCACAGTTTATTGGGTGTAATGCACAATCATAACTGTCAAATTGTTCGTTTGGTGTTGGTTCAATTTTCTTTTTTTAGTTTTGGACATATTACGCATAGCGATACGAAAATAATGATTATGCAGATAATTCGTACTAGTGTGGATCCTATAGATCGGTATATTATGAATGAATGTTGTGATGATCTTGCTGTTCGATAATGTCCTCGTATTCGTCGATAATGTTATCTATGCACAAATGTGCTTCGAGATTTGTTAGAATAATTTTAGTACTGATGGGTGGAAAGTATAGACTATGGTTAATTGTTTTTAACTTGGTGTAAATAATAGTTCAATTTCTGAAATATTGAGTGTTATTTGAGGTGTGTAAATGAATTCGGTGCTCTTTCCTAAGTTTAGTAGTCCTTTTATAGTTACATCATCTTGTCTAGCAGAACAACAAGGTTTTATTTTTAAGATATCAACCCCTTTTGTTTTTACTATTTCTTGCTGTTCCCCTGGACATTGGATAAGTATCTTTTTTCTGTGGGTTACAACTACAACCAGGCATCTATGGGCGCTAAATGTGTCCAATGATTCAATAGTTTAGGAGGGTAACTAATGCTGCATTTCTTCAAATTTTCTTTATTAGGGTGGTTTAATAAGAAATATTCGCAAACCATGTCTTCGTCAGCTTCGTATTCTGGCTGATCGTGAGTGCATATTCTATGGCTTGGTATAGCCTTGCATTTTAGGAGCATTTCCTCTGTCATAAAACTATAAGCTCTTTTGTCGTTACTGAGTGAAATGTAAGGTACTTGGGGTATTATAAAGGCTGATGCTAAATGATTTTTTTGTTGTTGGGGTATTGGTATAGGTACAGTTATACAATATTTAGTTAAGATTATCTTGAACCGTTAATGTATGTTTATTACCTTCGGAGGTTGTGGGTAATGGCCCAACTGTGTCTATTGAAATTTTTTCGAACGGTTCCATTGGCGTGTCAGTTATTATCATAGGTTGTTTATTTTTAATTCTAAGTAATTTTAATTCTTGACATTTTCTGCAATTTCTTATATACTTTATTATATCGGATTTTAATCCATCCCAATAGAACTTTTCTCTTATGCGACGGTACGTTTTTGTTACACCTCTGTGTCCTCCAATTAGACTGTCATGATTTTCTATAATAATCTCTTTACGTATTCTTCTGGTGGTATTGTCGTTGACCCGCAGCATACGTATAATGTACAATCGCATTCCTTTAAACATTCGGTTATCGTGTCCAGATATACTGAAAAAATCATTTTATCAGTCATATCATTTTGTTTGGACATCCTAATGCTTGTAATTTTGTGCCTTAGCTACATTTTCGAGTGTTGTTTTTAATTCTAATAGACAAATTTCATCAAAGTGGTGTTGTGTTAGTATAGCTGTTAACACCTTTGGTGTTGTTTTAGGGGTTATCAATGCCTGTATCTTTTTGGGTTTTGTGCGTTTTATTGTTGTTTTATCGATTTTTCCTAGATCAATTAGTAGTTTAGCGATCGGAGTAGTAAATTCACAGTCCGCTGATGTGAAATGTAATATGTTGTCTCCTTTATTTGTAACCGACTGATTAATTAATTTGATTCGTAATTTACTATCAGGTGACTTTCTGTAGTCTGGGTAAAATATTCCAGGAGGTATAGTGGCTGATGCCCTGACTGGAACTAGGTTTTCTTCGTCAGTTTCTGTACTAGATCTCTCTGAATCGCTAGATTCTGCCGTTTTTTCTATTACCGTTGCTAGAGGTTCTCGCCGCCTGTTTCTATCTTGTTCTGACTGTGTCTCGTCCTCGCTGTCTCCTTCTAGTATTCCGCTTTCTATAGGCGTTGATTGCACTAAGGGCATATGTTTTAAGACGTTTCGAGGACCTTGATGTTGCGAGTCCCACCAATAATCTTCTAAGTTAAATGCTTCTTCCGACGTCCCTGATTCATTTGCTCTGAGTTCGCGTATATTTGTATTAGCAGTTGTTGGTTTATTACTTCTCGGAGGTTCTTCCAAGTCTTCTTGTTCTGATGATCAATCTCTCCTTGCCGTAGGGGGTCTTTGTGTAACAAGGCTGGGAAATCAGCTGAGTCTTTGCCTGGCCACTGGTGTCCTTGCATCTTCTTCTTCCTGATTATTGTCATTAAACGTAACATGTTTCGTGAAAGCCTTCGGTCTTCTAGGTTCAGGTGCGTTAGTAGAGCTTTCTCGCGGCTGTTCAGTGCTCGTTGGCGGAGTTTCCTCGCTAGGTCTACATCTTGGTTGATTTTTATTTGCACCTGTGGTTCTTCGAAAGATTGCAGTTTTAGGCTTTGGTAACATGACTGTTTTCTTTGTTGTTATTGTTTTAGGGGCTGTTGTTTTTCTTTGTGCTGACACCTTTGGTATGGAACCTGTTGATCTTGCCAAGTTTTGATCTTTTGGAGCAGCGGCTAATCGTCGAGCTAAGATTCTCTCAGCGATAGTTGACCCGGTTGTCTCGGAGTCAGATAGTGAGGGCTTCACTTCTTGGACGCCAAACCTGAAGCGTTTATCACGAGGGGCTGCTGTTGCTTCCCTTTGTTTGTTTTGGTTCAGCTTCGTTGATGCCGAGGTGGCTAGAGCCACTAAGTGGATTTCCACAGGATTTCTAGACAGAGCATCTGCATTTGCATTTAGACGTCCTGGTTTATAGGTGAACTCGTACTCATACTCTCGTAGTCGTGTTCTCCATCTAATTAATCGTTGGATCGGTGGCTTGACTGAATCTATCCATTTCAGAGGCTCATGATCGCTGACCAAGAAAAACTTCTGTCCATACAAGTACTGTCGGCAATGTAGGATTGAGTAGATTACTGCTAGGCATTCCTTTTCTGTAGTTGTATAATTTCGTTCGGCCGGTCTCATGATATGCGACATGTATGCAATCGGGCAGTCCTTGTCTATTTCACCTTGGTTTAAGACTGCTCTGACTGCATAATCGCTACTATCAGTCGTTAAGATAAACGGCCTTGCAAAATCAGGAGACTGCAACACCGGAGCGGTACATAGAGCTTCTTTTAGATCTTCGAAACTAGCTTGTTGGGGTTCTCCCCAATCGAAGGTTTTGGTTTTCTGTAGTAAATCAGAGAGGGGTTTAGCTCCTTTCGAAAATCCTTCTATGAATCGTCGGTAATATCCTGCAAGTCCCAAGAATTGTCGGATATTATTCTGATTCCTTGGTGTTGGAAAATTTCTGACAGCTTCTGTCTTTTTAGGATCAGGCTTTACACCTTCCTCACTAATAATATGTCCTAAATATTGTACTTCCTTGGCTAGAAATTCACATTTATCGGGCTGTAGGGCGAGCTTAGCTGTTTCGAGACCTTTAAAAAAAATCGTCCGAGCTTTTTGTCATGTTCTTCTAAGTTCGTGGCGTAGATAATTACGTCATCTAAGTATACCAATAACTCAACATCCTGTAACCCTAATAAGACTCGATTCATTAGCCGTTGAAAGGTCGAGGGAGCGTTACGGAGTCCAAATGGCATTCTTGTATACTCATAATGCCCTGTTGCTGTACTAAAAGCTGTCTTATGTTGATCCTTGGGATCCATTTTGACTTGATGGTATCCACTGGCTAAGTCGAAAGTGCTAAAATATTTTGCTCCGCCTAGCTTGTCGAGGATATCGTTAATCTGAGGAATAGGATGTGCGTCTGGTACAGTGACTGCATTCAGTCCACGATAGTCAATTACCATCCGCTTTCTTTTTCGTTCTTGAGAGTCAGGCTTCTTTGGTACAATTAGCACGGGTCTATTGTATGCGGAATTAGAGTGCACTAGAATACCTTCGTTAAGAAGCTTTTGAGATTGCTGTTCTGCTTCTTGATTATTCATTGGCGCTTCCTTGTATTGTGGAACGTTTATCGGGATGTTATGTATTGTAGGGATAGAATGCATTAATACGTCGGTTGCAGGTAGTGGTCACCTGGCAGGTGAAATAGATGTGGGTAATCTTCTACTAATTTGCAACGAGACATCAGTCTCGTGCAAATGTATACAAGTAGGCAAACAAACATCGCGAGCGAAAGGCAGACCCGCACGACAATAACATGAGCACAAGCCGAGTGCTCATGGATAGCAACACGTGCTCGAATAACGTAAACATAGCCGCGAACGAAACCGACGACGGGCGCAAACGAAACAACGCACACTACCGAAAAGAGCACGGTAAGCACTAAACATATACACCAACAACACTCGACACAATCACCACCAGAGGGCGTTGGCGCCAGCGACTTGGGCTATATAAGCCCAGCCGCGACAGCACGGCGGCAGTTCGATCAGAGCTCCCGATCCAAGCGTTGCCGTGCGCACACGACACCGCTAGGAGAGCTCTAGAAGAACTACCGATATCTAACCGTTTCGTGCGCACACGTAACGGTAAAGATACCGAAGTAACCGTACCTAGACCTCACTCCGTTGTTTCAGCCATTCCTGTTGCCGCTGTGCGCACACAGGGCAATCGGAACACGAAACTGACTGCAGAGACTTGCAGAGTCGTGCGCACACGTCTCAATCAGGTCCTGTGAGACCCCACACGCAAGACACTCCACCGCCGTTCCTCCGTTCCACCTACCGCTGTGCGCACACAGGGTAGGGGGATAATAGGAACAGGTGCCGAGTCCACACGAGATCGTGCGCACACGTTCTCGCGAGGACTTCGCAAGCACCGAAGGACACACTCGACCGAACCGCCGTGCTCGAAAGTAAGCGACACCTAGCGGCGATAAATATAAGCGATAATATAAGCGAACTAATGTAAGCGAACTAATGTAAAGCAATAACCAGCGTAGTATTAAGAGCCGTTCCGTTAGCTAATAAGTACCGCGACCGCCGTTTAGATTATAAGATATAAAGAGATAAGTCTTTCTTTAACAGCGCACTTTGTTTGGTTTGCAGATGGAGAATGACGACGCTGTATGAAAACACTTTGTAAATATATAAATAGTTGTTAAAACCAACCAAACATAGTTATCTCTCACCTCACCCCCTCCGAATCCTGAATCCCGACTGACAGAATCCGGGGCAAGGGGGAGCGCTACCGTTACAAATTTTAACACCTGATTTCTTTCTTCCTCATTGAGATGGTTTAGTGGGAGTAATGATATCACCCATTGGTATCTCTCTTCAGCTGTTAAGGATTCTTGATCGCTCCAGTCAGTTTCAAAAAAATCTTCTGATTCGTCAAGACTGTAGGCTTCTATCCCTTGAGGTGGAATATCTATCTCAAGATCCTTCTCATAAGAATTTATTGCCATTCTGTAACATTCGTTGTAATTATTTCTTACTAGCCTTCGCCTACAAATACATTTTCTGGAGTTTTTAATCTAGGTAAATATCCGGTTTGTAAATTTGTGGAAAGCAAATTAATTTTTATAGGGGTTCTTGATCGTGCCGCTAGTATATACCTGGGTGACTTTGGTTTTTTATATTCAAAATTAATAAATCTTATTATAGGTCTTATAGGTCTTGCTGACGTGATAAGAGCGTTATGATGGAACGAAATTTCAGCAGCTTCTCTCTTCAAGAAGTCTACTCTCAAAATTCCTTGTACTGGGATAGGAAATGTTTCTACTATTACTTGAAATTTTATCGGCTGGTCAAAAAATGCAATTCTGTGGAACCGGCTGTAACTAAACTGTCTTGAGTTATACCGGTGATTGTCATGGCTTCGTGTGCGGCTATTATGGTTTGAGGGCGTAATACAGATACATGAATCAGAATTATTTCTGTACCCGTGTTTATTAGAAATTTAGTGGCAGAATTTAATTCGGGGGCGTCTAAAATCACTAATGGGGCTGCGGCTCTTCCGATGCTGTTTTCTGGAGTTCCTCGGCTGATATAAACTTGACCGTGGGCAGACGCTCTGGTGCGGTCTGGCTCGTCGAGGCGTCTGTTCGTCGGGCCACCGATTCGTTTAAATTACTTTGTGGGCGTTGTTGACCATTTCTTGTTGCTGTTTTAACGTTATAATAATAAGGCGCTGGACTCATCATTCCATAGGGCATTGCCGCGTAAGGGAATGTCCAGGTGCTCATTGGTGGTAAGGAAAAAGTACTGGTGGTTGTGGATAAAAGTTAGGTTGTTGAGGGTACCTTGGTAGCATAATTGATCTGTATGGTACTTGAGGCTGATTACCGTAACGGTTCAGACTTCGCGAAAAATTCTGATATCTTGATTCACGTTGGTTACTTCGGTTTGGTGAATTTAGCCTTGCTTGATCATTGTTGCTTTTCCTGGCACTAGGTGAAGGGCTGCGCCAGGGCGTTCTTGGTTGCTGCTCGCTTTCATAGCGGTTGGCTTGAGTGCGCCATGGTGCTCTGGTGTCCTCCTTAAATTGCACGTGCCGTTCGGGTGAGTGAGCTATGCTAACTACACTCCTGTGATCATTTGAGCCAAGCATATCTCTTTCTACTCTCCGAGCTATTTTTAATGCATTGGAGAGGGTTGTGGGCTCCTGCATACTCATTGCGTACAGAAGGTCGTCCGATAATCCACGTTTGAAAGATTCAAGTGCTATGCTTTCCAGCATGGTCACCATATGAGGTACCTGCTCTTCAGAGAATTTCTCATTTAGCGAGGCTTTCGCACTATCCATTATCTTCTTTATTCTACTATAGTATTCCATTACAGAATCGCCTTTCCTCATAGTGGGAATAATTCTTCTTGGGTGCAAAATATTCTTTGAGTATATTTTTCAACTGTGCTAAACTGATGATGTTGGTATCACCAACCGCATCTCGGGCAGTGTCACGCAGTTTTGCAACTACGCCTTTGAAGTATGTTTCTTGGATTCCGACGGAGCATATGTGTAGGCCATTTTCTACATCTTGTAAAAACGTTTTTAGAGGCATATTCTTTCCATCATACATCGGGATGTGCATAAGTGACTGCTGCACAGCCATGCATTCGCCCATCGACGTGAGCACCACATCAGTTATGCTCTGATGATATGAGAGATTAACCAAACTTGGTGGTTCGTTGTTCACCATTTTGCTTTTATTCTATTTCAAGTGTATTATATTCTGTAACGTCATTTACGATAAATTCGTTCTAGTCGATTTCTATTAATCCTTGTTCGTTGGGTCGTAATTCGTAATTTAATTTCTATTTCTTGTATAACTTGGTTCAAATTTGATTTTCTGTTCTTGAGTTCTAAGGTTGTTAATGATCATTTAATTGCTCCGATAAACCGCTTTCGTTTTGTATATCTATAACGCTAATTGTTTATAGTTCGACGCATCGATTTAATAACAGTGTGTTAAAGAAAATATGTTTCTTATGTGTTGGGTAACGGCTATCATATGGGCCGATCTTAATTATTGTTGGGCTTGCATAAAGGAGAAATATGTCAAATTTATAACATACAAAAAAGGATTTCGATTTTTAAAAAAATATTTCTAAAGTCATAAATGTTTGTATGATGATTCTATGTTTTGTAATGCGCTTATCTTATTAAGCGCGGTCATTGCGACTGTCATGCGGAAAAAAAATTTTAGTTTATACTTAATCTTCAAAAATTTGGCAATAGTTGATTTAAATTTTCTGCAATTGATAGATTTTACCTTTCAAATGACTTAAATGTTCTTTTAGTGCGTTAGCATGTATCCACCTAGCGTAGTTTGTTTCTTTCCACTGTTATAAGTTCAATATTTGATTATAATAGTATCTGATCGAATCAATAAAATTTTATTTTAACACTATCTTTTACTTTCTATAACGCGTATATTTATTTAATTTTAAATAATAGATGAAAAGAAACAAACTTTTTTTTTCACTTAGTAGACAATCCCACGCCGTTGTCACCAGAAAAAAATCAGCTGTGACGAACTAGGTAATTTCAGAAACTGTCATGGAAGAGGTTTACTAGTTTGACCGATCGCGTCACTTGCTAGCTTATCTCGCGCCGAGCGGTATGCACGGATAAGCTGGAGGATGCGTGGCTTTGCGTTTGAATGTGAAGGCGGAAATTATGGGGTACTTTGTCTCTCCTATACAGGATTGAAGTGAAAAACTAATTATAGCTAAGTTGATTGCTTACCTGGGCAGTTAAGATGTGGTGAATGAATTCAGGACACTAGAGTAGTTTTCTTATTTTATTTATTAAGCACTATTCAATTAATTATAACTGAATATATTCGCCTGCGTGCGAGACTTTATCTTCTATATTAATTTAAGAGTTGGCACGGCTGTCGTGGTGCGTTACGGGCTGGTACTCAGGACCGAATCACGCTACGTGCGATCTTTCAAGCTCTTTTAATCGTTCGTACAGAGAAGTCGAAATCCGATTATCAGACCATAAAGTAGATATTACTTGACATCGGAAAAGTTCGAGTTCCGAAATCTGTTCGACACGCAGGTCATAAAATCGATAGTGCTCGCATTGATCTCTTGTTACAAGCGGTAGCGACACTTATCGTCTCTAGTAGTGGTCAAAGGCCAGTTGCCTAAAAATTGAAATATAATGAGTCAATCATTACCGGAGTGTGACGTAGAGATCATGCGTTGAAATGTTGATGTTCTTAAATCTAGAACGTCCACGTATTATTTTAATAAGTGTTTCTCCTTCTTTTATGCTAAATATCTGTTATAAAAATAAAAAATTTACGGAGATATTTCATCGACCTACGGACAGTCTGAGGGGCACGCTCGATCGCATCGTGTCTCGTGTTGAGAGTCCTAACGTCTCTCTGGATAAAATGATTAAAGACATGCTGTTCCTTTGATCCGTCCGGGATGTTATGGGGCGCACTTCATCAGGGGTACGTGGCGACGCTCCGGTCGGAGGTGCTGGTCCTACCGGCGATCTCTGCGTGATGTCTTTGGTGGATCTCTGAAAGGTCGGCGTTCATCTCACCGTCGTACCAGTCGTGTACGAGACGTCGTTGACGTGGCCTTCTCCAGGGATGTCTCCTCTCCCCCTTCAACCCGAGTAGCCATCACAGGTCGGGGTAAATCTTTTGGAACTGTGGTTCGGCGTGCCAACTCCAATGCAGCGGGAGCTGTGGCTGTACAGCCTCCTCGTGTCTTCCGACGTCCGTATCCTCGACCGGAGGGTTCGGTTGGTGCTTCTCCTTGAGGTCGCGTGAATAATGTTTCTGTCATACTTGTATGAATAACGTTTTTGTCATACGTACGTTCGTCAGACGTTGCTCATGTCGATTGTCCTTGTTTACTATTATGTCCTTTATTATTTTAATTATAGAGTTATCGTCGAACTAAGTGCGCAAGGCCGTACGTGTGTAGGCACGCTTTTGCTCCCCATATCGTTGAGACAATGTCAATGCCTGTGAATCTGCCGGGTCGGGTTGCGCAGGATCCTTTCCCGTTCCCAATGCCTTCCGCAGCAGCTCCTTCTTATCTAACTTCCTTATTTCTGGTATCGCGTGCGTTTGTAAGTTCGACTTCGAGTGAAACCTATAAGGGGTGTACTGGTTTCCAGAGTGCCGCTGCAAACCCCTTTCCGCCGCATGTTTCCGCTCGTAGTGTTCTCGCCGCGCTCAGCGAATATTCACTTATATTATAGCGAAGGGTTCGATTTTTCATCCGCGAATGCGTACTCGTATCTGTCTCCAAACAGATGCCTGTCAGCCGCGCGCTACTACTCGCGAGTTCGTTGCTACTCCTGCTGCTAACGTCCGGCCGTTTTCGCTGCTTGCGGATGAGTCCGGGTTGGTCTTCCTCCTCTTTTCGTGTCCGCCTCTTGTCCCTTTCGTCTTCTGAGTTGGGCGAGTACGGTCTCTTTTCTAGACGATCTGCTGGGAAATCTATTCTTGGATCCCTAGGATGATGTCGATACGGCTGCCGCCTCCGAGGCTCCCGCGGTTCCCTACCGTCGGGGGGACGTCGCAAGGCATTCTGACTTACCAACGTCCTCTTGGACCAGTGTGGTCAGCCCGCAAATGAATGTTTTGCTACTGCGCGAGCTGTTTACCTGCCTGATCTGTGAGGATTCTATATATATGCGTATTATCGGCAGTGTAACAATGAGCACGCTATTGGCCCGTCATGCGCGCAGCGCTGTGACCGTTGCTTTACCTCGGTCCTACCGCGGTTTGCATAATCACAGCGACCATTGTGTTTATCGTCCGCGGCCTCTGTCACCCGACACCCGTTGTTCTGTTGATATGCGTGTCTGCAATTATTGATGGTGTCGTAGTTTATGTGGTGTTTTTATTGTTTTATTTGTAGATTTCATTGTATGTTTAATTATTTAGTTATTAAATACATGGCTTATATTTGGAGAACCTTGATGCTTATTTATTTAATGACCCCTTTCTTTCAGTAATTCTCCTTGTGTTTTTTGCCTTGTTTGCCTGGACGCGCCTCCCTATCCGATCTTGGTTTCAGGTTACTTGATAATTTTGCGGCGTCCGGGGGTCGCTAGATGTTCGACCCGTTGTCGTCATCATTTTCGTTTATGTTCCTGTGCGACGTCCGGGGCTTGCTGGTGTACGAGTTTTACCTACCTATTTATCTATTTTTATGTTTTATCTAATATGACGGGTGTTTTTTTTATTCTTTAGTATATTAGTCATTTACATTTTCTTATGACTCGTGTATATTTCGCGTATTGTCCGTTATCCTTAATCCCCTATCGACATTCATTCAGATGTCATTGACTTATGCCTGATTATTGTTTACCCTATATATTCCCGTGACCTTTAACTTCCTCTACTGCTAATTATTATTAATTCTGTTATTCATTAAGTGTTATTAGTTGTGTTTTTTTCTAAATATTACATTATTTATTTGTTATTTATCTTATATTTTCCCGTGACACTTATTCCTTTTTACCTATATATATATATATATATAATTATTTCTATTGTTAATTAGATGTTCCTGATTATTGTTTAAATTTACTTTCCCCTACTTTACATTATTTGTATTTATTAGTGTTATCGTCCTATTTCTGACTGAATTGGTTATTTCTCCGGCGTTTTTGTCTTCCGAATGTATTCCCTTTATATATCGTTTAAGTTTATTTAAGTTTACTACTAGCGTTTTGTCTCCTCTTTGGATCTCCGCGTTATGTGTTGAGTAGTTTATGCCTAGGATTTCAGATGATAGTGCCTTCCTTTGAATATTTGGTTGTAATGTTCAATTACTCGTTCCCAATCTCCGAGTGCTATTAGTCCTAGATCTCTAATAAAACCGAATGTTGCTATTCCGTATTTTTCAACCAATAATTGCAGCGTTTTCATACAAGTTGTTATATCTGATCTTAAGGGTTTATCATACATGTGTTTTTTTCAAAATTATTCCGAACGTATACTTGTCTCCGTGTCGATTTACTATTATTTCTTTTACTGCGCGCTGTATCTCCAGCAGTTGTTCTCTGTTTATATATCGTCGTTCTATGAGAGCATTTAGAACCTCCGTGTCCAACACCATATCATCCGATAGCATGTAGGCGATATTGCACTTATGAGAAAACGGATGCTCGTTTAAACCTTGTACACCAGTAAATAAGTCGCTATCACGAGGGCCTCTTTCCCATCCTGGTGCGCCTTGGTCAGCTCGCGCTTCTGCTATTAGATAGCGCGCCATTGCCTCTCGTACATGAGGGCTTCGTTGGAAGCTCGGGAGTGGCTCGACTTCCCCTGACTTTGTGCCTAATTCTTCATCTGTTTCCTCTTTTGTTACGACATGCAGGGTAAAATGGTTGCCTGTGAGGTATAAATGTACGAATTCCTTCCCTTCATTTATGTTGAAGTGACAGTATCTATAACTTCCGTTGGTTTGAAAATGTACACACACATTGTATTCAAATGTTTTCGAGAAGATGTATATGCAGTCTGCTTCTCCGTACTCTACTTCTGATAACAAAATTCGGCGCGCTTCCCCTGGGTTCCCACAAGTTTCCAGATGTGGGCTACAAAGAAGTTGATATCTTAGTTGGCTTGCTGTTATTTGTAAGTTCAAGGCATTTATTATCGAATGAAATGAGCAGTTCCCTGAGAGGTCTGTTTGTATATTTCTGCCGTGGATCAGTTGTTTACGTGGTTGCGTGCATGTGTCTTGTTCAGAGTATACGAAAAATCGTTATGCTAGCTCGTCTGTATCCGCGGTGCTGCGAGGTTTTGGAGATTGTTAAGATCTGGGTGGCGTTTCCATACTTGCATCGGCCTTATCTATGATCGCTTGATTTATAGAGGAGTATTCCATTTCCTCTAAGGAATTAGACTTGCTGCTTGTTTTTGTGACGCTAGTTCCCTCGTTCGTTATTTCTGGGTTCGTCTGCATTACTGCTGTCAGGTAGCGGTCTTGCGTGGGCCTCGTTGTCGATTTGTGGAGTTAAACGGTAGAAATCTTTCTTTGGTTCGTAACCTGGAAGGCGTTCTTTCGACCTATTAAGATCGTCGTCCTCCGGTATCAAAGGGATATGAGCAATAATGATAGGCTGGGGAGAGTATACTTTCGTATGCGGCTGTATATGTGCTAGGTTTCCTCTTGCTAACGTTTCCGTAGTCGGCGCTACTGGCACCCTCCTGATTTCTCGATTCCCATAAATTTATTTGCACACCCGATTTGTCTCTCCTACTTATTTCTGCCACGTCGACTACGAGGCGAGTCCTGAAATTATTTTTCTGGCCAAAGAGTGTTTGTCGCAGGTTAGTTAACGGCGAACTTGACTTTGAAGCTTTATTTTCGGAGTTTTTGCTCTCTGCTTGTTGTGAGCTCGGTTTTGGAGTCTCCTGACTCGCTTTGTCCCGTGAAGTATCTTTCAGTGTTTGAGGCCGTAGTATGCTAGGCGGCTCTATAGAGGTTTCGCCTTTAGACGCATTATACGATTTCTCCTCCACTTGATCCGATGTTATCTGTTTGTTTTGCAACACCTCGTCCTCCGAGTCTACTCCTAGACTGCTGTCACTATACTTGCTGATTTCCATGTCGTCTCTGTGAAATCTTGGCGCGCTCCGATTAAGAAATTGCTTTCTTATTGGTTTCCTTGGATCACTTTGTTCCTGCCGTTGCGGAGTGCTCGTTGTTTGCATTCCTATCACCATATTATCTTCTCTGATGAGTTTTCGTAAGGTTTTGTTTGGATCGGCCTGACTTATAATTGGTTCCGATGTTGTCCTTGATTCGGATTTTTCCTCGCACATTGGGTACATTTCTCCTGTTTTCTCGCCATGTACTTTCTTATAACCTCCTTTTTGCCTCTCCGTGCTCTTACTACTGCACCGATAGCTATTCGTCGTCTGAATTCGAGGTATTGCCTGAACCTACAGACTCCGTATAGGCTATAACTTGCCGTTTCCTTTCCCTGTATTTCCCGCGTCCTCTGATTCAGCGGATACTCTCTCCCTGTAAGCTGTGTCAGCTGGCCTTAATTTCGGCCATTTCCGTGCTTTCCTGAAGCGTTATACGGTTGCTTCTCTCTTCTGTTCTTCGGCTAGCTTGTATAATTCCGCCTTCAGTCTCTCTGGATTTTCTTCTCCGTCTTGTAATAGTGGGTTACTAGAGTGCGCATCTGCGATACCGTTGCGAGGACCTGGTCTATATATGATATTAAATTCGTAGCTTATTAGCTCTGCTTCTAATCTATTGAATCTAAGATCCGGCTTTTTGGTGGTTAGAAAGTGCTTTAGCGGTTCGTGATCCGTCACCACTGTGAATCTTCGCCCTGCGAGTTAGTGCCTAAATTGGTCCTTAGCGAAAACTACGGCTAATAGCTCTCTATCGTAAGTGGAATATCTCAGTTCTGCTCCCATAAGGAGCCGTGATGCATATGCGCGGGGTTGGTCGCTGCCTGGCTGACCCTGGCTCAAGATGGCTCCTATCGCATAATTTGATGAGTTGGTTATTACTAGGAAGGGCTGCGTTAGGTCTGGTGCCTTCATTACAGGTTCCTTGCACAGTGCTGCTCGTAGTACGTCAAAAGCTTGTTGGTGTTCCTCTTTCCACACAAAGGGTTCATTCTTCCTTAGTAGCCTGGATAAGATAGCTGCTGATTTTGCGAAAACTTCAATGAAGCGTCTATAATACCCCGAGAGTCTTAGAAATTGCTTTATCTTCTTGGCATTAATTGGCGCTGGGAATTTGTCACCGCCTCTATTTTCTTAGGGTCGGCTCGAATTCTTTCTCCTCCGGCGATGTGTCCTAGGAAGTCTGCTTCTTTTTGCAAGAATTGGCATTTCAGCGATTCAATTGTCAAGTTAGTATCATCTAATCGTTTCATTAGGCGACAACGCTTCTTGCCGTGTTCCTCGAGATCTCTTGCAAAAACAATGATATCGTCGAGGTTAACATACAACTCTGTCCCCTGTAGACCCGTAAGAGCCAAGTCCACAAGAGACTAGAAGGTCGAGTGAGCGCCCTTGAAGCCCATGCCTAGTCGTTGGTAGCAGTAATGGCCGAAGGGCAACGTGAAGGTTGTTTTATGCGCATCCGCTGGGTCCATCGGTATCTGGTAGAACCCTGTTCTAAAATCTAGGGCCGTGAAGTATCTGGCGGTAATTATATCCGCGGTGTTGGTTATCGGGTAGCTATATCCCACTGTTACTACGTTTAGTTTTCTAAAATCTGTTACCAGTCGCGATCTCTTTGTTCCATTCGCTGCAGGCTTCTAGGATATCACATATGTAGGAGAGCTGTACGGCGAATCCATTGGTCTGACCGAGTTTCTCGCCCGGCAATCCGAAAACATAGTCTTTTCCGAAATATCTCCTTAATGTGATCAATTTCTTCCTCCGCTAGATCCTTTAATTTTTCCGGATCAAGGAGTTCAAAAATTTTCTGAGTTCTGCCCTTGTTTTTGTTTGAGAATATTGTGCATATATTGCTTTGCATAATTCCAGTGTTACCTCCAGTGGGTTTATCTCTATTTCTTTCTCTGTTGTATTAACACATAACGCGTGTATTATCCCCTTCTGATTGGTGCCAATAAAATTCTCAAAGTATATTCCTTCTTCTAAATTCTGTAGAGGGGAAAACTCTACTTCCTCCGATTCGTCGCTGGCTCTTGCATAAATTACTTGTCTCGTTCGGTATAATAAATCGTTTATCTTGAGTAAAAGGTATTATGGTTTGACCAAATTCTATACATCTGTCTGCGGCATTGACCTTTCCACCATATTTCGTAAATACATCCCATTCCAAAATACCATCTGTGTCTATGGGAAATTCATCAGGAACTACGTGTACGTCGCACTCTAGTCCCTCTAAGCTCATCTCTGTTTTACCTAAACTTAGACATTCTCCTGCCGTAACTCCATTAATTGCTATAATGTTTTGTTTATCAATTGACTTCCACTTTGTGACGTTACTCGCATTAATTAAGGTCACATCCGCTCCGGTCTCCGCATAGAATCTCGCCTTTCTCCCTTCTAAAGCTTCACTTGTAAGTTCTACAATTGGTGGCTTGCGTCCTGTTGTCGCAAACCTTATCGTATGCTTATTATTCTCGTTGTCCTCATGCACGTGGCTTCTCCTCTCTAGCAAGTATTTTATTCAAATGTAGGCCCACAGTCTATATTATTTCTAGATTCCTGGAGTGGACACTGTGATAAAGTTGTAGAACAAACGATGCCAGATAATAAAATTGTTAATATAAAAAAAATACCAACAGAAACAACAGGAAAGATTCAACCACTTGATGTATATGAATTTCGCATTTGGAAAAACTATGTATAACACTTTTCAGATCAAGTGACTTTGGTTGATTATGACTTGAATTTACATTTAAGAAATAACATCATAAAATTACAATCTCTAGTTCAGAACGAGCTTTCTTCACCGAGATATAAGAATATATTCAAATATTCGTGGTACAAAAGTGGTTACATTAAGGAAAAACGAGATAATTTTGACAATCCTGTTGAGCTCTTTTTTGAAGATTCTTGCAATATACAGTGAGATATAGAAGGATGTAATAATATTGCTATTATACTATGTGGTTGGTGTAAGAAGGCTCCATGTTTTTTGAAGCACTTTTTTTAAGAAAATCATTATTGTAAAAAATATAAAGAATGAGATACTGTAATTTTATCATTAAAGCAGAATAAATATCGAGTTATATTAAATGACTTATTTCTAGGGGTGACTTTAATCACGCTTTTTGTACTATTGCATTTAAAAAAATCTAGTTTTTTTTTTAATATAAATTAAGTGTTGCAACCCCTTCCGTCATAGACATGTCTAATATCTTAAGTTTATTATGACTACTATTTTACACTTGATTTCACCAAAAAATATTAATTAGAAGCCGAGATATAATTAAAAAAATGATTTTTAGACTAATGTTTACGGGTGGTTTTCACCCCTTTAAAGTGGATGTCGACACATAAAAACAAATACGGGTCTCTTAATTTTCCGAGTACTGCAACATGTCACGGAATGGTTGAAATCGGTGCGGTCGGGTAGAGGGACTTTCCTTGTGAATAGACAAAAAATTTAATTAAATTAATTAAATTTATGATAAATTACACAGGCACACAATAAAAAGAGATACGTGCGCAAGAAATCAGACCTATCTATCCTTATGTTTTTCGGGGCGCTAAATTCGAATATAAGATCAGTTTGGCTGTATTACGTCAGGGACAAGGCCAGATCAAGGTCAAATTAAGAAAAGAAGGTGTCAACCCCTATTCTTTCTGAAGAAAAAATACATTTTTTTAATCAATATACGGCCATTAAAATTGCAATAAATTTTTGATCGCCTTAAAACTGATTCCATATAATCTTTTGTAGTGTATTAAAAACTAAGTCGGCTGGTTTCCTGGTTTTAACCAAAAATATCTTTGACCTTCAACTATAGAACTATAAAAATATGTTTTTTAATTTATACCTTCTTTGTTACAAGGTTGAGCCAAATATTAGAAATGCTTGTTCAAATTATGGCAAAAAGAATTTTAAAATGTAGTTTTAATAAATTATTTTGTATTGTGAATAATAATAATAAAGTCTTTTAAATATTTATATGAGGTTACAATTATGATTTACGATAAATAAATATCTATAACAATGAATATAGTTACAAGTAAACTCATATTCTTTGAATATAATTTTATTGTGCTATTATTTAACTATATTAAATATATTTATAGTATATTGTCAAGATATACTCGTGACGATTATTTTATGCCACAATTCACTTAAAAATATGGATGAGTATTAAAATTATCATTTCGAAAAATATTCAATAAAAACCTCGGGGACCTCGAATCTCAGAATTATTGGTACGTCATAGCGTCAAGCGAGTAGTCCGTTGTCCTTAGCGGACCTCGTCAAGGGACCATGATGCTTGCGATTACCTATTGCCCTGGCCTTTATACTGTGAACTTACACATAAAGCCTGGTGGTACGCGCTGTTCTACGTTTCCTAACTGGCAGAGTCGACAGCGCTCTACATACTTCGCCACGTCACTGTATACTCTCGGCCAGAAGTTGTAATGTTACACTTTGACAGAGACTAGGCTGCGGATAGATGTTACTATTATTTATTTTTCTTGACCACCAGCCAGTAAAGACTCTTGCCACATCGAGAAAGGGACAGGAGATAGAAGGAAATCTCTTAGACCTGGCGTGGAAGAGATTAAATACAAAATAAAAAGACCATGGTTATTTATAAATAAGACTCACTAGATTCTTCAACCCTCTTCGAGCTGAAGCTCAAATACAAAGTTTCCCCAAAAGTTAAATACTTGACGGTGGACCACTCCTGATATAGCGTGTTAAGTTAGAAAAATAGAAACGTATGACCACTCGAGATATTAATTAATTCAGGTTCTAAAATCCGAATATATCAGCCGTGTAATATATTCGGATATATATGTCGTCGCGTCTCTTTTTCACAGCAATTAGACTTCAATATGGCGTTGGCGCCATAATGAAATTCATATATCTTCTTAAATTGTCAGTTCCATGAAACCTTTTGTTATAATAAGTACATATTTGTATTTTTTATCATGTAAAACTAAGTGACAACAAAGGTGATAATGTCTTTGGCATGCCCCTTACGTGCTTTAAATAATTTTTCCTGAAATTAAATCTTGAATGACAAATTCTAGAAATGTATTGAATCCTATGTGAGACTTCTTGATTTTGAAGAGGATCCGATTCCATAAATTATTGAATGAATAAGAACTATCAATAGGGATTTGAATTTAAAAAAAATTAGGCTGTTAAATTTCATTTAGCAGTATCGAATAAAAAGTAAGACATCCACAATATGCATAAAAATAATGAATTAAAGAACTTTAGACTTATAAGTTCGACCAAGTTTGCATGTATTTTTTTATACTTATATTTTTCATACTTATAGCATTTTGTTCAAATTTATAAATATTTATTCTAAACATTTTCTATTAAATGAAAGTTGTTAAAATGAATATTATCATCGGATAAGAGACATTTGCATTTATTTAAATGCTACTGCCCAAACAATATTTATTAAGAGTTGTGTATCATCGGTTTTATTTTGAATAAACAATTGATTTTTATTTTAATATCTAGAAAAGGCAACGTACAACTGATCATGAAAAAAAAGTGGCTTGTGAATATAAATACCAACTGGGTCGCAACTTTGTCCTTGCAATTTATTTATTGTCATGGCAAAAGTCAAAATTAGAGGAAATTGTCCACGGGATAATACGAAAGGCAAAGATATATTCACCAGTGTCTAAAATAATTCTTGGAATGAAAGCAGTAGTTTCCTTTTATCACCTGCAATAACCTCAGCTTTGATATTATGTTTGAACAGTTTAATTATTTTCAATCTGGTACCATTGCAAAGACCGTCATTTATACTTATATTTTGAATGAGCATGGCTATTGTATTTTTTTAGAGTCAATAGTGGGGAACCTAGGAATTTCAAAGAATTTAAATATTCTGTTGGACATTTTAATTCAGCATCACTGACGAGAGTTTCATCTACAACTTTAGCATAATCGATAATATAATATTGTATATAACTTCCTCACCATTGATTTTTTTCAATATTTTTTCAGGTTTTTTTTTTGTAAATGTCTTCATTGTGGGCCGATAAAATGACTCTGTTTGAAAGATCATCATTTACAGATAAAAGTAGCCGTAAATTTTATTGCATAAGTTATTAGTTTTCAATTTATCTGGAATCTTAAAACTGTCAATATATATCCATCACCAATATTTAAAAGTCAAGCTGAAACATTAATATTTTCAGATCTCATATTTATCTTTAATTTAACATCTTGAAATTCTCCCACAGAAAAGATTCTTTAATTGTTTCATTAATAATTTTTTATTTAGTACCATACTTGATTATAGAAAGTTTTTGACGAAAGTCTCCGCCGAAAATAATTAATTTTTCAGCAAATGGTGTGCTACTCAAGTTGCAAATGTTCGCAAAGTATTATCAATAATTTCCAAAGCATTTTTAACATAACGTTTACTCAATTTAGCGGTTTTAGTTTCAAAGTTCTATGCCTGCCTTAGCCACTGATAATATTTGTTTTTTTTTTCTTAAAAAATTATAAATTCAAGTATAATGCGAAAATGTTTTTCCTGTCCCTCAAGGTCTATGAATAAATATCATTGTATCCCTGCATCATGATTTTGTTACATAAACATAAATATGAATTAGATCTGTGTTTATTTTTTGTGCAAAGAATTGAAAATTTCTATGTATTTGATAATGTTAAATTCATATTCTGTTTTGGAAAATTATCAATATCAAAAATCAATATCATTTATAAATATTAATGCTTTATTTTCAGCATTATCATTAAAGTCAAGATGTGCAGGATGTGTAATTTCATTATGCATCAAAGGGTTTGAATCTTTTTTTCTGCATTCTAATTAAATCCCTATCATGACCTTTGTGTAAATATTTCCTATCGTCACGTGTGTACACACGTCACGGGTTTCTAATTACTATAAGAAGACGAGTAGAAGAGTGCGATATGGGTACCTCTTCTCTATTGCTAAAATGTCAATAGGCGGCATGTTTGATACCCTGCGATAAACAGAGGCAACCCTTAGTGCAATTTTTCTGTATACTGAAGTTAGCTTTGGCACGTATAATTTCACGATTATGGTGTCCGCTCATTTGTAGTATTATTTGGCAGTTGCAGGTTTATATTGTTTGTTATTGTAATTGTATTACTCAGTATTTCTCCTAGATTACAATAATATATATTCATGAGGTTTGCTATTTCTGATTTATCTTTAATTATCTGATTGGCGTACTTTTTTATATGATCATGACTATTTTCTTATATCACAATAACTATTAATGCAAAATTAATCATTTTTTGTTTATATTGAAGGTATTTTTATACGATATCAGTTACATTTGATCGCATTTGAAAAACTTTATTTTATCATAGAAAAAATTAAAAATAAAATTTTCCAAATTCGAAAATGCATTAAAAAACATTTTATTTGATCCAAATAAGGTTACTTTTCCTGATTTTGGAATCAAAAAACAAAACTTCATGCCAAATTTTAATAACATCTTCTGTATAGTTCCGGAGATATCACGACACACACATCCATACGGACTCTTTCTAAAAACAATTTTACTATTACAATACTTCCTCTAAAAGGCAATAAAAAATGCATCTGGAAAAAAATTTATCAAAAAGAGGTATAAGTTAGGCCGTGAATAATTTTTTTTATTCAATGTTTAACCAACGTTTGATTTGATCAAAAACTAGTAACTCCAGCTAATAATTCATATGCTTATAGTGCGTATACCTTTCTAATCTACAGTGCTGGAGCTAAGAATTCTGATATTTCAAGCTGTCTGATGTCACGATATACCAGGATTAATTGATTCGGAGAAAATTAATCCAAGTATTCTAATAGTTCATACGAAAGCTTTATCAAAAGCAACAACGAAGTATCCGTTGAAAACATTATACTTGGTGAACTACCAAAGCGAGCATAGTAGGATTCATAGATAACAAACCTTTTAACGGCGATAAAAAATACAATCCATTCAATTTTAAGCATTATAACATACATTTATTTTTTTTTTTTTATATTAATGGTACGCAAATATCCTCGAAATCGCTGCAACCGAATTTGAAATAGAATCTCTATATTGATATTTGCGCTTTATTCAGAGATTGGAATTCATTTTTCATATCAAGAAAACAGCATTTCAAGAGAAAATTACAATCAAGGAAGGTGTTTATTTGTTTTTGGTTTAACTCCTGATCTTGCAGCAAATAATTTAATTAATGGCAGTACAAGGATAGAAGTTTCATTTGCTGAGCCATTACTATGTACGATAATGCAAATCGAATACGACAACGTGCTGAAATTGATTCAGCGAGACAAGCTATCGTCACGTTTAGTAAATAATATACGTGGCAATAATTTACTGACATGTATTTTTTCTAAATTTTCTTGTACAATAAAGTATGCCTTGGAAAAAAATTCTGAGCTTTAGTAGCGAGTTATAAGTTTTTGCTAAAATAATAATCTTCAGTTATATATATTATACAGGGTGAGAGACAAAGAATTTGAATCTTGATTTCTTTTAAACTAATCGATCTCATAAACTGCAAAAAGAACTTAGTCAAGGTAATCAAAAGATTTATCTTTTCTCAAAATTTCAACTTAATTAAATCCTTTTTACTCCCACAAACGTACGACATAGAATTACCATTTTTTTTTAGTTTTCGATTTTTAGCTGAAAAATAAATCACCAAAATGGCTTTAAATCTTTACATATGAATTTTTTTTTAAATCATGTAGGAGAAAATAAGCAATTTTATGCTCTTTCAGGAACACTAATGCCAAATTGTATGCGTTATGTTATGAAAAAAGGCAAAAATAATTTGCAAAAATCAAAAAATGACCATAAAATTGCCAAACATTGGTCAGAATTAAAGTTTTTATCTCGAATTCATAATCAGAAAAAATATATGCATGTCAAATTTACACGAACATACACACAGCCATCCGTACGGACATTTTCAAAAAACGCGTAATTCGAACTGCAATCACTTTAAAGCCCGTTTTTATCAAGCAAAACTGAAAATTTTACTATTACAAAGCTTCCTTCAGGAGGAAGCTAAATCAAAAATTAATAGATAGCTTTTTCGATCTCTTAAGTGCAGAACGTCAAACTTATCGTGTTGTGCTTCGATGTGAGTTAATGTTAATCCTACCAGAGAGTCATTGCTGTTATTATTATATCTATTAACATAATCAATTAAAAAATAAATGCTTAATTAATGGGTGTAGATCTTTACTTAACAAACAAGTCTATCTATTATATTATTCTCATGATCATAACGTTTTTCTCATACTTTGAATATTTATTTTCAGGTACGCAGCAGAGTAGCTAATTTAAGAGATTCTAAGAACCCTACCCTTCGAACTAACTTTATTATTGGGGCTATAACACCTGGACGACTAGCTACTATGACAGCTGAAGAAATGGCAAGTGACGAAATTAAACAGTTAAGGGAACAATTTAAAAAAGAAGCTATTAATGATGCTCAACTCGCAACGGTGCAAGGAACAAAGACAGATTTATTAAAATGCGGAAAATGCAAAAAACGTAATTGTACCTACAATCAAGTTCAAACTCGATCGGCTGATGAACCTATGACGACATTTGTTTTATGTAATGAATGTGGAAATCGATGGAAATTTTGTTAAATTTCATTCAGTGAATAAAATAAAGGGGTACCTTGTCCAGCGACCCTATTATACTTTAAATTTTCTTGGTCCCCTATATATGTTTTACTATTTCCTTTGATCTCTCATTTATTACAGTATCGGTGATTAAGTATTGGTATCGTATTCCGCTAACTTTAATACGATTATTCTAACTATTATAGCTTATTACTATCTTCTTTCAACCATTCAATATTTAGAAAGATGAAAATGTGAAGATTTAGAAAGTTAATACGTTAATGGCGCTAGTTGCTCAATTTTTACACAGTTAATTGCGTGTTCTTTTTTCATCAAGATGTAGCAACGGATGGTACTACGCTCGGCAAAAAGTTGTTAAGCTTTTTCTAATTATGAGATTTTATGCGAATTTGTATTGTGTAGTAGGCGAATGATTAAGAGAACTCTAATTAAATGCTAAGTTAACTTTGTCTTGATAATAAGTTGCTATATATATATATATATACAATAGATGTATACACTCTTGTATATTCGTACCGTTTTTCTGTCAATACTAAACTGATCCTCACTCCCATGCTTGGGCCCTCTGGCTCCTTACCTAAGCAGGATTGCAACGTCTCGACGACAATATTACACCCATCTCTTTACTGGATTTCATTGAGATCTCAGATTTGGAATAAACAACAAGAAGCTTACATTTATGTTTCTCCCTGACTTCAAGAAAGTTTCTTTCGGCTCCTCAAACCAAGTCACCCGCTGGTTGTCCTCTTACCTCTAAGACAGAGTACAAGCTGTCATTGGCAACGACAACGAATTCTCCATTTTCGTACCCCGATGCCAAGACACCTTGGCTAGGCGCTGTTGCTTTTATCATAAAAGATAAGCTAGAAACGGTAGGCGCATAAATTGTGTTTTTTAGTGTTTTTTAGTGATTTTTTACCACTACTGCTTTATGGTTATGTTTTATGACAAAATTAATAGCGCCATCGTATTCTACGTGAAAAAATACATCGAAAACATGTATTGCATGTTTGGAAAAAAACTTAAGTCTGCAAGCTCGACACTCGAAAGAAATAATTATAGGTCCTTTATGTGGTAAAAACGAATTCCGAAGAGGCAGCATCTTCAACATTTTTTGCTTCGAGCATTATTATTTCGAGTGAGGAGCGTGCAGACTTATTGGGAATCTTGCATTAGTGATAAAAAAAATACATTACAAAAGTTAATCTTATATTTATTTATTCAAAAATTTCGCATACTGTACTACATTTCCCTGTTAAAAAAATAATCGATAGGGATCATAAAGATTTCTCATTCAATTAAAAGCTGTATCCGTATCACCCTTTTTGAATTAGAACTCGATTAAATTCAATATTGTTATATAAATTACATTGCCATTTCGACCCACTATTCGACGTCAACCTCCGCGCATTGAGTTTTACAGAACCGCCACCCATACCCGCCTATGCGTCTGACCTAACCTTGTTGACGGAGCCTCGTTACCAACAGAACCGGCGGCCATGTTGTGGCGCGTAATGTAAAGTTATTTTGTCCGGACTCTGTATATACCAACGTGTTCAGCGTAAAAAATTGAATGTAGGGCAGTTGGTCCGGAAATTTTCTCTCACACATGCATATATATATATATATATATTGTAACGGGCGGCGAGACGCGCACGTCGGCGCGGGGTGCCAAAGCGCGGGAAGGCCGGTAGAGATTTCGCAATTAGAGGAAAATTCGAGACAGTTAACTTTTGACCGCATTCGCGAGCAGTAGTGACGACGCGCGCCAAAAGTAATAGCAACAGCAGCAGCAAAGACAGCAACCCTAGCAGCAATAGCAGCATCGTGAGCAGCAAGAGCAGCAACGGCAGCAACCGCAGCAACCAGAGCTACCACGGCACAGCAACACGGCTAGGTCGAGCAGGAGACTCCCTGGCCAGAGTACAACGAGGATCATCGCGATAAGATAAAGTAGGATCTTATTTCCTTTTATTTATGCGCGATCGACTGGCGAGGCATTTGGTCCCAGTCGTTGAGCCGGTATATTTTGTGGCCTTCTCGCGACGCGAATACGTGCAACACGGACGACGGATTGCTTAATTGAATAAACGCCTTTTTATTAGAATCGGTAGTGTGTTCATTTGATTGTCGTCCCGATCCCTCTTTCTATTCAAACCGCCGAATACCGCCGCCTCCGCGGGCACTACACAGGAGTGTAGTGCATACTGAGCACCGGGGCATCGTCGCAGGTAGGCGACCACACGAGCGAGTACAGCATCTCGCAAAGCAAAGTGCAGAAGGACTTTGCATTTGTACGGGGTAAATAGGCAGTTAGCCGCGTAGAAACCACCCCGTTACAACTGGCGCCCAAAACGTGTGGATACGCGGGATAGGAAAAGAAAAAGTGTTGCGCGCGAACTCGAGATAGGGAATTCCCGATCCGACGAAAAGTAAGCGAATTTCGTAGATAGACGGTTGAATTTCTGAGAGTTCGAAAAGGCCTAGGCGTGATATACAGCATTATATTTGCGCCGAGCCAATCAAAACAAATATCGGTTCGTTGGTCGGCTGAGCAGCAGCGCGCGAGAGTAGGAAAATCCGTGCGCGCTATAGTAGTGTGCGAGCGCCGAGTACGAAGCAGCTGGCGCGTGTTAGTACGCTGCGTAGCGGGAGTATACGCGAGCGCGCGGAGAGTGTGTGCGCGAGCCGCTTTGTGGGAGCGTCGGTGAGCGCGCAGAGAGTGTGTGCGCGAGCGGCTTGGTGGGAGCGTCCGTGAGCGCACGGAGAGTGTGTACGCGAGCCGCTCGGTGGGAGAGTACGTGCGAGTGCTACAAGTGCGTGTGTCCGCTACAGTACGTAGCGCAGGCATAGTGCAAGCGCCGTATCGCAATAGAAGCGATATAGTACGCGTACCAGAGCGTGTGTGAGTGTGCCTGCGTATAGGATAGCACAGCTGGCTGAGGATAGAGCCTACCTGTGTATACGCAGCATAACGCGTATTATACGACAGGAAAAGAGTGCGAGATCAGAAATTCGGTGCAACGCACGCCGTCTCGCACTTAGAATCCACGGAATAAAATCACGCCACAGTTATTAGAATAGAGGCGTTAGATTTTTTTGGATTTTTTAGGCTAGCTTAATACTGATAGGAAAGCGTAGGTTTTTCGTGTATTGCAAATACACAATAGCTCGCTAATAAATTATCAGATTAGGTCGCTGCTGCTACGTGAATTAGTTGCATAGAGTCAATAAATTTTAGCGTGAAATCTACGCGTGAAAGATGGCTCAAGAAACCGAAAAGAGCGTAGGAGACTGGTGCTGTGCACTAGATGACGCCGATTTACAAGAAGCACTGACCTCGTTGAAGCTTCGAGCTGATGGCTTCAAGTTAGCCAAAGCCGCCAGACTTCACTAATGGTTAATGGGCGACTATGCTGAAGAGGATTTTATGCCAATGGGAGAAGTGTTGCCATCGGAAGCTCGCGTTGAAAGAGAGCTGCTCCGACAAACATTAATAGATGAAACGAAGCTGGAAACGACAGGTGATACCATTGCGGATGAATCATATGACCCTACGGCAACACACCCGCTAGAAAGATTGGCGCACGACCAGACCATAGCAGAACGGTTAAGGTGGTCGAGTGATACACGGATCCCATGCGGGCAAGGCGCTATAAAGAAGGTAGCGCGAGCCTCAGCCAGTACACCGTGGGTAATCCCAGCAATGCAACTTTCTGACGAGGAGGAGGATGCAAGAAATGTTGCAGATAGTCGTAGGAAGGACGATGAGCAGCTGGATCCCAGGTCCCTTCCGACTCACGGTAGAGGAACGGCTGAAGTAATTGTACAGCGAGTGCGAGGTCAGCCAGCGATACTGACGGCAAACAGGAAAGAAACAACGGAATCTGGGAAGGATGAGCCAGATGACGCTGTAAAGATTCTGACACGCCGTGCGGAGGGAACAGACGCCAGGATAGACCAGCTAACGAAGAGCGTGGAAACGTTAATGGCGATGATGATGGGTAGCGCCGCGTCGAGCACAAGAGTGGAGCAAACTCCAGCCCCTCCGAAGCCAACACGCAAGACGCAAGGTGGTTTACCCCCGCCAAGGGTCGACTTCCAAGATACGTACAGTATCTTTGGTAATTAGGACATGGCCAGCCCAGTAGCGCGGCCGCGTAACATGACGACGGTGCCGGCAAGGGGCGTTAGACGTCAACTCCTGGCAGGTGCTGGGGGGAGCAAAAACGCTACAGGCGAGACGAGTAGCGTACCTGGTAGTAGAAGCACTACCAGTGGTATGACGTCCCACAATTCGTCTAGAGCGGCCAGTAGTGTATTCGGAAAGTGGCCAGTCCGATTCAACGGCGATGCCAGCATGAGTATCGAGCACTTCATTCAGAAGATGGACGGAGTGCAGAGGTTGAACGACCTTACAGAAGAACAGATACTAGCTGCACTCCAGGAGGTATTCACCGGTTATGCCTATGAGTGGTTGTTAAACCGAGTTGATGAGACGGGAGGGTGGAATAGCTGGCAAGAGTTTTGCACGTGTGCCAAGACGTGGTTCGGCAAAACTCAAGGATACCAGCAGAGGCACAGGCACGCACACAGGGACCAAATGCGTGTATATCACAAGCCTGCAAGGTGTTATGCGTAGGATGGTGCCGAAGCCTAGTGTATCACAGCAGCTTGATGTGATATACCACAACATGCTGCCTGCTATAAAGAGAATTCTGCAGCGGAAAGATTACAGCACTGTGGAACAAATTCTAGAAGCAGCTGCTGAGATAGAAGCCACCATCGAGAGCGAGGCGGTATTAGACCCCCTCCACCTCCCGCAGCCTCACTGTTGCCGGAATTGGCTTATAAGCCAGATCTCTGTCCTCATAGCTCCACGGCCAAGGAAGCAGCTTTAGGAGCAGAGGTAATGGGGGAAGAGCCGCTGAACCTAGCAGCGATAAACCGCCTGCTTGACGAGCGATTTAAGAAAGCTTTTCAGAATAAGTCCCCGACAAGGTCACCACAGCGGCGAAAGAATTACCGCAGTGCCAGCAGAGGGCGTAATAGAAATCCAAAGAAAAAGGATAAGGAGACTGGCCCACCACGGAAGGAAAGTCCGAGGTCCGGAAATAAGTCGAGAAGCCCCAACAAACCAAAGACAAACACCTACAAAGACGTAGAGTGTTTTAACTGCGGTAACAAGGGCCATATCGCCAGGATGTGTAGACATCAGTCGGGAAACGCCAAAAAGGAGACGTAGGCGAGGCCCCTACATCTCTGAAGAGGGCGCAGCATGAGACTGGGACTAGTTCAGCGCGCCGGGCCTCGCCAGATGATTTCGATCTGATGATCGAAAAGCTAGCCAAGGTTAACAATGAGGCGCAACCCAACCTAAATGGCGATGAGTCACGCTATTTGGTAAAAGTTGGGATTGGAGAATTCCAAGTGCGAGCGCTCTATGATCCGGGAGCGGCGTTGACAGTAATGGGCACGCTAGGTTTACGAATAGCCAGCGCGTGTGGGCGCAAGTTACGCCCGTGCCAAGGTCGACAAGCACAATGCGCCAATGGACAGACTTCAACGATTGTGGGTACAGTAGACCTGCCATTCGAAGTTGAGGGAGTCCAGAGAGAAGTAACTGTAGCAATAATGCCAGATGCAGTCGAGAGCTGCCTAGTCGGAGCAAACTTCGGCAGACTCTTTAATGCAGTACACGACCCAAACGAGGGAGTGTTATACTTCAAGCGCGAAAGGAAAATAGTACAGCTTCGACTGGCAACGCTCGGAGTTACAGGTGTGCTCAATATAGCTGCAGTAGGTTTAGCGAGGATTCACGGAGGACGAACGCGCTAAGCTGAACAGACTTTTGGCTAGGATGAAACCAGCCCAGCCGAATGCGCTAGGTCGCACTCAGCTGATTGAGCATGACATCGACATTGGTACTGCTAGGCCCATAAAGCAGAAATATTACCCGGTGTCGAAGATGATGGAAGAGGAAATGCACCGCCAGGTACATGAGATGCTAGAGGCGGGCATTATTGAACTAGCAACAAGTGGTTGGTCTAGACCCGTGGTTTTGGTGCGCAAAGTGAATGGAAAGTTTTTGCGTTGACTTTCGGAAAGTTAATGCGCTATCAAAAGCTGATGCTTATCCTTTGCCGAACATGGATGATATACTGCGTAAACTGCGTAAACAGAAAGCGAAGTATATTTCGACACTGGATCTCAGTAATGCGTATCATCAGATACTGCTCAAGAAGGAAGCGAGACCAATCACGGCGTTTACGGTGCCAGGCCTGGGATTGTTCCAATTTAAGCGCATGCCTTTTGGTTTAGCCTACGCAGGAGCGTCATTCCAGAGGCTAATCGATGAAGTTATCGGACCAGAACTTCAGCCATACGCCTATTCATACCTCAATGACATAATTGTGGTCACAGAGACGTTCGAGGAACATATCAAGTACCTAGGAAAGGTCTTGACAAGGGTGAAAGAGGCAGGCCTAGTAATCAACCAAGAGAAGAGTGTCTTTTGCCATGACGGGTTTCGGCCTGATCCAGGTAAGATAGCCCCGGTAGTGGACTATTCGGCACCGAAAAACTTGAAACAGCTAAGGCGATTCTTAGGAATGGCGTCCTGGTATCGCAAGTTTTTAAAAGACTTTGCGAGCATCGCTGAACCTCTTTTTGCATTGACCAAGAAGGGAAGGAAGTATGAATGGAGTGAAGCACAACAAGATGCTTTCACAAAGATTAAAGCGCTGATGGCGTCAGCAACAATCTTACATCGACCAGACTTCAACGCACAGTTCGTCGTGCAAACGGATGCTAGCGATACCGGCTTAGGCGCCGTATTGATGCAAATCGTAGACGGCGAAGAAAGAGTGTTAGAGTTTGCTAGCCGTACCCTCTCCCCGGCTGAACGTAACTACTCTGTAACTGAGCGGGAATGCCTAGCTGTGATATGGGCGATAAGGAAGTTTAGACCTTATATCGAAGGATATGAGTTTAAAGTCATAACTAACCATAGCAGTTTGCGCTGGCTATGTAACCTTCGAAATCCAACTGGGAGATTAGCTCGTTGGGCTTTGGAAATGCAAGGACATAGTTATACAGTGGAGCATAGGAAAGGCTCACTGAACGCCGTACCAGATGCCTTATCAAGGATGTACGAAGACAGCGCGGTTCCAATTTCGGTGGTCAAATGGGCCAATGAGACTCAGGATGAGTGGTACCAGGAAAGGGTCAGGAAGGTACAAACCAGACGGCAAGATGTACCTCGATTCAAACTTCATGGGGGACAATTGTATACTTATCGCCCAGACAAAAACTCGCCGCCCTCGATTGAAGACGACGAGGCATGGAAAATCGTCGTACCGTGCGAAAAGCGCGAAGAGGTGTTACACGAGTGCCATGATGAACCATCAGCTGGTCACTAGGGACGTGAGAAGACGTACGCTCGAGTAGCCATGTACTATTACTGGCCGAAAATGTATAGCGACGTCTAGCAATATATACGACAGTGCATGGTCTGCCAACAGACTAAGGTTGAACAGCGTCCTCCAGCTGGACTTATGGAACGTAGGATCATCACGAGGCCATGGCAAACGTTGGCTAGTGATATGATGGGTCCGAAACCAAAAACGGTACATGGGAATGAATATATCCTCGTATTCGAAGATCTGTTTACTCGATGGGTTGAGTGTATTCCCGTAAAGCGAGCAAACGGTCCTACCATAGTAAAACACCTAGAGGTAAGGATAGTTTTGAGGTATGGCGCTCCAGAAGTATTTCTCTCAGATAACGGTACGGAGTTTAAAAACCATGTCGTAGACAGATATCTGGAATCGATCGGTGTCAAACCTGAAACAACGCCGGTGTACCATCCTTAAGCTAATCCATCGGAGCGAGTCAATAAGACGGTAACCAGTAGGATACGAGCGCTCATAGACGAAAACTATTCCAAATGGGATGAGCACTTGAGCGGAATCATCTTCGGATATAACACAGTTCCGCATTCAGCAACTGGGGTTAGTCCAGCGATGATGTTATATGGCAGGCAACCACCAAACCCTGTATCTGCCAGGCGCAGCCAAGAAAAAGCGGCTGCAGAGGAGTTACAAAATAGTGCATATGCTGACTGGTTGAACCGCATGAAAGGGCTGAGCCAAGTGCATGAGAATGCAGCTGAAAGAGCCAAGCGCGAGCAAGAGCGACAAGCTAGATACTATGACGCTCGACGCAGAGAGGCGGAGTTCAAAGTCGACGACTTGGTATGGAAACGCAATTATGTGCTTTCTTCCGCAGCGGATAAACGGTCAGCCAAGTTCGCCCCATCATATGTTGGACCATACAGGATTATAGATGTCTTGAGTACCAACACGTATCGTTTGAAGGACGAAGAAGGACAAGTGATAGACTTGGCCCATGCCAATCAACTCAAACGATTTTATCCGACAAGGACAATATTTCGAGAAGAGAAGACTGTAGCAGGTAATGCAGACTGTCCTAGGGAAGTTAGAGCAGACACGCGACGGGAACTACGAGCGAGCGAAGACCGCTCTGGAGGCAACCAGAGTGGCAATGCGCGTAATGATAGATCGCAGCACAGCAATGCTCAACGTGTGAGCCCCCCTCAATGTATCACGGAGCGTCAAGGTGACGACGTAGGAGACTCGACCCCGCCCCCTCGTAGGTTGCGCGGGCAACGCAGCGCTACGCAGCAGATGGGAGGTCCAGTTACAGGGCGGCCAGTAGCCAGGCCGCGCGGTAGGCCTCGGAGGGCCCAGTACGCGACTCTAACGGTGCCCGCACAGCCGATGAACGAGGCTAGTGCGACAGGCATAGCTAAGAGAAAGCCTGGTCGGCCTAAGGGCTCACGCAACCATGCTAGGTAGGCAGAATAATCTTTATTTCTGTTTCAGGATGGATTCTGGGGATTGGAACGGTGTCCTCAGCAGGATGTTTGAGGAGACCCGCCTACCGGCGGACTCCCTCACGGATGAGGAGGTCCTCATGGACCTAGACCACCCATCGGAGGAGGAGGGCCAACCGAGAAGGGACTGGGCAGAGGAGACTCGGGAGGATGAGCTCCTGATGACGCCCCCGAGTACCACCATCAGCCAACCACCGGAGGAAGACGGTGAGGCTCCGCCGCGCCGCCTGCGATTCACAGGCCTGCCTATCTCGGCGCGGTTAGAGTCCGCCCAGCCCGTTGACCCAGCACCATTAGCACCTGCTCTGGAGACTGCCTCAAGCGAGGTGGAGAAGGAGTGGGCCAAGCTACGGCCAGCGATCGAGGAGGTGATCGAGGCGAGCCTGGAGGCTCGCATGCTGGCACGAGAGGCCTTTAGGCGCTACGATAGCGCCGTGCGCCAGTATGGATCGGCTTTCCAGCAGCGCACGAAAGCCTGGACGCGACTGATCGAGGAGGAGAAGGCGGCGCTCAAGGCCGTCGATCAGTCGCGCCGTCATAGGAGACCTGAGGGCCAAAGAGTAGGCCCAAAGGTAGTGCCCCATCCCGGAGCAATCGCGCGGGCGCGCGAGGAAGCTCGACGGCGGCGTGCTCAAGAGGAGCAGAGCCCCGCAACCCGGGCCCTTAAAGAAGCCGAGGCGGCTTTGGAAAAGGTCCGGGCGTGGAAGGTGCTCGCCGACAAGAACGCGGCCAGAGGCGAAGTTCGCCGAGGGGTCCGGCCAGGGGCGTGCAGGCGACCCCGGACCGATGTGCGTTCAGAGAGCACACCACAACCAGAGAAGCCTATGCGCTCTGCAGGTGGTAGCTCTGCTCGGCGTGACCGGTCTGGGAATCGGGAGCACGTCTCTCCCGTGAACCGGCGAACGGCGCCGGTCGTGCGGCGCAGCAGGTCCCGCACAGGGACGCGGGGACCGTCGGAGGACAGAAGTGAGGAGCACCCCAGGGGATCGAAGAGGCGCCGAACCAGCCGTTCACGGTCCAGGTCCCAGAGGAAGCGCCGGCGATCCAGCAGCAGGGTTCAGTTCCGCCATCGCTAGCTTGTCCGCATGGAGTGCGGACGACCAAAAGAAGCTGCTCCATCTGCGGCCACGAGAGGGTGAACCGAGCTTCACGGTGCCCTAATTACCCTCATTCGGGCAGCGCCCAGGGCGCTCCCTTTTATGAATAAATTTTGATTTGTTTATTGTTGCAGATGAGGAGTTTGTCATTTGGCGCCACCCTATCCCTCTATGTATGGTAGAACCAAACTCGGGGCGATATTTTGGTTCTAGGGGGGGGGGGGGGTTGTAACGGGCGGCGAGAGGCGCACGTCGGCGCGGGGAGCCGAAGCGCGGGAAGGCCGGTAGAGATCTCGCAATTAGAGGAAAATTCGAGACAATTAACTTTTGACCGCACTCGCGAGCACTAGTGACGACGGGCGCCAAAAGTAATAGCAACAGCAGCAGCAAAGACAGCAACCCTAGCAGCAACAACAGCATCGTGAGCAGCAAGAGCAGCAACGAGTGCAGCAACAGCAGCAACTGCAGCAACGGCAGAAACCGCAGCAACCAGAGCTACCATGGCACAGTAACACGGCTAGGTCGAGCAGGAGACTCCCTGGCCAGAGTACAACGAGGATCGTCGCGATAAGATAAAGTAGGATCTTATTTCGTTTTATTTATGCGCGATCGACTGGCGAGGCATTTGGCCCCAGTCGTTGATCCGGTAGATTTTGCGGCCTTCTCGCGACGCGAATACGCGCAACACGGACGACGGATTTCTTACCGAATAAACGCCTTTTTAGTAGAATCGGTAATGTGTTCATTTGATTATCGTCCCGCTCCCTCTTCCTATTCAAACCGCCGAATACCGCCGCCTCCGCGGGCACTACACAGGAGTGTAGTGCATACTGAGCACCGGGGCATCGTCGCAGGTAGGCGACCACACGTGCGAGTACAGCATCTCGCAAAAGCAAAGTGCAGAAGGACTTTGCATTTGTACGGGGTACATAGGCAGTTAGCCGCCTAGAAACCACCTCTTTACAATATATATATATATATATATATATATATATATATATACATACAGGGTGTTAATTTTTCATCGCATACAGTGTATATCAGCGGATAGAGCGGACAATTCTAAGTAGGACGTAACTCTTTCGTTTTTTGATCCGCTCATTAGTTAAGAAGATAATCGAACTCAAAGATGGGTCAATGTAGCCAATGAGCGCGCAGCACGGCCGGGCCGTCGGAGGGGAAGTGCGCTTGGTGGGGAGAGCGGCTCGCTACTACCGCCGCCGCCACCACTCTACTAGCCGCCAGGATGCGAGCCGCTACTGCCCGTCGAGTCGTCGGTGTTGCGCAACGGCGAAATCGCATTTCGGCCGAGCTTAAATCGACTCTCACTCCAACCCTTTTTTCCACAATCGCCCAAAAACAATTTGATTACTTTTAGGAAGTTGTATAGTTTATGGGAATCTAAAATCTCTTGTTAATTTTATTCGGGGCCTATTTTATCTGAAAAAAGGAGCCAAGAGATTCTATCAATAATTTAAACATGTTAATAATAAAAAGAATTAAATTTATCGGTTTAAATAAGATTTATTTTTACGGTAAGTGTTCAAAAAGCACCTCCGTTTTCATATAAACACTTTTGCGCTCTTTGAGCAACATTTTGTGTATCTGCCCCTATGTGGGCCCTGTTCACATTTTGAAAACCAGCGAAGATCGCTTCTACTAGCTCTTCCCTACTATTAATTCGACTGAAATATATTTGTTCTTCGGTCGATCCCCATAAGAAGAAATCGCAAGGATTTAAATCCGGGGATCTTGGTGGCCATCGTAAGGCAGGCGCCCCTCGCCCGATCCAGTTCTCTCCGTACGTGGCGTCAAGATATTCCTTTACTGGTCCTATAATATTATTTTCCAATTAATATTTGTTGCTAAAATTTTGTAATGATCATTCATGAATTTAAACAATTCTTACGGGCAAAATGCGCAGGACATCCATCATGCATGAATATTATGTCCCTGCGATTTGCGGGAAGCTGCCTCCTTACAGGTATAAGTAGATCAGGGAGATCATTCCTTAAGAACTCGAGGTAGTTCTCTCCGTTCAGCCTTTCAGGGAGAATCACTGGTCCAATCTGTGGAATGTACGTAGATACTTATAATATGATCTATTTGTCCAGAAAATTTTACTACTCAAAGAAATATCTAATTGATAGTGACCGTCTTTTTTATTGCATATGGTACAATTTCATTGGCAACTAAAGTAATGTCATTTTTATTGTAAATAACTTTTATTTTAATTTAGTTCGAGGAACACACTGTTAACGTTAAACAATAATACTTTTCTTGTTAGCGTTATAATGTCAGTAGTATTATACGACATTCAATGTGAATCTACACAATGCTAAGAATAACTATCAGTTGATAGAGCGTTTACTTACCAATTGATCATCGATCAGCCCTGCCCAAATGTTAACGCTGAACCGATGTTGGGTATTATTAATATCCCAAGGTAAGTGAGGATTTTCTTCACCATAGTAATGGTAGTTATGGGCGTTAAATGTCCCATTTTGAGTGTAAGTGCACTCGTCCGTGTATAAAATTTTCCGTGGGAAATCTGCGTCCATTTCCACGCGGTCCAAAAATAATTTGCAGAACTCCCGCCATTGGCCGTAATCATTTGGCATTAATCGTTGTACTCTCGTAAAATGATACGGGTGCATGTTGTTCTCCTTCAAAACCTTATGCACCGTCACGTGATTGATTCCTAGGTCACGACCAACAGCTCTAGTGCTCGTCCGCGGATCCGCAACCACAGCGTCCAAGATCGCTTCCTCCATCGCTGGGTTACGTACGCGCCGTGGGCGACCTGCATCACGACCGTGCGGTATCACGCTGCCAGTCTCACGCAAACGTCGAATTGCTCCGCTAATGACATTAGCGTCGGGATGTCGCAAATTCGGGTACAGCACCGCGTATTCCGCGGCAGCAACCGAAGCCCTTTCCCCGTTCACAAAATACAGTCTTACCATATTAAAATATTCGTCCGCGAAATAATGCGCCATCTCGAACTGAATTTGCACCGACCGACTAATCAAACGTTCTGACGGGAGTAACAAACGAAATAGAAGCGCCCGACCGCGATAGTCAATTTTACTACTCCGCGAGTTGCAATGTTTTTCAAGTGCGCGCGGCGGGAGAGACAATTTAAAATCATAGCATACCAAAATCTATCATACTGGATAACCTTTGTACGTGAAATCTAGGAATAATACTTTAGGAACAAATTATGCTAACCTCCTACATATTAAACAGAACATACAAAACGTAAAGCTGTTGTTAAGGCTTGCGTTCAGAAATATGATATGATTTACCATTTATCAGTTGTCGGTGTCATTTTCGGATTAAAGTATACAAAAATTGCTGCTGGAGCAATCGTAAGTGAGATTTGCGAGCACAAATCTATCGATCAGCATAGCAACATTTCATTGTGAAAAAAGGTTTGTACAGGAGTAGCTTTAAACTCGCCGAAATGCGAAATTGCCGCATCGGCTCTCGTCCTCGGCTCCGTTTTTCTGAAATACCGAAGGCCTAGAATAAAATTGACAAGAGATTTAAGCTTTCCATAATCTGTATACCTTTCTCAAAGCAATCAAATTATTTTTGGTTCATTTTGGAAAAAAAGGTTGGAGTGAGTCGATTTAAGCTCGGGCGAAATGCAATTTCGCCGTTACGCAACACCGACGACTCGACGGGCAGTAGCGGCTCGCGGCCTGGCGGCGGGTAGAGCGGTGGCGGCGGCGCGCCGCGGCGGGAGTAGCGAGCCGCTCTCCCCACCAAGCGCACTTCCCCTCCGACGGCCTGGCCGTGCTGCGCGCTCATTGACTACATTGACCCATCTTTGAGCTCAATTATCTCCTTAACTAATGAGCGGATCGAAAAACGAAAGAGTGACGTCTTTCTTAGAATTTTCCGCTCTATCCGCTGATATACACTGTATGCGATGAAAAATTAACACCCTGTACATATATATATATATTGTAAAGGGGTGGTTTCTAGGCGGCTAACTGCCTATGTACCCCGTACAAATGCAAAGTCCTTCTGCGCTTTGCTTTTGCGAGATGCTGTACTCGCTCGTGTAGTCGCCTACCTGCGACGATGCCCCGGTGCTCAGTATGCACTACACTCCTGTGTAGTGCCCGCGGAGGCGGCGGTATTCGGCGGTTTGAATAGGAAGAGGGATCGGGACGATAATCAAATGAACACATTACCGATTCTACTAAAAAGGCGTTTATTCGGTAAGAAATCCGTCGTCCGTGTTGCGCGTATTCGCGTCGCGAGAAGGCCACAAAATATACCGGCTCAACGACTGGGGCCAAATGCCTCGCCAGTCGATCACAGTGACCCATCTTTGAGCTCGATTATCTCCTTAACTAATGAGCGGATTGAAAAACGAAAGAGTTGCGTCCTTCTTAGAATTTTCCGCTCTATCCGTTGATATACACTGTATGCGATGAAAAATTAACACCCTGTATATATATATATATATATATCGGACTTGTGACGACACCCCACTCATAGCGGGCGGAAGGGCAGGTTTTGGATGCCGATTACAGCTTAATTATTTGTCACAATAGGATGATTGAAAAAAATGCAAAATGTTTTTAATAAAATTGAATCTCGAATTCGAAATTCAAAAACGGAAATCCATATTCCTTTTGGGTTTAGGTATTAAAATAAAATACGATATTTATAAAACGCGTTTCTAACATGTTTTTGATGAAGCTGAACATTTTAATATTACAAAGATTCCTTTAGGAGGAAGCAAAACTATAGTAATTATTTTTTGCTATGATAACTCACCAAATTTTCTTTTAAAGCAGACTACTGTTTAATTTTGAAGATGTAAAGAATCAAAAACATTTTTTTTTAATTTAATCAACCATATTTTATAAACTATAAGACGCATAAAATATCTACATATGAAATATCTACCTTTTCCCAAAATCTCAGTAGCATTAAAGCCTTTTTACGTCTGTAATGGAGGAACAAAAAATCTCATGTTTTCAGTTTTCGATTTATTATTAAATAAATATGTAGTAAAATAACTTTTAATGGGAACGTGGGAAGAAATTTTAATGGGACGTAGTTCAACACGTGACCTATCAACGTAATTTTTTTCGTTAGGTTATAATGAGTAGTTTCAGAAATATGAATTTTTAATAAAAATCACCTTTTTCAGAGAAATGTAGGTAATTATATTCTCTTTCAAATGCATTCAAAAATCAAAAAATGACCATAAAACGAAAACTAGTTAGCAAAATAAAAAATTATTACTTTTCCCGAATTCAGAATCCAAAAATAGATAAACATGTCAAATTTTATTGATATTGACTGAGTAGTTCCAGAAATATTACGGTATACATACACCCAGACACATCCACGCGCACACAAATACACATCCATAGGGACATTTTCTAAAAACACGTGATTCGAAATCCAGACATCTGAAAATGGATTTCTAACCTGTTTTTGACAAAGTCGAAAATTTTACTATTACAAAGCTTCCTCTAGAAGGAAGCAAAATTTTAAAAAAATTTGTCAAAAACATATACATGAATAATTATACGGGAATCTTCATGTACATGTTTTTTGACAAAAATTTCCATTTTTTATTTATCATAATAACGTGATTACGTACGTGATTATGCAAGTGATTATACACGTGATTATTCACGTGCATGGATTTTTAATTAAATCTATGCACACATTCAAATTTTCCTTTATCACGTGATTATACACATGATTAGAGACGTAACTATTGACGTGATAAAATGATCGATAATATCACGTGATTAATCACGAGCATAATCACGTAATTTTTTTCAGTAGGGTATCATGCATTCCGCATTAAAAATATATAGCAGAATATTCAGATGAATTTTGCATGTAATTAATTCATGTGGATACATGTTGAATTCATATTATTTCACGTGAAATTCATCCTGATAATCCCCATAGAAATCTACATAGATAACCATGTAATTTTTAAAAAATAGTACATATTAAAAATTGTTTACCCTATTGAAAAATTTTACGTTAAATATTAGGATGATATTTCGATATTTCACAGCAAAATCTTATCTAACCATATCTAATGTGTTATTTACACATTTTAAACAATTCTTAGTGGATTAGGAACATTTTTAAAAATTCGATCTTAAAAAATTTATAAATAAACTTAATTTTAAGAAAGTCCAATTTAAAAAAAATTCTTATTGATCAAGAATGATTTTAAAAGCATTAAGAACAAAATTGTTTAGATGTGATTATGTCATAAGATCTTACCTAAGATTTCACGTGAGTCCTACTGAAAAGAAAAGGTGCAATTAATCACCCGATTTTAACGATCAATTTTCTACATGACAAATCGTATGATAAATCGCGTAGCCTACTAAAAATATTATAATCACGTGATAATTGACGCGATTCCTCACGCGATAAATAGCGCGATAATTAATACCATTGATTACGTGATAAATAATGCGATAATTTAAGCGAATAATTATGTAATATTTCACCCGATTAATCACGCGACTATATATGTGATTTACTGTAAAAATCTTTTTGTGAATATAAATTATTTAGTACGTAAAATTTAGGGGTAGAATGTCAATTCAGCTGTTATCATTTGGTTGGTAAAGCCTATAGTAGGAATCCTACTTCTCAATTTTGCGTATAGAATTAACTATTTAAAAAAAAAATTTTTCGAAGGTATAAAGTAAATAGTTGCGAGGTTAGTCGCGTGATTAATCGGATAGATTATCCCATGAATAATCGTGTAAATTATCGCTTGATTAATCACATGAATTATCATGCGATAATAATATTTTTAGTAGAGTTACACGATTTATCACGTGATATGTCACATAAAAAATTGATCGGTAAAATTGTGTAATGTCATGTTTTATAGTAGGGAGATTTTTCAATAGGGTATACACCTGCTATATACATATAATATATCTGATATATATAATTTATCCGACTATTGTCTTTTTTTAAAAAAGTCAAACGTGGAAAATTTATATACAAAATTTGCTTTAAAAAAATAAAGTTCGAATTTTTGAAAAAAAGTGATCAATCTGTGAAGTATGGTTAAAACTCGTAAAGTACTAAATATTGGCTAAATGAGATTTTGGCGTGAGATCTCGCTTAAGATCTTACCTGAAATCCCAATTGAGATTTTGTAATAGAACACATAAAATTATCATGTTTGACATGGATTATCTACCAAGAAGATTTATCAAATTCTATTGAAAAAAATCGAATGACAATCAAATGGTAATCAGCTGAAATCAGCTGATAATCATGCTAAGACTTCAGCTGATTTCCATCGCTTTTTAGCTTAGCAAGAAAGCAAAATAACAAAAAATGTTAGAAATGCTTTTTTTTTAATTGCTTTTTTTTAGATGCTTTCAAGTATTTTCAAGAATAATTTCAGTTCTAAAAACTATACAAGCACTTTAGTACTAAAAATAGGTTTTTCCATGAATTTTTTGTGTTGATCCCGATAATTTAACCTTCTCAAAACATAACTTCAACATTTAAATAGTTTACAATATGATGATCACATATATATCTCTTCAAAAATAATGCTTTAAGAAATGCAGAAAATCGTATAAAAAAATGTGTTTTTTATACCTGTAGTAATATATGTTCCACTGAAAAATTATGAATTAATCAATATTATGTAATAACTATTTATGTTTATATTAACGTACATTTTTAAATTGCAAATAATACATGTTAAACTAATATAGTATAATATAATTATAAACTATTATTAATTGATTTACTACTACTACTACTACAGATCGAGCGAGCGTTAGCAAGCGAGTTTTCAGATAGTGAAGAAATTAATTCTGAAGATACTTAGCAATTCATATTTCGAGATGCCCAGAATTTCCAGGTTATGTAAATGAGTTCACGGTGCTGTGATTTAAAAGCATATTCGGCCGATCGCTTTTCGCGAGCAGCTGTCAAGTGTACTTTTCTACGAAATATCAGAAAATGGCGAGAGCTGAGCATTCGCAGGATCGGCTGCAGATTTGTCAGGCTTTCTTGGTCTCGTCACTGCGGCGTACTGCACGAGGATCTCCACTCTAGTTGAGACTCGAAATATAAGTGTATTTTCCGACGAAATGTCGGAAAACCGCGGAGCTGAGCTTTCGGAGAATCGATTGCAGATTGCGCGTCCTTTTCTGGCCATCTCGCTCTGGCAACGTACACGATGGGATTGATAGGCATCGTCTTTCTAATTGTAAGAGATTTTATAAAGAAACTTAGGAAAACCGCGAGAGCTGAGCATTCGGAGGATCGGCTGCAAATTTTTCAGGCTTTGTTGGTCTCTTTATTGCGGTGCACTGCACAAAGATCTCTAATATAGTTGAGCCTCGAAACATAAGTGTAATTTCTGACGAAATGTCGGAAAACTGCGAGAGTTAATAATTCAGCGCATTAGCTGCAAATTTCTCGCGATTTTCTGGCTTTGTCACTGTGGCGAACTGCACAAGAATCTCTACTCAAGTTGAGACTCGGAATATAATAAGTATATCTTCCGACGAAATAGCTTTTGGAGAATCGGCTGCAGATTGCTCGTGCTTTTCTGGCCATATCGCTCTACAAAACTATACAATGGGATCGATACGCATCGTATTTGTATTTATAAGAGTTTTTTATGAAGAAACCTCGGAAAACCGCGAGAGCTGAGCTTTCGGATCATCGACTGCAGATTTTTCATACTTTTCCGGCCTCGTCAATATGCTTTTCTAGCATTGGTGCTCTCGCAAACTACACCAGGTGCTTGTTGGTCCCGGCCAGGCAGATAGATAAAAAGTTAATAAATCCCTCTATAGCCTGCGGTTTATTAGGGGTTGCACCTCTGAGAGTCTCCGCAGAAGGCTAGTCGAATCACTCATACAACCGCATATGGACTACGGTGCTGTGACTGTCCTGGACGCTGCCGACGAACAACGTATACGCTTACAACGACTGAGTAATTCGTGTGTGAGATTCATATTTGGGGTAAGAAGGGATGAGCATATCTCTCCTTTCAGGAGGCGTCTCGAGTGGCTTCAAACTGATTCGAGGAGGCTTTATTTTGAAGGTATTCTTCTATATAAGGCGCTTCGGATCGGGGAACCACAATATTTTTCGGCATTTTTTACCAAAAGCAAGCCGAGGCCCTCAGGTAGGGGAGTTCCCCCAGAACTGAGTATCCCGTCAGTAAGAACAGAATCCGGGGCAAAAGCCTTTCAGGTTCAAGGGGCTCATTTCTGGAATGCTCTTCCTCCTGCTCTGCGCAACCTACCATCTCTCGCATCATTTAAAAGAGCTCTGCGAAGGCACCTGCTTGCCCTCGACGCCTAATTAATTAATATAAGTTCTTGACGTAAGTTGTTAAAACCGCAATAGTTAAACTAGTCTGACGTGGTCCCTATTGGCAGTACTGATTTAAGATTATCACAGTGATCCTCATGTATGTTAATTAGATAGGTCTATGACAAAATTGTGATATAAAGTTAATACTAGACTGTGATCATTCTTTATGTAATATTGTCTTGTAATGTCGACTTGTATATAGATGTATTTAAGCTTGTTTTACGTCGTAACAATCTGTGATTTATTTATTTATTTATTTTACTGTGATTTATTTTTAATGTATATAATACAGTACTTTATTGTATTATTTATTTATATTTTTACTATATTCAGTGAATAAAGATCTATCTATCTATCTATCTCTCTCTCTCGCTCTCTCTCTCTCTCTCTCTCTCTCTCTCTCTCTCTCTCTCTCTCTCTCTCTCTCTCTCTCTCTCTCTTGAAGCGGTGGAGGCGCAGCGAGACACCTTTGAAAGGATCTCCGGGCTAGAGGCAAGGCTAGGCCCCATCGAACAGCGCCTTGAAGCTCTTGATACCCTGCCCCAGCTACAGACTCGCCTAAGCTGAAGGTGCAGTTACAAGAGCTAACATCTGCCCATCTCAAACCTCAGCCCGTGCATAGCAGAAACAATAACAACATTAATGATGGACCACCTTCCCCTCCCGCCACAGTTCCCTCCGAGATGGCCAGTCTTCGTAGGGAGCTCGAGGCTATAAAACATCGGCAGGAGGCATAAAACAACAATGTTGTGATAACTGGGCTGCACTACACTAAAGAGTCCTCTCTACAGGTGCTTGCCTACTCAGTGCTTTCCGCCCCTGACCCTACTGTCCTCAGGAGGGACATAGCTGCCACAAGGCTCATGGGTGGACTCAATGCCGCCGCCAACACCCCGGCCGCAGACAGCAGATTACCACCTGTTGCTGTCACCCTGTCCTCCCATGCCCTTGTACGCTCCACCTTGGCAGCAAAAATCAAAAAGGGCAAGCTGCACTCCTGAGCTCAGCGCGGATCTATTGGAGGAGGCCAAGGCCTCAGACCACCAGGGGCTTATCAACATCAATGAGCTGCTACCTTCAGATGTCCATAAGCTCCGCGTCAGGACCAAACAGGAGGCCAGGAAGGCAAAGGGCTGCAGGACGTATGTGAGGGATGGCAGAATTTACATCCGTGCTACCGAGGACAGAGGAAAGGCTACCATTATTAACAGCGAGGAGGACCTAATGAATTTTTTAGCGAAGAGACCACCGAACAACAACAGCAACGGACGCTAAACACCGCTCGTATCATCCCACCCTCACCACCAACATCATTCACACCATCATCGCCCACATCTTCAACCGTCTCCAAGGTAACTCTGTTCGATGGTTTAAGGGTCTGTCATTTCAATGCGAACTCCCTTACGGGTCACATTGAGGCGGTAAGACTCTTCTTGAAACTTGGCTGGACGACAAGGTAAAAACCATACCCCTTCTTGACAACTACACACTTCACAGACGGGACAGAAACAGAAACGGTGGAAGTGTGGCCCTCTATATTCATCACTCACTCACAGCTACGGTTCTGACATCGTCTGACGGCGCACAGTGTCACGGAATGAAAATATTGGTGACAAAATAAAATATCCCCTGCTAGGAGCGACCGATCGGGATGATTTTTTTTTAAATGTAGCTTATACTATACAGATTTAGGAAAAAATATACAATTTTTATGAGCCAGCGTTGCTGACTAAGCCAAATTGCTGATATCAGCAATTTTTCGATAAATTCCATACTTTACACTTCTATTGCGGTTCGAAAAATTGCTGATATCAGCAATTTGGCTTAGTCAGCAACGCTGGCTCATAAAAATTGTATATTTTTCCCTAAATCTGTATAGTATAAGCTACATTTAAAAAAAAATCATCTCGATCGGTCGCTCCTAGCAGGGGATATTTTATTTTGTCACCAATATTTTCATTCCGTCACACTGTGCGGCGTCTGGTCGGGCAAGCCAGGGCAGCCGGAGTATCTTCTCTGTGAGAACTTTGTAAAAGGTCTTGCACCCATCTTTGTTGGCGTTGTGTATCATCCGCCCCATGCCCCCTTCATTGAAGGCAATGACTTTATCGAAATGCTTATCACACACATGCACAACTATTCCACGAAGATAATCATGCTCCCTTCAGTCGGTTCCTTATGGTGCTACACATCATAAACCAGAATCAGACACCTGGCTTGACCTCTGCTTAATCGACGAGCAGGATCGCCTGCTCTCGCACTGGAAGACTGACACACCTTTCATCAACGGACATGATCTTATTACGGCCACCCTAGACGTACAGATTCCACGCTACGAACCAAAAACTTTTACTTACCGAAACTACAAAGGAATCAGCGTCGAGAGACTAAGGGTATATTTCGGTGCCTGTGACTGGTCATTACTCGATACTTCATCACTTAACGCTTGCATCACCACTCTCAACACTTTTGGCATTAACAAAAAGAAGGTAACACTTCTACTTCTTTTCGATTTTAGCAAGGCGTTTCATACCGTGTGTCACGTAAGGCTACTCAGAAAGCTAACTTCCTTCGGCTTTTCTAAGCAGGTCATCCGCTGGTTCGCTTCCTACATTACTGGGACAACTCAGGCTGTCATTGGTGACAGTAATGAACTCTCCAACTTTCAACCACTAAACATGGGAGTACCACAGGGGTCTGTATTAGGCCCACTATTATTCTCACTGTACATCAATGACATCAGCCTCTGCCTTGACATAGACGTATCTCATCTCATTTATGCGGATGACTTGCAAATTTACAGCCAATGCCACCTTGAGGAGCTTGATTCCTGTTCCGAGAGGATAAGTGCTAATGCCGAGAGGGTCATGGGCTGGGCTGCGCAGAATCATCTCAAACTAAACGTTCTCAAAACGCAGGCGATCATCCTGGGCTCCTCCTATTATATCAATGCACTATCTTCTATGGCTAATACTTACATAAACATTGGAGGAGCCAGGGTTGAATATCAGTCGTCTGTTCGTAGTCTGGGACTGGTGCTCGATTCTAAAATCACCTGGAAAGAACACGTTACACAATTATATAAGCGTGCACACTCGCTCATGTATAGATTGTACTTCTTTAGAAAGAGCACTGGTTTCGAGCTGCGAAAACATCTTGTGCAAGCCCTACTGTTTGTCATCATCGACTACTGTTTATTAGTTTATTGTGACCTGTTGCAAGAACTTGACATAAAGCTACAGAGACTGGTAAATACGGGTATTCGTTCCATCTATGGTGTAAGGAGGGACGAGCACATCACCCCCTACAGGCGCGAGTTGCAATGGCTCACCACCACCGGACGTAGGAAGTACTTTATGGCCTGTTTCCTTAGGAAACTTTTTAACACCGCTACTCCATCTTATACCATGGCCTTTTTCGACTTCCACGTCGCACTCCACCCCGTGAGGGCTAAGGTGACCCCTCTGGACATGCCCACCTTCGTCACAGAGACGCTGAGGAATTCATTCCATATAAGCGCCTCATACCTTTGGAATTCATTGCCCGCTCATATTCGCGACATCAAAACACTGTCATCTTTCAAACATCATGCAAAGCTACACTTCCTCGGTACTGAAAACACTTAAACACTACACAATCACCTACAACTACTCTACCTCATCATTCAGTACACTTACACCTCACCCTATCATCAAACCATCACCATCTGTAAGTTAGCTATAAGTATTTATGTAATCTTTATATTGTATTTCTCTTTTAATGTTTTTTTTGTACAACAAAATGTACAGCAAATATTGAAAGTATCTGTGCTCCCAATCGCGTTTCGTCTAATGCTTCGTGCGATGCTACAGCGTGTACTACAAGACTCCTTATCTCTCTTTTTTGTATAACTATGATTATCGCGCCTAGTGTGGGCTATAGTGACGTGTATTTCTACGTAATGTTAATAATATTACGAAAAGAAAAATTCATGCTACTACTTAAACACAATAAGAATTTTTTCTTTAACTAACTTTATTTTAAGAGTAATTGATAGAATCGATAAAATTTTATTTTAATACAAACTTTTACTTTCTATACGCGTATATTTCAAATAGATGAAAAAGAAAAACTTTTTTTTTCACTTAGTAGACAATCCCACCGCTGTCACCAGAAAAAAATCAGCTGTGACGAACCAGGTGACTTTAGAAACTTTCTAGGAAGAGGTTTACTAGGTAAGCAGGAGGGTGCGTGGCTTTGCGTTTGATGTTGAGGCGGGAATTGTAGGATACTTTGCCTCTCCTATACAGGAGTGAAGTGAAAGACTGAATAAGTATAGATTAATTGCTTACCTTAGAAGTTAAGATGTGGTGAATAATTGCAGGACACTTGAGTAGTTTGTTACTTCATTTATTCAACACAGTTTTGTTAATTACAATGATTACTGCACTCACGTGGTTACACTTTACGTTTTCTGATTATGAGTGTATTCACTTACGAGCGAGGCTTTATTTTGTATATCAATTAAACTATCGGCACGGCTGTCGTGGTGCGTTACGGGCTGGTACTGAGGACCGAATCACCCTACGTGTGATTTTCCGAGCTCTTTTAACCGTTCGTACAAAAACATCCAAATCCGATTATCAGGTCATAAAGTACATATTACTTGACATCGGAAAAGTTCGTAGTCCGAAATCTGTACCGCACGCAGGTCATAAAATCGATAGCGCTCGCATTCATCTCTAGTCACAAGCGGTAGCGACGCTTATCTTCTCTAGTAGAGGTCAAAGGCCAGTTGCCTAAAATTGAAATGTAATGTTTACCCTAAATATTAGTTATGAAAGTTAAAAATGTATAGGGATATTACAAAAGTTATTCAAATGATTAAAAGAGTGAAGGATAGGAAATCCCTTTTGGCTACCGCGAACGCGGTCACTGCCTACCGGGGAAGGGAGCCGGATACCAGTAGATAGGCTATAGGCATTCTGGAACATAGGCATTCTGGAACAATGGGTATGGGGGAGGGGGTGTTCCAGAATGCCTACATGTGTATAAGGATAGGGATTCTCCCTCCAGAGTTGGAAAAGAGGTGCAAGAGGGGATGAAAAATGGGGGAGAGTCCCTTCCCATGAGTGTTCCAAAATGCCTACATGTGTATAAGGATAGGAGCCCTCTCTCCCTTTCCCCTTCCCAGGAGTGTGCCAGAATGCCTATAAGTGTAAAAGGATAGGGAGCCCTCTCCCTTCCCTCAAGAGATGCGTATGCGTGGGAGAAGCCTTTGAGGAGAGATGGAGACGTTCATAGCGCGCATGTGCGCGCATATTTTTTAGAAGAGAGGGAAAATTCTTTTTTGGCGCTTGAGCAGAAAGCGGCGTGTGAGATGATCTTGCCGCCGCCCGTGAGAGAGGGAAAAGTATCACCCTTCTAGGCGCGTGAGGGACTAGCTCTTGGCTTATGTTAAGAAATACCAAGCAAGTGCACAGCGCATGTTATTTATTAAGGAAAGGATTTTTTACCTGTTGGAACCCAAGTTCTGATATGCCTAAAAAAAGGCATCCTATAGAGGCAAACAGAGTTGCCTGTACATAGGGATGGTACAAAACTTACAACTAACTTAAAACTAAATAATGTCTAAAAATAAAATTTTCTTTACAACCTTTAAGGAGGTCCATCCAAAGATTAAGTAACAGTGTGATAACAACGTTTCTTCTTTATAATACATATTTTTCTCTTATAAAATTTTTTAGTCGTTTCTTTATTGCAGATTTGCTGTATACTAACTTTTTGAGATCATTTGTCAATTTATTGTATATATTAACGGCTACGAAATAGCTGTTTTTTTTACTTACAGTCTTACCTATTCTTGGCAATTGTATACTCTTATTTCTAGTATTGCTAGTGCTTGATGTATATATTTTTCTTAATGTATCATAATGGAAAGAAATAGCTTCTAAATGGAATAATTGCCTGACTGTAAGAGGTAAGTCTAGTGTTGAAAAGTGATTTTTATTTATAATTTTTAGTACTTTCTTTTGAATTCTTTGAATTGAATTTAAACAGTTATTGTATGCTCCTCCCCAGGCAATTATACCATAGTTAACTAAGCTCTGAAAAAATGCATAATATATCATCAATAATGTTTTGCGATCCATTCCATTTTTAATTTTAGCAAAAATGAAAATTAAATACCTAGTTTTTTACAATATAATCAGTATGTTTATCCCATTTCATATTGAAGTCGAAAATTAATCCTAGATATTTGTGGCTTTCTACTCTTTTTATTATATTATTGCCTATTTCAATTTGTAAATTATCCGGAACGCTGTCACAGTAACTGCCATAAGCTATGTAAACTGTTTTGCTAACATTTAATGACAATTTGTTCAAAGTAAGCCACTTCGCGACTTTACTTAGATACTTATTCATCTTGTCCTGTGCAGATGACCACGTGTTATCGCTAGCTACTATAACAGTGTCATCAGCATAAGACATAATAGTGTCGTTTTGCATATCTCTCAGTAGATCGTTCACATAAAGAATGAAAAATAAAGGTCCTAAAATGGTCTCTTGTGGTACACCAATGGATATTTCTTTGTATTCGCTTTTACACTCTTGTATTTATACACATTGTTTTCTACCTGAGAGATAGCTAGTTGCTAAATTTAGGGCGCTGCCTCTTATTCCGTATCTTTCCAATTTATCTAATAGTATTTTATGGTTCACAGTGTCGAAAGCTTTTGCTAAATCCAGGAAGGTAGTGATAATAGGTTTACTTTTGCCTAAATTTGTATAAATAATGTTCGAAATATAATTTAACGCGTCCATAGTTCCTCTATTCCTTACAAACCCATATTGTTTGTCAGATATAATTTCACACTCCGTCAAAAAACATGTACAATCTATTGTACATGATTTTCTCAAAAATTTTTGCTATGTTTGATATAAGCGAGATTGGTCTGTAATTCGCCATACAGGACCTATTACCTGCTTTATGTATTGGAACTATGTCAGCATTTTTTAGTGCATTAGGCCACGTGGATTGTTGGATACACTGATTAAAAATGTGTTCTAACGGTTTCGCTATATAAGTTGCTATTATTTTGATCGTTTTTGCATTGATATTATCAACACCTCCAGTTTTTTTCAAGGAATCTATGATTTATAGAATTCCAAAACTATTAGATGGGTAGATAAAAATTATTATTCCTTTCTGGAAGTTTTAGTTGATTATTATTCAAATTTGGAATTTGGTTACTTAGATCAATGCCCACTTTACAAAAATAATCATTCATTGTGTTCGCTATAGTTAGTTTGTCATCAATTTTTTGGTTGTTTACATCTAGATAGTCAAGTGCCTTGCTTTTTTGGTTGTTTTTGCCTAGCTTAGTATTGATGATATTCCAAAGCTGTCTTGGATTGTCAATATTTCGTTTTATTTCATTATTTTCAAATTTGTATTTCACGTCTTGTATGACTCTATTTAAAATTTTTTCGTAATTTTTGTATTCGTTTTTCAGTGCTGAATTAGTTGGGTTATCTTTCCACAGTTTATACACATTTTCTTTAGTATTACAAGACACTTGTATTGCTCTAGTTATCAATTTTTTTCTTGGCAATGAATTGTCATTCTTTCTATTGAATTTTTTATCACACGTGGCTCTCTCGACACAGTTTTGTATCATTTTTACTAGTTTGTTTAGAGCTTCATTGGAGTCTTGTATTGCCAGCAATGACTGTCATTCAAGTTTTTTAGCTATATTTTTTAATTTACTATAGTTTAAGTATGCTATAACATTTTCACTAACTTTCTGCAATCTAAGCTGGTCCATGTTTATGAACAATGGATAATGGTCATTAAAAGGAATATTTAATTTAATTGACTCGATTCGAATATTCCTAGTTTTCGCAAAACAATTATCAATACATGTACCCTTCTCCAAGTCTAGGGAGGGGCACGAAATTCCTCTAAAGTACGGTACATATTCATGTTCAAGATAATTATTTATAAATTCTTGACTAATTGTTTTTTCACTAAATTCATTTTTCACTACATTTTTTTCTAATATGTCAATATTAAAATCTCCAAAAATACAGTGGTTTTACAAATTCCGAGTTTGGTATATCATGGCACCTGTATATCGCAGAGATTCTTATTGACTCTCCACTCATAAGTTTAATAACTGTACTTACAATACTCAGTCTATAAACCACTTCTATTCTAGTATCATTATATAAGTTATTTTTTATATACATTATGACACCATCTGCCTTGTTGATTGTACTTTCATTATAATAACTTTTATAACCCTGTAGTTGATAGAATTGAGGATGTTGCAAGTTCCAAGTTTCCGTACATACTATAATACATGGCTTTTTTGCTAAACACTCAATAAAAGTTTCTAATTTTATAAAATTTGCATTGAGACTTCTGATATTTACGGACAAAATTAAATTCTTTTTCTTCATATTAGTCTTGTTGAGCTTCTTGATATCCTCTACTTCACATTCAATCTTGCTTACCTCATGAAAATTAAGATCTTGAACCATTTCTATTTATTTCTTGCTTCTTAACCTATCTGCTATACGTGTGTTGATGGAGTTCAGTGAACTTGCAGACAATCCTGATGCTTTCTTTAGTAATCCTTTGTCTGATATTTTTTCTACTGTACCGACATATCGCATACCGAAAAATTTCGCATTCGTGGCTATGTCGCCACGTGTTCTATGTTAAACTTTGTTTTATATCTGCTATTACTAAAAGCACAATTTGTGCACTTCATTTTATTAACTTGACATTCTCTGTATAATTTTGGAATTTTTTAAAATAAAGAAAATTGAAGGGTTTGTTTTTTTTAAATAAAATAAATAATATAATTTATAATTTATTTATTGTCTTTCTGTTTTATTTTTCCAAATTTTATACATCCTTACTATTCATCCCTTCCAAATAATTTAGTAGCCTATTACGTATTCCTAAAACATTTTGAACTGTGCACATAGGTTTTCTTCTTATACATAAATCGGGATTAAAACAGAAAAAAGCTGAATTATGTTGTAAATTCTCTAGTAGAGGACATCCAAAGTTCTTAATGTTGACAATGGAACTTAAAAAGAAAAATAACACAAAAGTATGAAAAAAAGTATGAAAAAAGTATGGAAAAGTATGAAAAAGTATACTTAAAGTATAAGAAAGTATGAGGCAGTATACTCAAAGTATAAGAAAGTATGAATGAAAAAGTATGAAAAAGTATACTCAAAGTATAAGAAAGTATAAAAAATACTCGAAGTATAAGAAAGTATGAAAAAGTATGAGAAAGTATACTCAAAGTATAAGAAAGTATGAGGCAGTATACTCAAAGTATAAGAAAGTATGAAAAAGTATACTCAAAGTATGAAAAAGTATGAGAAAGTATACTCAAAGTATAAGAAAGTATGAAAAAGTATGAGAAAGTATACTCAAAGTATAAGAAAATATGAAAAAGTATGAGAAAGTATACTCGAAGTATAAGAAAGTATGAAAAAGTATGAAAATGTATGAAAAGTATTTAAAAAAAGTATACAAAAATGAAATAACTTACATGTCAGGCAAAATATTTGCGATCCATTGAACTTTCTGCTCTCCCTTCACGAATAGTTTCTGCACGCCTTGTGTACAAATTTTCAAAATATGTTGAAGACGATGATATGGAATATCTCCATCATCCTAGGGAATTCCATGATATTGTCGTTCCAGCCATTGGGTCATGCATTTTTCTTCAGCGGTAAGTAGCTCCCATGGAAAGGGAGGTTTGAAAAGGTATGCGGTTGGTAAAGCAGTTTTCTTTAAATTCAGGAAACTGATTTCTTTGAAGATAAAAGCATCTTCGGCAATTCGTTGGAAGCCTTGAATATCGCAAATATATGCATTCTCTTCTGCACATTGCAATATATTATTTTTGAATAATATATCATAGTCAATAGTTCTGGCCATTTTTCTGAGGATGTATCTTCAAGTAACTAAACTTGGAGAATGTGAGCGAATCTTACACTCACAAGAGTTTTAAAGCGAAAACTCCGCCTCAAGCTGTTTTTCTTTTTAAGGGAAGGATTGCGAGAACTAGCCCTTATTGGATGGAGTGGAAAAGCTATTCCTTATTGGCTAAAAAAAACGATAAAATTTACGCCCTCCTGAAAAATCTTTCCTCTCTTCTAAGGCCCAAGATTTTCCTTCTTGCCATTGGTCATCTGCTTAAATTTTCCACCTCTTCTTCCTTAAGCAGTTTCTATAAAAGGAATAGATTTTTCAGGATAAGCATAGTTTTCTCAAGCGCAGCAACTCGGTGACTTGAAAAAATTTTTATTTTTGCCACTTTGTAAAACAAGATAGAGTTAAGATGGCTCCATTAGATTTGTTTGAGAGGCTTGTCCAATTACTCCGTAAAACTTTACACTGGGTTGGAGAACTATCCAATAATGATATTCATTATTGGATAGAAATGTGTAATAATACAATAAAGGAGTTAAGTGAAAAAATTGAGCAAACTAATCTCACTAGAGGAGAAAAATAGAAATTTCAAACTTGCATGACACATCTGACATGCATGCAAGTTGAGTTTGAACAACATCTTCAATGTGGAGGAAGCTTGCAAACCGAAGAAGAAGCTAGAGTTGAGTGGTGAGATGTGGAGTCGGCTTTTCAAAATCGGATCAGGACCGGTGTAGTTGTAAATATAAAACATGTGGACATTTCCAGTTTTTTGAAAGATGCTCAAAAGCTGTTTATCGAAAAAGTTAAAGCATGCTTAGAAGAATATAGTGCTTTAAAAGTGAATTCGGATTTTATTGCAGAATTTTCGATGCAAAAAAGTGGTGAAGAAACTAGTGATATAAAATATTTTACCAGTGAAAGTGATACAATATATTTGTCAACGAATATAATTGAATGGTTTAAAGCAAGTATTAGAGATCCAATATCATGACTCAATTAGAAGAATTTCAAGAAAAGGATTCTGGCTGGTCTCTCAAAAGCATCATCAGTTTGTGTATAAATATGAAAAAATATTCACCAGTTAGAGGCAGTTCATATATTCCACTGCCAAAGTTTATACAAAAAATATGGTGCAAAGTATGAAGTGTCGCCTTGTCATATCTCATTAGAAAAGAAGGAGAAACATGTGAATTTACTCATCATTCAAGATTTATACATTGATGAGTATGAAAAAAATAATTGTAAGGACGATAACAGTTTATCACTTTACCATTATGTTTGGATTAAAAACTTGTCTCGACTGTTGGGCTCTCAATGCGATATACTGCAAGAGGCAATGGAAGGGGCTGGAATCGAGGTGGGGAACGAGCCATATGAAGAGCCGATGGAAGCTAAGGACCACATTCGAGCAATCGAAGAGCCAGAAAACTGCCAACCTTGTGGAAAAAGACCAAGACTCACCTAAACATCAAAGTAAGTTCTTTCATAAATTTACATGTGATTAAAAAAAAAACTTGAACAAAATTTTTAATTTTTTACTTCTTTTTTGTTTTCTAGAATGGATCTATCTGCACTTAACAAAGTTGCTGAGCGTGAAGCATTTTTACCAAAGAAGAAAGTGACAGACTTGGACAAAAATGGTCAATATATGGTGACTGCACTAAACGAGGTAAAGACGAGATACGGCCAAAAGGTTATTGACGAAATTGATGAGAGTTTTCAAATCTTCATGCCAGAGAAGATTTCATCAGCAATCTTGAAAGATCAAGAATTCTTTTATAAGCTCTGCGACGCTGCAAATAAGCTATCATTATTTGTAATATATTTGGGTGGAAGTTGTTTTAAGTTTGAGACTTCATAGAGAAAATAAGACACATGTATTATTTTAAAATAAATTTATTTTCTTACAAAAATACAATATGTTTTTTCTTATGAACTACAAACCATAATCCTCACTTTACATCTTTTTCCATAGTAATAATAATAATAATATTAATTTAAAGAATCTCATTTTTATTTATCCAACTATTATGTTCGTTACTAAATCCTGACCACTTAACATATACGCGTTCACCAATTTTCTTCAAAACTTTTTCTACTAAATAAATTTCTGGATATTTAGTTTTCTGAATCTCTGTTTCATAAAAACCACCCGAGATAGGTTCATCGCGATAATCTTTGAGGCGATAAGTTACAGGATTGGTTTTTACAACGCGTGATATTGTGAATATTTCAGTAGACCAGTTTGGTGTATAACCTTTTTCAAAAACTTGTTTTATTTTACTTATTCGCACTTTATCTCCTACTTTGAATTTTGGTTTTCTTTTTTTTTACTGACAATTTTTTTCTCTCAATTTCACATCGCTCTAGAATCTTGCTTTCTTTGGCTTGTGTAACATTTTTTGGCTCCATACCTATTGTCCGATGTTTTCTTGAATTATAAGCTTTGAGCAACTTGGGCAGAATATACAACCATTTATAATTTCCTTGTTTGCTGAACTCTATCCACATTACATTTTTTAATGTTCTATTAAATCGTTCACATATACTTGCATGAAGATTACTATGTGATGAGTACGATTTATATTGTACTTTTTCATAAGATTTTGAAAATTTGAGTTGTAAAATTCTTTTCCCTGGTCAGTTTGTAGATTCGTTGGTACTCGACCTTATGTCAAAATCTATTTCATTGCTAAAGTGACATCGTTGCCACTTTTTGACTTGACTGGGACGGCCCATGCGTACTTTGAAAATGTATCTATGACAATGAGTAAGTATCGAAAATTTTTATTTTCGTTAGAGTAAGGTATCATTTCTACTAGATCAGCTTGCCAAGACTCGTCTATGCCACGTATATCATATTTTCTTCGTCTATACCTACGACGCGCTGGTTTGAGTAATTCTTCAGCTACGTTTTGACGCTCCATCTTCGGCTAAAGTGATGCTTAACTTATTATTCAACTCTTTGATAATATAATCAATAGTTGAGCGATTAGTCTGTGATATATGATGAAGATACTTTAGTTTTTTATCCACTTCTGATTCAAACTTTTCAATTTGATTCTGATATTCTTCTATAACTTCACTAAATCCAGCAAGTTTTGAAGATAAATAGTCTATTTCAGTTTGTAATATAACTTTCAGCGAATGCAAAGTGACTGCATCGTTTGGATGCGTAGGTGCTCCTACATTACAAAGCTGCTTATTTTCTAAATCAAAATTTCCATCTAATGTAAAGTTGTAACCAACGCCTGGAGGACCACGACTCACTTGCGGGCCCTCTAGTATTCTTCCAAGCACATCGAGACTCATGATAGAACTGATTCAAAAGAAAAGTTTGACTGTTAATATATATGTCCAGCTTCACGTAATTCTTCACTAATCGAATGAATTTCATTGCTGTGATTGTTATTTCCTGCAGATTGTTTAGCAATTAATAATCGTAGTCGTTCGACAAGCTCATTCGGATCATCTTAGTAGACTAAATCTATGGTAAAATCTTTTTTTGCTATTTTATATTTAGGTAAGAGTCCTGCTCCAGTAGTAGTCTTGCTTTTATTTTTGCGACAGCTGCGGAATATTGGCTCTATGACATACTTGTATTTTCTACTCTTCGAAGTGCGTAAACTTGAATTTTTGCAATGTCTCTTCCTGTGAGCCCAGTATAGTGCGATAATTTCTACGATCTGACGTACTTATTAGATTATCATCAGGATGTTTCTTGAAGAGTAATTCCATTAATCCACTACTTTTGGGAAAAGTTTCGTTTCCCACTTTAATTGTGTTCTCATTAAATTTGATTTCTGAATTGCCAATCATTAACAATCTATTCACTTTTCGTACACCATATATATTGTCAATTTTGCTAGGACTTTCATTGAACAATCTTTAGTTGATTCATTTTTATCGATTGCTGATTTGAATGTTGAATTTACGATTGTTGAATTCATTGCAGAAGCATCATCAAATTCATCATCATCATCATCATCATCATCATCATAATGATCATCATCATCTGCAAATGTACTATTTAAATCTTTAAATAAACGACTTGATTGATCGAATCGTAATCGTTTTCTCGATTTTTTCTTATTACTTTGACTTGTATTGAATATGAAATTTGAAGGCTGTTGCACGTTGTCCAGTTTTGCGTCAACGAGTTTTTCAAGTGGAGAAATGACTGGTTTCAGCAATAAACTTTTTCCACATTTTCTCTTTCTTGCTTGAGAAGAGAGCATTTTTTTTTAATTGCATCCCGTGCTCTTATAAGCTCACTAAGAACGTTCTTTTCTATTTTGAAGTCCGTCATGATGACGAGATGCTAGCTGCAATCCAACTGTGGAGATTTTCATTTACGTCTCCTTTTTTATTGCAAAGCTGTCGAATTCTTTTCTATATCGACCATCATTCATCTCCCTATCTTTGTCAATAACAACAAATCCATATTTATCTTTCTTCCAACAATTTGAACAAAGTTCGCGAAACTCGTTGAAAGTTAAGTCAGTATTTACATGATCGTCATAGATGTGTTTAAGGTTCACATCATCTTGTCGATAAATTACTAATAAATGAACATAATCCCTTATAAGATGTTTCGGTATACGAGCGTACGATTGACAAAGATAAAAGCTATCTACACTTTTATGTCTACCCATGCAGAAATATGCTTTTATATTATCCTGCTTCTCGCATGCTACGTCATCGAAAATCATAATTGAATTTGGCAAGACTTCATCTGAAGATACTACAGATTCATGCTCGCTGAATGGTCGATACGACACTCCGTCAATGGAGTTTAATAATTTTTCAAGGAACTGATATTTGGGCTGATTCAAAGATTTAGAGTATACATACACATTTTCAAATCTAAGACCGTTGGGATGTGTAATAAGTGCTAATAAACTGTTTGTTTTTCCACGGTTAGATGGTCCACAGAATACTGCTCGTATGCTATCAGGTAGTAAGTCTCCATAGCGCTTCTTTTACTTTTAATTTCCAAAATCAAAATTTGCAACAGGGAGTATGAGGTTTTGCTCTGTAAAATCCATGTTTACACAACAAAGGCACGATCCGTATTGAGTTTTTTAGAATATAAACTTTTGGTTTATATATTTTTCTTCAGTTGTGAATCAGCACTCAAAGAGAGATGATTGAGTACAAAGGGAAAAAGGCGAAAAAACGACCGGAAGGCTATGGATTGCTTGATAAAGTAGTCAATAGCTTACCGTTTGAAATGCACGTACCTGAATATCAGTACTGTGGTGCTGGAACTAAGTTGAATAAGTGGTTGAAAAGAGGAGATCCTGGGGTTAACCAACTTGATCAGGCGTGTAAACAGCATGACATAGAATACGCTGACAAAAATGCCGATCGTAAAGCTGCCGATTTAAAGCTTGCTAATAAGGCTTGGCAACGCGTTAATGCAAAAGATGCTAGTCTTGCTGAAAAAGCAACTGCTTTCATGGTTGCAAATGCTATGAAATTAAAGGCAAAAACTGGAATGGGATTAAAATTTAACAAATTAGTGACGGCGGCCAAAAAATCAATGAAACCAAGCAAATGTTCTGGCAAGGTTATTCGATCTGCTTTGAAAGGTGCGCGTCAAGCTGTTAAGAAAGCTGGCGGAAAGAAGAAACTTATAATTCCTAGCGTTCTTCCACTCCCCGCAAAAATTGGTGGTGTTCTTCCTTTCCTCATACCGCTGTTCGCGGGATTAAGTGCAACCGGTGCTTTGGTAGGAGGAGCAGCTGGAATAGCTAAAGCAGTAAATGATGCTAAAGCTGCAGAAAAAAATTATCAGGAAAGTAAAAGGCATAATAAAACAATGGAAGCTATTGCTTTGGGCAAGGGACTCTATCTTAAACCATATAAAGGTGGTATGGGATTATTCATGAAACCATACAGTGGTAGAGGTCTAGCTAAAAAAAAAACTTCGATTTAACTTTGCCCAATCGTCCATTGACTGACTACGATCTCGTAAAATATGCTCGTTTGTTAAAAATCCCACACTTTCGGGGTGTTTTCATGAGAAATAATTTGCCTTCCGATGGTCCATGGAAAAATGAATCTGTTGTCGTCAACTTGGATGATTATAAAAATAAAGGTACTCACTGGGTGTGCTACCAAAAACGAGACACTGAAGTGATTTACTTTGACAGTTTTGGAGACCTAAAACCTCCCATTGATCTCATGAGATATTTCAATGTAAAGGAAGTAAAATATAATTATAAGAGATATCAAACTTTTGACACATTCATTTGTGGTAATCTTTGTTTCCGATTTTTAACTGGAAACCTATAAAAGCAGAGTCCACTTGTGAATATTCATTATTTGTGAACAATGAGTCATGGAAGATAGTTTCACTCTAACTTTATCGGGGAAATCTTCAGTGTTAGAAGCACAATATGTTCCTTCGATTGAATTACCTCATCATAAAAATTTTTTTCTTGGATTAATAGAACTTTTAACTTTTAACTCAATTCCAAATGTTGACTTTTCAAATAATAAACTTCATATAGAGACGGAAATTTAGTAAATTTTCGAGGAGAAGAACTTACTATTAGACTTCATATTAAATCAGTATAATGGGTATAGTTTATAATTCTAAAGGAGTGTATATAAATACGCCAGCATGTCAAAGATTAAACAGTCGACCGAAGAAGGTCAAACCGTTAACACGGAAGAACATTTAATTCCTCAAAAGCATAGGTCTAAAAGTGCGTTAAACAAATTCACTTGCATAATTCTCTGCTGCTTCCTCCAAAATGGACGAGATTCTAAGTATTCAGTCAGGTGTCGTATTCGATGAGACGATTGCTCATTACGAAATACACGCACATCAACCATACTCATCAGCCAGCTTTGATAACAGTGATGAAATTCATATTTCTATCCAACATCAAGATCTTTGTCTTTTACCATCACGTAGTTCAATTCATATATGCGGAACTTTACTACAATCAGATGGATCACAATTAACTAAAACAAGTTTCGTTAATAATTCTATTTGTCATCTGTTTGATGAAATTCGCTATGAAATTAATGGAATAGAAATAGATAAGAGTAAAAATGTTGGTTTGAACAGTCTCATGAAAGGATGGATTTCATATGATTTGAATCAAGGATGCATGTTGGAAAATGCAGGCTGGATTGGTAACAAAGAAGGTGATGAAACTGAAGTGGAAAATGTATATTTTGACGTTTCTATCCCTCTTAGTCACATATTTGGCTTTGCAGAAGACTATAAAAAAATTGTAGTTAATGTAAAGCATGAACTTATTTTAACAAGATCGAGAAATGACTTGAACGCAATAATTCAGGAAGGCATTGTAGAAAATAATGTTACTAAGTATGAAGATTTTCGTATAAAAATAGCAAAGATAGAGTAGCTCATGCCAAACGTCATCGCATCTGACAAACAAAAAATTCAGCTGTTAGATTTTATTGGAAAAGATAATTCTATCTCTATGTGCTTTCGTTCATGGGAAATGTTCGAATATCCGCTACTGCCCAAGACAAATAAACATATCTGGACAGTAAAAACATCGAATCAACTAGAAAAACCTCGATTTGTAATTATTGGGTTACAAACCAAGAAGAAAAATTCAAGAACTGCCAATGCTATTCGTTTTAATCATTGTGACATTAATAACGTACGATTATTCTTAAATTCACAATATTATCCATACAACAACTTGATTCTTCACGTAAACAGGGGCCAGTATGCAATTCTATATGATATGTATACAAATTTTCAAAAATCATATTATGGAAAAGAACCACATCCAATGCTGACAAAGTATGATTTTATAACAAAACAACCACTCATAGTCATGGACTGTTCACGTCAAAACGAGTCACTTAAAAACGCTCCTGTTGATATACGTCTAGAATTCGAAACAAGAACAGACTTTCCAGATAATACTTCAGCTTACTGCATGATCTTACACGATCGCGTTGTTCAATACAATCCTATTAGTGGCGATGTAACGTCCCATGTTCATAAAAGATAATTATATGTACGAATATACTGCATACAGAATGATGTATGACGGCGTGTATGTGTACAGGCGCAGGTATACGACGATAATCACAATGTAAGCATTTCCGCAACCGCGTTTACGACATCAAACGCGTCCTACTAATTAAACCAACTGACCCCCGAGTCAGCAATCCCAAAACCTACTTATTCTGCACCATCACCAACCTATATTGTAAGACACTTTCGGTGGCGATCAGTGATTGGTTATTACCCTAACATTGAGATCATCCGCCAAGCCTTATAAGCACCGCACTCAGTCCTCATATTGCCTTTAGTGAAGTCTCTTTTTACAAGGACAACGAGTGTTGTACCTGCTGGACCTGGTGTGTGAATACGAGTGCCGTTTAGTCCTTCGCGTCGTCTATTGGGTGCTTAGAAACCACTCAAACTCCGTGGAAGCTAACCGGTGGAATTCTTCATACTCTGGACGTGAGTTGGTACAGTACGAGGCTTAAGGACCGTCAACCTATCTGGCGTTAGCTTCGGCAGCTTAGTTAAGGAACTTACTCTCGACACGCCACGGAACCATCCGTGTAGGATAATACTAAACACCGCCCAGTCATCGACCGTGCAATCTACTAGTAGTGTCCGAACGGGATTGTAAGTCGAACCAATATAGAAATAAGTAAATACGTAACATTAAGAACAAACATAAAGATTAGATTAAAACATCTGTGTAACATCTGTATGAAAGCATTGGACCTTCGTCTAAATAAAGTCATAACAAAGAAGTATCATAAAGAGACAGTTTATTAGAATCATAACCTACTTAATAGTAACAGAAGACTCTCGAGTCAAGGCTAGTTCACCTATACTCAAATAAATAATTATTTGTATATAGAATTACTGCGCGGTTCAGCATAGTAAATCAGAACCTTACAAATGGCATCCCTTGTGGGGAACTAAGCCATTGTTACTAAAGTACCAACTGTCTCGTTTAGAATTTTCATTATTAAGAAGAAATTTAGGGTCAGTATTAGACGAAATAAATCATAATGGCGTTTAATCAAACTAGAGAGGAAATCTTAAGATTACCCAACTTAGAACAAAGAATCAATGCTTTAGATCAATTTTATAGATTTAAAGAGGCAGAAAGAGAAGAACAATTATTAGAATTTTCACGTAGTATATTAGAGTCAAATAATTTTCGGGCAGTGGAAAGAGCAACTCAACATCTTGCAGATTACGATGGAACGAATATGAATCTAAAAGAATTCTTACAAGATGTTGATAACTGCTTTACCATGATTTCTACAGATTCAGAAGCACACTTTTTAAGAATCGTTATATCAAAATTAAGGGGTAAAGCCAGACAAGCCTTGGAAGGTAGCACATTTAAAACTTGGAATGATTTAAAATCGCATTTAAAAGACTGCTTTGCACCGCCCCGCACATATAGTTATTACTTACACGAAATTCAATCATCTTCCATGAGGCAGGGAGAGAATATTCGACAGTTTTACGGTCGAATAAACGCGCTAGTTAATGCCGCAATTAACACCGCGTTGGAAGTACTGGGAAATAACGTACAGCGAGATCATTTAAAACCTCAGATCGAAATCATTGCCTTAGAATCATTTATTAATGGATTACCAGATGGTTGGAGAACCCGTATTATCGAGTTAGCACCAGAAAAACTGGATGACGCGTTCGCGTTAGCATCGAAATATGAACGGGGTAAAGTAAGCATGTATAATAATCATTACTCCAATCCACGTATTCATCAAGTAAGTCATACACAAGATCGAAGTCCACATGGTTCACGGGATTCACCCCATGGTTCAGGAGATACATATGAAAGTATACATCAAGTAAGAACATTGAATAATGAGGAAGGAGATAGAGGAGGGCAAAGAAGAGTGAATTTTCATGATTCTACGCATAATAGAAATGAGATTTCTTATTCAATAGACCGGGATGACACCTATTTCCCAAAAATGACTTTTGAAGGAGGCAAGATACACGCACCACCACAATTGAGTTATAAAAAGCCAGTACCCGAGCCTATCAAACATCCAAGTATACTCCAGAAGGAATATACTGAGAATACTATGGTGCCAGTAAGACCACCAGTACAAAGACATGTTATACCACCAGAGGCACCATTATATCTGGATTACAGACCCTGTAACTGTGCTGCATGTTATATATACTTTCAAAATCAACAGAGAGCCGGATATTGGTACCCACCTCAAAATGGAGGCTACCAACATCAAAACCCACCAACGTGTACGCACAGACCAGTCCCAATGCAGGAACCATGTCACCATCAAGAATCCGCAATTAACAGAAATCAAGACTATTACGGAGAAAAGCCGAAGTCGCCAATCCCGTTTCGCAGTGGAAATAAAAATCATTTAAACTGGGACAACGCTCACTGGAAGAACGCACCAGTGAGCGGGACGACTCCACAGCGTTCAACCAGTCCCGGCCCCACAGCCAAGTCGGGAAACCAGCCCAAGTTATTCGACTCACGTCAAGAGTCGAATCCTCGCCCACAATAAAATTAAAAATAGAACAATTGGCAGTTCCAGAAGCCTTATGTGTAGTGGATACCGGAGCCCAAATCAATGCAGTAAAAGAAAATGCATTAGGTCCTAATGCTATAGTAGACCAAAATGATGTGATCTCTATACTAGGTATTTCTCCACAGGAGGTAAGGACTCTAGGAACTGTAAAATTAAAAATCTTAGGAAAGGACCATTTATTCCACGTGTTACCATCTAGCACGCCACTATCAGAGGAACTTATATTGGGTAACCCTTTTCTACTTGTAGAAAAAGTAAACATCATGTTTGGAGAGGGAGTACTAGTAACGGAAAGTCATCCGATAACACCCGTTCCCTTCGTTCATAAACTAATACCAGAAACTAGTGAAGATAAACATCCAGAGGAAGCATATCGAAACACGGAAGTAAAAAGAGTTCAGATTGAACCTGAGTTTGAATTTCCATATGCCGAACGCGAGATAGAACCGGAATCTATAGATACAGTAAATTGGAATTTTAATTCTAAAGGTTTTAAATCCAATGGTAAAACTGTATTTAAGTTACCGGCCAGAGCAAAAGTTCCTATAAGAATTCCCGCAACTAAACATTCAGCTAAGGGCCAAGCCTACTTAAGACGAATAAATACCGTCCCAGGAGTTTTTATAGGAGAAGCCGCCGTTAAAAATAACAAAGGCTACTGTTATGTAATGGCCACTAATACTCTACCTGACCCAGTCGAAATAGAAATTACTCCACAGCCATTGGAAGCATTTGATTTTTACGATGACTTGGAGGACGACTACGAGTTTCCGTTAGAAGGGGAACCACCAAAAGACGAAGAAGACCGCGTAAAAACAATCCTGGAAAAAGTTTTAACCAACTATCACACAAGACCAGAAAGAACGCAGATTAAGAAAATAGTAAAAGAATATTCTCATCTGTTTTATTTGCCAGGAGATCCGCCACCAAGAACATCATGTGTTAGGCATAAGATTAGGACAACCGATGAAGAACCCGTCAAAGTTAAGTACAAGAGAGGACCAACAGGACTAGATGACGAGCTTTTTAACCAAGTACAAAAACTTTTGGAAGCCGGTATAATCAGGAATTCAAAGAGCCCATCTTGCAGTCCTATTCGAATCGTACCTAAGAAACCAGGACCAGACGGAAAGAAAAAGTACAGGTTGGTAATTGACTACCGAAAGTTAAACGCGAAAACCATCAAGGACGCATATCCACTACCTAACATCATGGAAATCCTTGAGCAAATTGGAAGAGCAAAATATTTCTCAGTTTTTAACCTCGCCATGGGCTTCCATCAAATAGAGATTGACCCTGGGGATGTTGAGAAAACTGCCTTTAACACCAAATACGGCCATTTTGAGTACCTATGTATGCCCTTCGGCCTTACCAAAGCGCCTGCAACCTTCCAAAGGCTCATGGATTGCGTCCTAACAGGTCTACAAGGATCAAAAATGTATGTCTTTTTAGATGATATAGTGATTTATGCAAATTCTCTCGAAGAACATGAGGAGAAAATCGCTAAATTGTTTGAAAGGTTGTCAGCGGTAGGCTTAAGACTACAAATGGATAAATGCCAATTCCTTGTACCAGAAATTAATTATTTAGGTCATATCATCGATAGTAATGGAGTAAGACCGGACCCTAAGAAGTTAGAAGCCGTTAAAAACTACCCGCGGCCGACTAACCAAACTGAAATCCGACAGTTCTTAGGATTATCTGGTTATTACAGAAGGTTTATTGAAAACTTCTCAGAGAAAGCAGGGCCCATCAACGCCCTATTAGCCAAAAACGTAAAATGGAAGTGGGAATTAGAACAAGAACAAAGTTTTAAGATCTTAAAAGAAGCACTTTGTGAAGCCCCCGTACTAACAACAGTGGATGAGAGTAAGCCTTTCATTCTAACTACGGATGCAAGTGATGGAGCTATAGGTGCAGTCCTAAGTCAAGGTGAACCAGGTCAAGAACATCCAATCGCCTATATGTCCAGATCTCTCAACAAATGCGAACGAAATTATTCTACCACAGAAAAAGAATGTTTAGCCGTAGTAAATGCCATAGAGTATTTTAGCCACTACCTTTACGGTAAACATTTCACCGTCTACGGAGATCACGAACCATTGACATGGATTGAATCATTAAAAGATCCAGTCAGTAGGTTAAATCGTTGGAGAATGAGATTACGAGGTTATTACTATACTTTCAAGTATAAACCTGGTCGTCTAAATGTTAACGCAGACGCCCTTTCCCGCAATCCAGTTGATAGAGACCAACTAATTAAAGAAGATGAACAAGAACAGGGGGGGGAGGTACGAGTACTGCCTATCCTACCTAAGCCGACTAAAACTTCTTTAGCCAGACAGAATCGTACTCAACTACAAAGCGAAAACGAAACCTCTAAAGAAGGAGTTAAACATCGAAAGAAACCGGGTCGTAAGGAAGGAATCAAGCTTGATAACCCCACTATCCCTTTAGGTATGGAGGGAGGGCAAGCCGACCTAGAAGCAAGTACAATCGCGAAGAGACTTAGAATGAGGAAAAACGAACCAGCCACTACAGAAAAGAAAACAGTAGTTTTTGCAGAACCCATAGTTTCCGAACCACCATCAATGAGTGAAACAGATAACTCAGAAATAACCAACTCAATCGAGAGTAGTATTGCAGAATCTTCCGATGCTCCACCAATACCACTAAGCAACAAATCTTTGCTTCCTAGCCTGTTGAATCAAGATACAGAGTCAGAAGAGGAAACTGATTCTACTATGGTCAAGTCAAACGAGGATCCAGGTGAAAGTGAATTTGATGAGATAATATTGAATAAACCCAATAAGAACAAGAGTAAAAATCCCAACAACAAAAAGAATACTAATTCTAGACAAACTAGTCCAGAAATTGAAACAAAATTTAGAGATTCTTCATCATCAAGTGATGACAAAGAGTTAATAAACCCAAAATTACAATCTACTATGAGACGATCAATGCCAGGTCAACTCATGGATAATTCAGAACTACAAGAATTATCTAGCATTGAATTAAACAAAAGTGCAAGGGAAAAAGAGATTAATCCTAATGGAAACCCAAGCGAGATTACAAATAACCAACCACTCTCGATGTGCTAGGATAATTTCTTAGAGCTCTATCATGAAACTCCAACTGAGAACTGGGACCTCATGAAAGATATTGAAAGCTCATCACCCTTACAACAAGGAGAGAAAGCGAGTTCAGAACCACCTACGTTACTAGGAGAAGCTTCACAGGCAGTAGTCCCCAGCAGCACTGTGAGAGAATGGATGCTAGAATACGCAGATAGTCAGTCTAATCCGATTCGTTTCAAGTCACCCATAAAACAACCTAGAGCATCTTCTACTGCTTGGACTGAAGAGATGGCCGAAAACACCAATTGGCATCACCTCTCCACAATAGAACAAGAGGATAGTGAAGAAGAATCGGAGGATGAGATTAACGAAGAATTAAGCAAAAAATTGTCTAAACCCAAAAACCAAAATAATCTACCTAAAACGACAAAAACAATAATAACACCCACAAGCGGAACACTTACCAACAACCATAATACTTCTTATATAAATAATAAACCGAAGGAAGACAGTACAGCTCCAAGATTAGGAAACACACCAACATCTGTATTTTTCGACTATGTAGATTCAGATGTGAACTTGAGAGAATCATTAAAAATTTTAAAAACTAGAGAATGTATAACATATCTAAAAGATAATATAGTACATTTTATTTCAAAAGATTTAAGTTTATCATATGGAACCAACAAATTACTTATTGACATAGAAGCTATTTATCGCGATGAATTATCGAAGGCCAAGATAACCATCGGTGATGTAATAGTTACCCAAAATAGAAAAAGATTCATTTTTAGTTTAGTTATTTCGGATAAAGAAAAAGACGAAATTACACCAGATAATTTATCGAAATGTTTAAATACATTAGCAAACGAAATTAGGAATAAAAAGTTAAAGTCTTTTAGATTAGCTAGAAGCGGAGAGCTAACTGACACTCTTCCACGAGGGGTACTATTAAATAAAATTAAGGAAAAACTGAAAAATTTACAAATAGCAGTAACGATATGTTACGGTGAGTGTAAGATACTAGCCCCTGAATACAAGTTAATAGTTCTGAACGATTACCATAATAGTTTGTTTGGAGGACATCGTGGTATGGGAAAAACCTATAGAAGAATAAGAGAACGATACTATTGGAAAGGAATGAAAGAAGATATACATGATTTCGTACGCAAATGTGAAATCTGCCAAGAACAAAAGCTGGTTAGAGTAAAGACAAGAGAACCAATGGTAATAACGGATACACCAAGTGAAGTTTTCTATAAAGTAGCCATAGATACAGTTGGACCTTTATGCAAATCTACGCAAGGTAACGTGCATATACTAACTATGCAGTGTCAGTTTTCAAAATTTTGTATAGCAGTACCAGTACCCAACATCAAAGCAGTTACAATCGCAGACGCTTTGACCCGACACCTTTTTGTACATTTTGGAGTACCTAGAATAATTCTAAGCGACCGAGGACGCAGTTTTCAAAACAATCTATTGTCACAGTTATCCGAAATTTATAATTTTAAATTAAATACTACGACTGCATACCATCCACAGTCTAATGGATCCTTAGAAAGAAGTCACGCTGTCTTAGCAGACTTTCTAAGAAATAAATCATCAAGCAAACAAGATTGGGATAAAGTAATTCCCTTTGCTATTCATGAGTATAATACATCCGTACATAAATCAACGGGTTACACTCCTCATGAATTAGTATACGGCAAACCAGCCCGTACACCCAATCGTTTGCCGAACGAATTCGAATTAGAAACTTACAACGATTACATACAAGAACTAACTGAATGTTTGAGAGATGCACAAACAGTAGCCAGGAATAATCTCATACAATCAAAACATAAGAACAAGGAGTACTATGATAAAAAGGCAAGACCTTTACAGATTTCTGTCGGAGACGAAGTGAGAGTATTAAAGGAACCCAGATATGGGAAATTAGATAAATTTTATAATGGAAAATTTTTTGTAAAAGAAATTAAAGACAATAGTAATGTCATAGTAGAATCATCTAATGGAAAACTTATAGTAAAGCATAAAGATAAGTTAGAGAAATTTTTTCGCTGAGTAGACCAGACAAGACCACTACAAATTCAAGACACGGTATTTTAAACTTACCGATGTCCAAATTATTCTCCTTCTTTCGACTAAATGATCTTGGTAGTAATTAATTTTTACGCAAAAGGAAGCAGCATAGGATCGTGGGTTCAATGTAATTACTGGAATAAAACTCTATTTTTGAAAGAAATTTTTTTTCACTTAAAGATTAATTTTAAATAAAATTTATTATCTTAGAAAACGCAACAACAAATACTTAAGATTAGGCAAACAAAACAAGAAAATAAGCAGTTCATTTCGGCCTATTGTCTATCTCTATCTATTGTCAGCGAACTTAGCATTGCGGCTACTACCATCCGAAGCCGATGCACTCGCGCTCACGTGTTGTCAGCTCGCGCCGAAACTTACACAGCACGCGCGTATATGTAGGCGTGACGAAAGCACGAGTTCGCGCCAAAGCGCGGTAACTCTTGCCACCGAGCGGATACTTGAAGAATCAAAAAGACCCATCCAGGAATGCGACCCACCGAGGAATGCAGTACGTCACACTCGCAGTCAATACTATACCTATATATATACAGCGAGTATATATATAACGTATGGACATGCGAGTATATATATCAGTATACATAAAGACGGGTAAGAGTATATATAAGTATACATAAGACCAGTTATACTTGCATACAGGCTTATACCTACACACATGCACTTTCCAATCTAGCGGACTTACAATAAGACCACATAAGGGTTCATATTATACAAATACTAAACATGCGGAATAAACAATTTAGCAACAATTGGCATTATTTAACAAAATAATAATAATTTCGGACTTTTAGCACTCGACCGCACATTAGGAAGTCAAAATACACTCAAAAATAAGTAGCAACAATCAAATGTTTATCGGCCTGTAACTCGAAAAATTACAGTACGAAAATTGTTATTTTTGTACCTAATTTGTTAGTTAAGGATCCTCTATCGACCCACGAAAAAAAAAAGGGAAAAATATAAATAAATAAATAAATAAAAATTATGGTCGGATTCGAACCAAAACTTTTTGTAATTTTGCAATTAAGAGTCTCCGAACTAATAATGTAATACAAGTTAGACAAATTGTTTATATTTACATTGTTATCCTGTAAATAAAGTACGAAAAATCGCAATTATGATCGGATCAAAACAAAAATTTTACAACTAGGATTAGAGATCGAAATACCGAAAATTTCTTTTTTATCACTTATTAATCTTCCGAGATAATGCATATATCAGCATTATATTATTAACTTTATGAAAAGTTCTTAAACAACATACTTATGTAACAACATATTGTGAATGAACATCGCACGTTTTTTTTTCTTTTTGCACCAGCACCCATTGCTGGGGACAGCAATACTCTGGGGGGGGAGGTGTAACGTCCCATGTTCATAAAAGATAATTATATGTACGAATATACTGCATACAGAATGATGTATGACGGCGTGTATGTGTACAGGCGCAGGTATACGACGATAATCACAATGTAAGCATTTCCGCAACCGCGTTTACGACATCAAACGCGTCCTACTAATTAAACCAACTGACCCCCGAGTCAGCAATCCCAAAACCTACTTATTCTGCACCATCACCAACCTATATTGTAAGACACTTTCGGTGGCGATCAGTGATTGGTTATTACCCTAACATTGAGATCATCCGCCAAGCCTTATAAGCACCGCACTCAGTCCTCATATTGCCTTTAGTGAAGTCTCTTTTTACAACCCTATTGAAAAATCTCACGTGAGATCTCAGGTGAGATCTCATGCCAAAATCTCATCTGACCAATTCTTTGCTTATCATAGGTTGTAAGCCCTTCTTAATTGATTAATAACATTTTTTGAAAAATTTGAACTTAGAAAATTTTTGGGAAATTTGGACTTAGAAAATTTTTTGAAGTCTATATTTTTTCTCTCGTGAGATCTCATGTGAGATCTCACGTGAGATTTTTCAATAGGGAAGGACAACGAGTGTTGTACCTGCTGGACCTGGTGTGTGAATACGAGTGCCGTTTAGTCCTTCGCGTCGTCTATTGGGTGCTTAGAAACCACTCAAACTCCGTGGAAGCTAACCGGTGGAATTCTTCATACTCTGGACGTGAGTTGGTACAGTACGAGGCTTAAGGACCGTCAACCTATCTGGCGTTAGCTTCGGCAGCTTAGTTAAGGAACTTACTCTCGACACGCCACGGAACCATCCGTGTAGGATAATACTAAACACCGCCCAGTCATCGACCGTGCAATCTACTAGTAGTGTCCGAACGGGATTGTAAGTCGAACCAATATAGAAATAAGTAAATACGTAACATTAAGAACAAACATAAAGATTAGATTAAAACATCTGTGTAACATCTGTATGAAAGCATTGGACCTTCGTCTAAATAAAGTCATAACAAAGAAGTATCATAAAGAGACAGTTTATTAGAATCATAACCTACTTAATAGTAACAGAAGACTCTCGAGTCAAGGCTAGTTCACCTATACTCAAATAAATAATTATTTGTATATAGAATTACTGCGCGGTTCAGCATAGTAAATCAGAACCTTACAGCGATGTCAAAAAACTAATTTAAGCATTCAAGTCAATATGTTAAAAAATTGTAAAAAACAAAAAATGAATAAATATACATGAAAATAAAATAAACTTCTGTATTATTTCTTTCGAAAATTCCTTAATCATTTCAAACTACTCCCTCACATCCTATCTCTCAATGGCAGACTTTTCCCTCTCTTGAAAAAAAAAAAATATATATATTTACAGGCGCATGCGTGCTAGATACTTTTCCCTCTCTCACGGGCGGCGGCAAGACCATCTCACACGCCACTTTCTGCTCAAGCGCCGAAAAAGAATTTTCCCTCTCTTCTAAAAAATAGAGTCCCAAAAATTCTTTTCCTCTTTCAAAATATCGCACATGCGCGCTATGAACGTCTCCCTCTCTCCTTAAATGATTCTCCCACGCATACGCATCTCTTGAGGGAAGGGAGAGGGCTCCCTATCCTTTTACACACATAGGCATTCTGGCACATTCCTGGGAAGGGGAAAGGGAGAGAGGGCTCCTATCCTTATACACATGTAGGCATTCTGGAACACCCCCTCCCCCATACCCATTGTTCCAGAATGCCTAAGTTCCAGAATGCCTATAGCCTATCTACTGATACCGAAGTCACTTTAAACTATACAATATCTCTTTTAAATCGATAAACGTTTATTTTTATAAAAAGAGAAAAGTACCTTAATGTATGATCTGCGTGGCTATTTGTATATATGTGTGTGGAGGTTCTTGAGTGGATGCAGCTGTCAATCCTCGGCGCTTTCCAGCCTAGGCTCGGTGGTTCAGCGTATAGCGGTGGCTAGATGCACTTAGGTGTGACTGCTCGTCCCTTTGATGTAAGTAGTGTAGACCGTAGGGAGTCCACTGTCTCGGTTTCTTCTTCTTTCCAGCAGTGGTGATATTCGGAAAAAGCCGATAGATGCACTTGCTCGATGCTGAGGGGTCGACTAAAGTCCGGTATACTCTCTTTTTGAATGTACGAATGGCGAGTATAATACGTGATACTTGTTCAAGAATGGTCTAGCGACGGGCAGAGTAACGTTCTGCAAGAGATTTTGGATATTACTGAGCGATCATAGCCCTTTGCTCCCGGGCTTTATATACTTGCATATCCCCTTGTTTTCCTCGGACTAGCGTTTTCTATATAAGGTCGCTTCACTATTTTGTATTTTCCTCTCTCAATATTAAGGGAATTGTGGCAGGTCAAGTCATAAACATCATAGTTTACGACTATCACTTAAGAATTCGTCTCTTTTAGAAACTCTCCCACGGTCTCTCTGTTTACTGGAGATCGTACATGTGTTTCCTATGAAATTCCAAATCGTAACGTAAACCAAAATTTCTTTTTGAGGTGGGAAAAATAATCGCCACAACTAATCTCTTTCTTTAATTTGGCCGACGTTTCGGAGGCTTAATCCTCCATCTTCAAGGCCAGCTATGTGTCAAATAATAAAAGTTGTCGATGTCAGTAAAAGAATAAAACAATGTCAAGTAGTAAAAATGTCCAGAGAAGGAGAGGAATGATATTTATTATCAGCTCTGATGTTGTTGAGCTGACAGGAGATTCGGCAACAACATCAGAGCTTACAATAATTATCATTCCTCTCCTTCTCTGGATATTTTTACTTCTTGACATTGTTTTATTCTTTTACTGACATCGACAACTTTTATTATTTGACACATATAGCTAGCCTTGAAGAGGGAGGATTAAGCCTCCGAAACGTCGGCCGACTTAAAGAGAGAGATTACTCGTGATGATTATTTTCCTCACCTCAATATTAGCAAACAAATAGGAATTTTTCTCCGTAGAAAAAAAGTCTATTGTCTTACACTCGGTATGTGACTTGGTCTGTCTGAGAGTTATAAAATCTATAGCTTCTCAAGAGTGAGAAGCTATAAATTTTAAAACTCTCGGACAGACCAAGTCGCATACCGAGTGTAAGACAATAGACTCTTTTTTTCTTGTGCTACACATGTTGACCAGCCACGACCAAGCGACGATTGGAGTTTAGAGTCGACACTTTTTTTTGTAAGGGGGAAAAGCGCAAGCAATTGGCTTTCCTCTGCTTTCTTTTAGCCAATAAGATTATAAGATTTCCTTCTCCTCAAAAACTTGACGGCGGAGAGCTACCCGGAAGGATGAGGGGGAGGCAGATCGATGCTAGTTCTCGTCGCTAACGCTTCGTTTATTTGTACTTATTTTGAGATTTCTTAAGACTACAATATATTATACATGTTTAAAATTTTGAAATAACTGAGTTAACATTCATTTATTTTTCCTTGCTGAAATTCGCGCTCTTTAAATTGAACGATGTGTTCCTCGGGACGTATTATATACGAACAAACCTATAGCGGAACGCGCGAAAAACGCGATACATCACATTACGACACGAATCCCTCTGGCGGATTCTTGCTAACTGCTACAATCTGTACAAGACACGTGCGATGCACCTCCTTCCGACCACCTATCTTTCTTACACCGTGGCCCGTGGCTCTATCCCTATGAATAATCTATTGATACTCTCAATGTCCAAATTCGAATACGAGTGCCTAAAAATGAGTAAAACATAAACTCAAAAATCAATTACTTCGCGGGACTTTAATTTGATAGTATTAGTATTTTACTGAAAGAAAAATAAAGTTTAATCAAGCCTTTTAAACTTTTAAAATTAAAATATGGAATCTAGTAAAATAGATAACACTCCAAAGCAAGCTATGGTTTATATTTGCGGTGGTTTGTAGTATTTATATTATCATACTTGCAATTTTAATTTATTAAACTATTTTTATCTGATTTTTTTTTTGTAGAATGCCATCATGATAATGAAATTCGTCCAAGAGATCCTATTCGTTGTAGAGAATGCGGTTATCGTATAATGTACAAAAAGCGAACAAAGAGACGTATCCTTTTAGATTTTACACATTCATTAATTTAATTCAACCATGTAGTTATTACTTACAAGTAAAGTAACATGGTTTCTCCTTCATATGCCATTTGGTTATAGTTCCAAGAGATCCTATTCGTTGTAGAGAATGCGGTTATCGTATAATGTACAAAAAGCGAACTAAGAGACGTATCCTTTTAGATTTTACACATTCATCCATTTAATTCAACCATGTAGTTACTACTTACAAGTAAAGTAACATGATTTCCCCTTCATATGCCATTTGGTTGTAGTTCCATGTTGTACTAAATCACATTGTTTAGAACATGGTTTTTATTAAGACAAAAGAAGATTAACAAATGCATTGCCCTGCTAAAAACAATCAATTAAAGTAGATAGAAAAAATTTCTATTGATTTTGAGACTAAATCTGAATACCTACAAATACAATTAAACTATATAGACTTCAGAATTCAATAGAAAAAAATTAGATTATGTTTATAAAAATCAATTATATATTACAGCTATTTCTTCGATTGTTTATTGATTTTAATGAGTATTTAGCTAGTTAAATTCTATCGATACTTATTGATTTTAAAAAATGTATAGTATTATGGAAATTTGAATTGAATTGAATTGAGAAAATATCAACAAAATGTAATTCATATGAATTGATTTTAAAAGATTTATAGTGTTTTAACCATTGAATTGATTTTAACAGAGAAAATCCCAACAAACTTTAATTGATAATAATTGTAATTATTAGAAATGAATCGTTATTAATTGATATTAATTCATACCATTTGATGTTAATCGATTTTTTACCAAAAAATAGGGATTTCCAATTAAGCAAACAATAAATGAATAGTTTCTTGGAATGTGTATATTCTTCTCAATGTACAATATACATGAGATTTCATGTACAGTTTCAAATAAACAATAATAAATAATAATAAATGATATTGTAATATTAAATATGAATCTAACATTAATTTTAAAATGTTACTGTAATATTTGTTAAAATTAAAATAACTCGTCAGTCCATTAATGGATCGACATCTGAAATCTGACCATCAGACACTGATGAATAGCTTTCACGTTCAGAGCCTACTTCTTCTGGCATCACCTGTTCGCTGCTGACAAACTGGATCTTGTCAACATCGGCTTCAGGGTATTGCTGATGCCGACTTTCTTCTGCTATCTCTTTCTTTTCTGCAGTATTTTTTTTATGATCGTTTAAGCTGTTGTAGTGCATCATAGCTTGAATGCTCATATGATGACCACTATCTGAAAAAGCATATTAATAAAAATTAAAAAGATATCTTTACAAATATTGATCCCTTAACGAAAAACCTTGCAGGATTTTCTACAGGATCCCTACAGGATATCCTACAGGAAATCCTGCAGGGTTTTTCCGTAAGGGATAAAATAAATCTACAAAATTAAATTCAAACTCACTCTTTTCTTCATGCTCTTCGCTACTACTATGGCTTTTACTTTTTTTACTTTTTAGTTTTAGGCTTTCTTTCTTGCCCTGCTTCCTTTTTTTTGGTATATTTTCAACTGTTTCATCTTCTGGAACTTCTGATTCACTTTCTTCTGTCTTCTTAGTACGTTTAACTACTACTTTTTTTGGGTTTGCTTCCCGCTTTAAGTAAGCAATTTTTTTTTATCCATACTCCCAAAAATGGCTAGTTTCGTGGAAAATGTTAAAATTGTCACAAATTTTTCCGTACTCGTTTTTCAGCCAATGATTATATAAATCTAAAATATAAACAAAAATTTTATATTTAAAATTATATTAATGCATGAGATGGAGAATTTAAATGCATGAACAAAAAAATATTTTTTACCTTGACATATACTTAATTTGGCAGGATCGAGTTTTTCTGGTTTTCCAACACTTTTTGATTTTGATTTATTACTGGATTTTCCAGATATTGTAGAGCGCAGTAACGTTTCCTCTCCAAAAATCGTCATGAAGACGTTTCCCACGAACATCTGTGGGGTTTTTGAATGTACTAACAGGTTTTGCCAAATGGTTGATTCCATCCATTGGTTATTTCCAATGTGAACCTGTAAAATAATATCAAAGTTAGTATATAAAAAAGTGAAATTTAAAACAAAAATTAATAAATTACCTGGTTATTTGATTTTTGGATATATCCGATAGGAACGAAATTTTTCCTGTGGTCCATAACTACAGAAGATTCTTCATTTAACTGGTTAGCGAGAACTATATAATAGAAAATTAAAAAGTGATTAAAATATATAGAAATAGATAAAATTGTTTTGACAGAATCGTAATTAAATTCAATAGGAAACTAATTTAAAATATTCTGTAATAGAAATCAACTTACATATATTCAAATTAATGAGAAATATAGGAATTGGACTCGATTGCAATAGAAATCTATTAATATCAGTTTATGTTTAATTGACATATTTTTGATAGTCAATTAAGTCAACTCGAATCAATTAGATAAGATTGAATTTGAATTGGTTTTAATTGCATTCTATCGCTTATTTTTAGCAGGGTGCATAAAACTATTCATATTTGTCTTGACCATTAATGGGAGTATCATGTAGGTAACAACTTTAAACATGAGTTAAATATCTACTTTTTCTGTTATCTTAATTTTTATAGGATTTTCCGACCTGGGTGTAAAATGTACTATTGGAGTAGACTTAAGTAATATATCCTCTCTTAAAAAAAGTGATGGCCTTTGTTAAGCATGTAATATATGAATGTGAATAGTAACAATTATAAAATTCTAGAATAGGATGTAGTCTTTGTTGTTTAGAATGTTACTTATGTTACTAAAGAATAAACTGTATTTTTTTTATATGTTGCGTACTTTTTAATTTAAAATAGACAAAACAATTAAATTAACAAATATAGAATTGGTATAAAAAAGCAAGGTGAAGTGGTGTAGGAATCTTACTTTGAAGTAAAAATTAAGTCATTAAATGGTATTATTAAATGGATTTATCACAATTGGATGTATCACAAATTGGAACAAAAAATACCATTATTTTATAACATTATCTTGAACAAGGTATATACTTTAAAACTGATAAAATTATTGCTTATATAGGTGCTACGATCCAGATGGTAATATGGAGGATGGGGGCTAATGCCCAAGAATTTAATAATTTTTAATAATCTTATTAAACAAAAAATAATTCTCCTTGCGTGAAATTATATGAGATCTCATTACGAATTTCAGATATATGAGATCTCAAGTGGATCTTATTAAAATCTCATATAGATCTCATTGATGTCTCATTACAATTTTTAATTTTCACCCAGGTCTATTTTCCATACTATCATCTGGATGATAGCACCTATATAGGCAATTACTTTATCAGTGTTGAAGTATTTAAGAGTATAAGATTTTAGAAGTAGACCCTGTTAAGAAAATAACAAAAAATCATTTTCATCATTCATTAGCCATTTTTTTTCAACAGGGTACACTACCCAGGGGTACATAGCAGAAACCTATAACATATAATATATTATAGGTATATATATATACTATACATTGTACTCAAACTGTTGTACCTAGTTTAACTTTTAGACAGCCCAAAAGCCTATATATTCTATTTTTATTAAACTGAAAATTCAGCCATATGATCTATTTTTGGTGTTGTTATCTTCAGTATACTCCCATTAATGATGACAAAAAATATTTCTTTAGTTATTGAACACTAGAAAAAAATCATTTAATTGAATAACAATAATAGTATATATTAACGTATAAACAAAAACTTAAAAGAAGAGTACTATCGGTTTTCAATTAGCGTTAAGAAAATAATGAAGTTTTGCTTATTATTTTATAGCACTGCATTATGTAAGTCCTGCACTCAGGTGCTAGCATCACGATGCATTACAGGACTTTTTATGTCAAGGATAGGCATGACATGATCTACTTAGGCTAGGTAGATACTATAAAATAGTGTATGATACAACCTCAATTGGCATTATTACACCTTGCGGCATCTAACTACACATTGCCTAATAAAGTTTTTACTTATAAGTTACCCATACAAATTTTTGAATAGCTACACCAGTCAAACAAAAAGTTATTAATCATTTCATGCTTACATGATTAACATGTAATCTTATGGAAAACCAATGAAAGTGGCTGTTCAGATTTTAAGAAAATATTGAGAAATGAGCTTAACCCCAAACCTGGGTTTATTGTATATCTACCCCAGTGGACATGATAAATATGCCAATCTGTGCCAGAGATGTATCAAAACTGTGCCAAACTGTGCCGTAATCAGTTTGACATAATTAGTTTTACTACAATTTTTTACTTAATTTTAGTGCATCATGCACAGCTTAGCACAATACTGGCCCAGTTTAGTACGATATTGGCAATGTTTGGTAAATTTTTAACTAATTTTCACACATATTGCACTGTTTGGTACGATATAGGCACAGTTTGCCACAGTTTAACATAAGTTTTGCACAATTTGGCACAAAACAACACATTTTAGTATTGGCTATAAAATTTTGTTTAGATAAAATATTTATGGATTTTAATACTTTTATACAGTTTTCCTACTGGATAAAAATAATGTGCAAAATTATGCCAAAACTATAAATAATAAATATATTGAGCCAATCTATGTTAATCTGCGCCAATAATATGCCAATCTGTACCAATCTGTGTCAGAGAGTAAGAATATATTTCCACTAGGGTACATATTAGCATTAGTTAGTTTTAAATAACAGGTTATACTAGCAGGAAAATTTAGTTCACTTTTGTAGGAATCACTACGGAGTCCTATAAAAATATAGAACATTCTTGTTGGTATTTTATACTGTTTTAAATAAGTAAATAAATATATGATCATAGAGACACTCTTGCATGAGTCATTTAGATCATGTGATAGGTACATCGTCATACACACCACATGTACAGAGACAGACAAAAGTATTTTCACACTCTATTTTACAAAAAAACATGATTAAAGTCTCTGGCATTAATTAATTAATTTATTTATTTATCACCAGTTAATGCATCATCTAACATAGATAATGGTGAAAGTGTAGTATACAATAATGTACTGAACATTACAGAGATGCAAAGATGCTAATAACAGTTTACCACATGCCATGTAACTAAATAAACCCTAATGAAAAATACAACTCCGTAAAGCACTGTCCAATATTTTTTGACATACTCTTTAAAGCACTAGTTTTGGTATGAATAGAGGAAATCTAATTTAAATGAACAGAAACCTTTTTAAAAATAAAACAAGTCAAAAATAATGAAAAAGAAGCTAAAACAACTAAATTTTTTACATGTTTTATTTTTAAAAAATTTCTATTCATTTAAATTAAATTCCTTCCATTCATACCAAAACTAGTGCTTTTAAGAGTATGTCAAAAAAATTTCAGCCTGATTGGGCTGTATATTGTCCTGGAATCGTGTGGACAGTTCTTTTCGGTGTTTGATTTTTCATTAGGATACATTAGGACTAAATAGACCAAGAAAATTCTCAAATAAAGATGAAGTTGTATTACGTATGTATAAAAAATTTCAAATCAATCCAACTTATCTGTGTGAAATCAAAAATAATTATTTTTTGATACAGTGTGCGTAAAATGCGATTTTACGCACTTTACACCTTTTTAAAATCGCATTTGCGCTTCCTGTATCAAAAAATATCGTTCGATACATGTGCAAAAAGTAATTCAACACTCGTGAGTTTATCACCCTCGCTTCGCTCGGGCGAGAAACCTCTTCCTCGTATGTAGAATCAACTTTTACACACTTGTATCGAAATATACTATTTTCGAGTTTTAAATGTGGTGATCTCCTTAAGACTTAAATATTTTGGCCCTTAAAATTTTTGACATTACATTACAAATTTTTGTAATAAAGCGGTTGGTCATATATTTGTTATATGGACTCGTCAATAAGACTTTCATTGTAGGCACAGTTCCCATCTTAGACGCTAATAACATTAGTAGTAAGTAATATGGTATAGCGAGATACAACAAATGACGTCATTACCGGTGCATCCTTATATTATCATATAAACAAGAAATTAAGATAAGATATCATGTTTACATAAACAAATACAACTCGTGCCTTCTTTGTTTACACTGTAAGATACCATTGTGGTTGGTTTACAAGATATGATATCTTAATAATTTGTTTACAAGATAAGATATTGTAATGTTTTATTTATGAGATTAGATATATTTATGGTTTTTTTATAAGATAAGAATGTAATCTTTACTGACCCTTCTTTTTAAACAATTTAACCTATTTTATAAACACATGTTTTCAAAATGATACATTTTAAAGGTACTATAAATATAATGGTTTGGATTGAGGATAAGTAATGCATAGATATTATTATTATTATTATTATTATTTTGTACTAAATTTATAAAAAATATTGTGGTCCTTAAAAGGATTGTTTTAAATAACAAAATTTATAAATTCAAGGTTTATTCCTTAAAGCTATTATAACATTTCTGCTTAACCCAATAACCTAATAGCCCTTATACCCCACGAACCCAAACAAAACGTAAATACTATTAAATAATATTTAAACAAAAACCTGATAACCTAAGAACCCTCCTACCTCACGAAGCCAAATAAAACGTAATACTATGAAATAATATCTAAACAAAAACATGAAATAATAGAATGTAATTACACTATAATAATTGATAATTTATTAGAGATAAAATGACATCGATATGAAAGCTACATTTTTTTCTTGCTTTTTTACTTGCAAAATCGCAGATTAAATCATCAAATGAAATACAATTTAATACATCCGTTTCTATATATACATTATTGATAGATAGTTAAGCCTATCCTGTAACATCGTGTTTCTAAAGTCATTTTTTATATATTTAAGACTTGAAAATGATCTTTCTCCACTGCAGTTTGTTACCATCATACATAAAAAGATACGAAAACATATTTCAATATTTGGAAATGTAGATGCTATACAATCGGTTTTTATTAATTTAAATAGATCTGAAATTGATAAAATATGTTCCTCTCTTGTTTCGTGTATGTAATGCTTAAATTGTATACATTCTAAAACACGGAAAAAATTTAGCATCCTGGAGGGTCGAAGGTTTGGATATTGTAGGAATCCAAAAAGTATCGTATGTACACAGGTCTAAATTCGAATCTATTCGCTTCCAATTTGAGATGTATAGACTCGAACAATTTCGGATGTACAACGGTCTCAAAATGGAATCGTGTAGGGTCGTATTCGAATGACAGGGGCTCCGAGATTTTCGGTATCGTGGGGATTAGCCCGTTGGACCTCTTAGGCCCCCAAGTCTGGCAATGTATATATACATAGTACATAGATATATCACCTTGTCGTTCCTCTTCTCCCAATACTGCCGCGCCGAGATGCCAGACTTGGGGGCCTGAGAGGTCCAACGGGCTGATCCCCAAGATACCGAAAATATCGGATTCTTGTTAATGCAAGATTCGACACACCTTCACTCTAAAATAGATATATATTTAAGCGATCGTTGGAAGCGGATTAGGTCGGAATCTCTCGGAGGCCTGAACATGCTAAATTTTTTTCCGTGAACTAAACTTTCTGCTGATATATCAAAATCATAGTTTTTTGCAAGATTTTCGCGCTTTAATAATATTCCCATGGCCATCGTGTAAAGCGTCAATAGCATCATTTCGAGCTGACCATCTCGTATCTGAAAATGATTTAACGAAACGTTGATGCAGAAAAATATGTATACAATTTTTGTACTAAACTAAAAAACTAAATAACTTGTAATGTATATTCAGCAGCTTTAATGCCTACTAAATATAAAGAGTGACCGGCACATGGTATGTATTCAGCATATTTATTTTCTTTCTTTAGCCTAGCTTGCAAACCAGAATAAGCAGCTGACATGTTTGCGGCGTTATCGTAAAATTGCCCTCTGCAATCATTTAAATTTATTTTATTTTCGTTTATAAAATCGATAACAACATTTGATAAGTATTCGGCGCCGTGTGCTTCGATCGGACTAAATTTTAAAAATCTTTCAATGGGACCATCGTTAATCACATATCGTACAATAAATGTAAGTTGATCTTCATGCAAAACATATGGAGTCGAGTCTACGGAAATTGAATAGTATTTTGCCGTTTTTAATTCATCGATGATGAATTGAAATACTCTTTTATCCATTAATTCGATTATTTCTTCACAGACATTTGTAGATAAATATGAAGTTACGCCGCTACCTTTATTGCTATATAATTGAAAATTAGTTTTGAGGAAAGGATCATATTCACTTATTAACTCAATAATACCTAAATAATTGCCATTTTTTGACGATCCTATTTTTTGGTTTGTACCTTAAAAGGCAGGCCTCGCTTGCGATAAACTTTACTACTGTGATTAAACGTCGTAATAGATCTTTCCAATAATTACATTCTTTATCAAGTTTTTTAATCAATTTGTCGTCAATGTTTTCCAGTCGTCAAAACCATATAAGCTAAATTTACTATGTTATGGCGAAAATAATCTGCATACAAAACAGTATACTTTGCCTGTTGAAGATGAATACAACAACCACTCGCGATCGACTATTTCGCAATTTTTCAGTTTGTAATCAAATAAAGATCTGTGAAAAGTTCGCGTCTTCTTTCGATCTGCTTCTTCGTAAATCCTATAGACTTTTTGAAATTAGAATCTTTGTATCTAATATCTATAAAAAGTTGCAGGTTCTTTTCTTTTATCATTCCTGTCTGCATTAACACATTCTGAGGTATCTTTGATTAAATCATTCTCAATAGATAATTCACTATCTTCAAATTCACTATCTTGAATTTCACTTATCGCAGCTGAGGTAGATGCAACATCTTCTTTATCGGATTTTAAAAAAGAAGATATTTTGAAGATATTTTGGCAATTTTGACACAAAAGCTTTCTTTTCATCTGCTATGTCTTTTCTTTGCACTACTTATATATCGCTTCATTTTAAACTCTACGCATATGCACGAATAAATAAACGAAAAATGCGAATATCTTACGAATTACACAATCAAAATAGGCAATAAAAAAAGTTATATCGCGTGCACAAGAAAAAAACGAGACCGAAATTCGTTCCCGTTAGCCAGTCAACTGAGAGCATGACAAAGCCTGCTATTGAACTTAGACGAAAGTAAACAAACAAGTGACGACTTGTTTAAAAATCAGATGAACGCCGCCCGCGCTGTGCGCAGTCACGTGATTTGAGCGGGAATATTTAAATACAAAATTTCAGTTAAACGTATTTTTGTAAAAAAACATATGTAAATCATTGATTTATAATTGTTCAATTTTATAAAATATGCGTACTTTTCAAATTGTATGAATAATACTTTTATATATGATAAGTTTAAAATTTTTTTAATTTATATTTTTTATTTTCTTATATCTATTTTTGTAGAAAATGTTATTCATACAGTTTCAATTTCATTGTAAAAGGTAATACAATTCGTCTTTTGTGAGTTTTTGCCTAAAATACTAAAATATACTTACTTCAAGTTCCAAGAGATATTATGTTTACACGCAAGCTTGGGAAAAATTAATTTGGATTAAATTATGGGGGCCCGGAGCGATCTGGGACCAAGACCCCGTAAACCTTAAAGACGCCCCTACCAACATGACCAGACAACCACTGGTCGATTTACATTGCGTACGATTACCGGCAAAATCAGAGTCTGAATAAGCGCTTAAGTGGAAATCGCCTTTTGCTTCATCTTAGTACACAATACCCAAATTCGCGGTTCCTTTAACATACCTTAGCACACGTTTTGCTGCCTCCCAGTACGTCGAATCGAAATTGCTTACAAATCTCCCGAGATAATTTACAATGAACGATGGATCTGGACATGAAACCACAGGCAAAAACATTAATGAACCGACAATCTCTCGATAGCGTACGCCGAAGATACAGTTCTCACTCGGTGTTTCTAAAACCATCTTAGGATCCGCAGGCGTGCTCACAGTTTTCGCTAGTTCCATACCGAATCTATGGACTATTTTATTTGCGTAAGCTTCTTGATGAATAAAGATTTCTCTTTCTTTTCTATTTCAAACTATTTGCATTCCTACGAATACGTCCTCAGATCCCAAGGTTATCTCAAATTCGCTTTTGAGTGCGTCTACAATCCTGTTGACATCGCACATGTCATTGCCAAAAATCATCCCGTCATCCACAAACAACGCGAGATATAATTTTCAACATCTCACACATCTCTTACAAAAACTGACCATTCACTCCCACACCTTATAAGTCCATGTATCTGTAAAAAATCGCTGAATTTCTTATTCCAACATCTTGGAGATTGCTTGAGTCCATATATGAATTTCCTCAGTCTGCATGCTTTAGTGTCAGGATCAGAGACTTGCAGACCTTGGGGAACTTTTATATATAGCTCTTCCTCAAGTGTACCATAGAGGAATGCAGTCTTGACATCGAACTGCACCATCTCCATATCCTGCTGAGCTACGATGGCCAGTAGCATTCTGAGGGATTCATACCGTACTACTGGTGCATACGACTCTCCATACTCACCCTCCGCCTGCAAGCATTCTCTGGCACACGGTCTGACCTTGTAACGAGAGACATTACCTTTTGCATCCATCTTAGTTCTGAAGACCCACCTCATGTCCAAAAGCTTTACGTTGGCTGGTCTCTGGATCACTTCCCAGGTATGATTCTTTTCGTGGGAATCATACCTCTTTTATCATGTTCAGCCATTCGCTAGCTTGGTTTCCACCTACGGCATCTGGATAATTCGTTGGCTCAGTGATTATAGTAAGATTTGCATCATACCTCTTAGGTCTCTTCATCGTGGTTCTGTTTCACAGCTGCATGATAGATGTTGTAGGTTCACCTTCCTTGTGTTTTCTTGACTTTGGTTTACTTGCTTTCGGTGAGCATACTTCTTGCAGACTCCCCAACAGTCCTGTTCTCTCTCGCTATTCTGCCATTTTGTTGCGGTCTGTATGGAGCTGAGGTACAGGAACGGATACCCTTGCTGATGAGGAACTCCTGAAATTCTTTGTTGATAAACTCCAATCCACAGTCTGATCGCAAAATTTTAATTTTATGGCTACTAATTGTCTCAACTTCATTGTAGAAGACCTTGAACCATTTGAGTGAGTCTTCTGTCCTTGAGAAACATAAAGTAACTCGCACCACCCAACGAAGAGTCAAATGGACCACATAGATCAGTGTGTATGGACTCGCCAGCTAGATAATCCCACTGATTACCTTTTTTTCTTTTGCAGGACATTATCTTTTCCCCAACCTCTTCTATCTGTGTTGCATGATTCTGAATGCGCGTAACAAACTGGATCACGGTATCCTGAGGTTCCATTCGACACTGATGGAACTGTTGTAGCATCGTAAGCTTGCTGAGCTACGAACGCTCTTCGTGAAGGATTTGTAGCTTCGTCCACATTTGTCTCGACGTCTCACAGGTTAATAAATTTTGCAACTCTTCCGGGATCATGGCTGATAAGATGATTACAACGGCTCGAGAATTATTCTTTTCCCATTCTATTTGCTCTTTTTCTTTTCTATCTTCTGTAGGTCATTTTTCAGTGCCGTCCGCATAACCTCTTAGTCCCAATGATGTCAGGACTTTCGTGATTTGAAATTTCCACATCTCATAATTCTTGCCATCGAATTTTATGATGCGATTCTTAATTCTCATTTCGTCGGCCATGTTGCGATTCCCTTTGAAGAAAAATTTTTGCGTTTCATGGCACACGACACACACTCGGGACACTTAACTGTGACTTATTTTAACTGCGGGTCTGAGCCCATAACCTGATAAAAGGTATAATAAATAAGAGAGCACTTTGTAATATGAAGAATAGATAAGTTTAATGATGATAATTAAAATATATAAGTAAGCGCAGAATAAGTCACTTGGACGTCTTTTCAGTTCAAGCTTGCATGGGCAACAGCGCGAAGTCGTGTAGCGGTACACATAGTGCCACACTCGGCGCGGCTCGTATCCCTCACACATACATATATACACGCAAGTACACGAGTTACAAAAGGATAGAGAGATTCATACAGAGTCCACACACATACATACGAATCTAGACGACGGTTAGGTGGGATATTGAAATTTTACTTTAACACTAACCACTAGTGCATCGTTATTTCGGGAATCTCGTGAAAACTTATTACAAAACGTGCGTAAGTTAGGAATACTACACTTGCGAATAGATGCTTTGTAATTTTTGGTTATTGCTCTGGTATCGTTTACAATTTCTTTTGAGTCATTTAACACATGTTACATCTTCTGATATGGTATGCAGCCACTTTCTCAATAAATAGGCCTGGTTGGGAGCACAATCACGACTGTTCTTTATATCTTGTATACTGTGATTTAAACACATAAAACTGCCTGGATAATTCTTTTTTAAATCTTGGAAAGTCGGTGCGTACATTTCTTCCACATTCACAAACTCAGGAGCCATGACAGTCTCTAAATATCTTCAATTGTCGTGTCCACGTGTAAAAATACGTACAGCCACTTTTACCACTTGTTGCAATTGAAATTCCAATTTCGATTGGAAAACAAAAACGTACCAACGAATGCCGTGAAACTGGTTAGAGATATACTCGTTAGATCTTTTACTTCCAATAGATAGTTCTGTAAAATTGTGTGGTGCCTTAATCCAATGCCAAATAATTCTATTTTTTAAACGAAGTATGGTCACTTCTTCTCGAATTGACTTTGTCATTAAGGTCTCTCAGACCTTAAACATTAATAATGTAATCCATGATCCTTTAAGTATCAGCAGCAGCACTAACAAACCGGATAACCTCTCAAAGAGAACTGAGTATATGTCACAGTCTCTCTCTCCGTTTCTATTTCATAACGTTGTCGTATTCAGCATAAATTATACAATTGATTGTTGATGCTAGTGCATGTTCAAATTTAACTTCTACACGAACACTACCATGCTTCATAAGATTCTAATGAAATGATGAGTTTGCAGATAAATCAGGTATTGGATTAAAAGCAGATAAATCAGGTATTGGATTAAAAGACGAAAAAGCAATATTCCTTCTTATAATCCGTTCGTGAAATTGTCAGTGATTCATTTAGGAAGTCTGCTCCAGTTCCAGAGAATAATGTATGATAATAAACTACGAATAGGGGATTACTTTCTGTAAATCATGGTTCTAATGGTTTGCTGGTAATTTATACCCCATCCACATCAACAGAGAGATAATTAAAATGTTGAAAATTAAAAGGATTGAACTTTCTATTTCCATCAAATGATCTATTATCTACGAAACCTATGATTATTTTTTTAGGAATCTGTGCTAGAATAATGTTGTAAAGTGTATCTCGATGAACACCACTGTAAATGTCTTTACTTCCACACGATTTATTGGAGTTATTTTGCAGTTGCTTTTACGAGAGTATTCGCATGTGCTAATACAATTCCTGGACTTATTTTAACGCGTTATACAATTAATGATGCTTCTCTTTATGTACGTTAAGTTTGTCATTGTCAGCAGCATCCATTAAGCAAAAAGTATCCTTATTTCTCATTATTCGTAATCGTAATTCAACACCATTTAGCAAAAACTTATTTTTATTAAAAACATAGCATTGTAAATGGCCAATTAGATCAACAGTTTGACCCGAAATTCCAAAATATTGCCGATAAGCATTTCCCATATTTGTTAACGCAGCAGTACTTGCGATATTGGGTAGTGACTCTATTTGTCTAGGAGTATCTAAATAACAAAGTGAAGATGTAAGATGCGAATTAATTGTAGTCGATAAATAATTTAGAAGTTCTTTGATGTACATATGATATGGTTATGCATTGTTTGGCGGTGATATTAATTTTTGATTAAAGAACACATCTATTTAATTGATGAGTGAGTAAAATTATTGATTAGTGCTCCTTAGCGTGCTATGTGGCACTATCATTAAAAGCAATTTCTATATTCGGTAATATCTGCACACGTATACTAAGCATTGTATGCGCAAGATCAAGATAATCACTGCCACCGGGAATGATAAATTCCAAAGTACCATCGCCGGTGAGGTTCGAGACTGGTTTGTAATGTATGTATTGAGAATTTTCCTTTGATGTCTGTGTAGACGGTAAAGTAAATAAATCTAGTTTAGATTTCATGCATTCGCATGAGTTCGAGTGTAGAAAAACCATGATAATGATATTTATGTAGATTCAAGAATATCAGAGACATTGCGACGGCTTTCCTTCTTCTTTTTTCTTATTCACCTTCCTTTTTTTCGATCTTCTAACTTTGCTTTTACTCACACGTCTTTTCTGCACACTATCACTTTTATTGCTACGCCCACTTAAACGGCTCGTACACGATTCGCGTCATCGTTTCTTGCCTCGTCGTTTATATCCTGACCCCTTTATCATTTCATCTATTTTATTTGTAGCTTTGTGTTTCAAGTTTTTGGCCAAATTCTCTCGCACGCATATTCGCAGCTTGTTTTCACCTATTTTCCTCCCTTGGTTAACAATGTACTATTTTCAAATTTTTTCAGTATTATTTTCTTTAGATCTTTATTTTTTATGGTTAGTTTTCAATTCAGATATAGCCTCCGCATATGTTCTTTTGTATGTAAAACTTTCAATATGACTTTTTTTACAGTGGTGTAATTTTTCTTCTTGTAATTCATTTTTATCTTGTAAAAGACTTACCATTTGTGTTAGTAAAGTGTTTTCTGCAATTATATTGTTTAAATCACTATATTCTTCTATTGCTGTTGTATTTAATTTTTCTACTATTGTTTTGAATTTCTTGTAATAACTCTTCCCTTAACTGCACTGCACTTTGTTGTTTAATTTATGCTATCACGCTTTTTGCAACTCATTGAGCATATGTTCTTCTGGCACTTTTGAGGTTAACTCACTCACGGAATATTCAGGACATATTACTAGATGTTCACCAACGTACTTTCCATCTTTTATTTTATTAAAGTCACTTTTATAGTATGCATGTGTGTGTATATATATATATATATATTCCTAAAAAAATAATCATAGGTTTCGTAGATAATAGATCATTTGAGGAAAATAGAAAGTTGAATCCTTTTAATTTTCAACATTTTAACTATCTCTCTATTGATGTGGTTGGAGTATAAATTACCAGCAAACCATTACAACCACGATTTACAGAAAGTAATCCCCTATTCGTAGTTTATTATCATACATTATTTTCTGGAACTGGAGCACTGTCCCTAAATGAATCACTATATATGCAATACGCCACGCCGTGTCCTCTTTTCATCCTGTCCTCTATCAGTTATATGAGTCGATGTATCCATCGCCCCTTTCTGCTAGCGACCCATCTTTTATGCCACTCAGTCAGTGTTTGTTTCCTTGCGGAATCCCATATTTCCTTCTGAGTGTTGTTGTTTAGTTGTATTGTTAAAAGTTCAATAGGCGGCATGCCTGCTATAATGCAAACCGAATCTTCCGATACCGTTCGGTAATCGGATGCTACACTTAATGTACTTCTTCTATATACCGTCGACAGCTTCCGCGCGTAGGATTTCACTAACGTGGCATTTTACTAACTGCCCATATTGGAGCCCCGTACATCATAATCGACGAGACTACGCTGGCTAAGAGTGACCGTCTATATTTTGGCACCAAACGCGATAAAGCAGCTCCAACTTCTGCTGCTTTATCACTCACTGTTTCAAGACGCTGCTTAAATGTAAGTCTTGTCTTCTCCATCTTTTTTTCCACTAGAAATAACAAGAACTTTGGTTTTCTGGCTGGTCAATTCTAAACCTGCCTCTGTTAGCCATTCGTGTATTAGACGAATAGACTCGTCCGCTATTTCTGTTATTTCATCAAGGCATTTCGCTACTATGACTACTGCTATGTCTTATTTGTAGCCTTAGTACTACATCGTACATGACGTTCCAGGTAGATGGGCGAAGTACTGATCCTTGAGGAACCCCTCCTGTTACTCAATAGGTCTTGATGCTACGCTCGGTGTCATATAATAAGAGTCTATCCTTCAAATAGTCGGATATCATCCGTCTTATATATAAAGGCACTTCCTGTTTCCGAAGTGCCTCGTGTATGTTACTCCATTGGGCCCAGTTGAATGCATTTTTGACGTCCAGAGTGACTACAGCGCAGTACTGCTTTGATCCTCCTTTCCATCTTTCCCCTTATCGCTTCTCGAGCAGTATTAATCACCAAGCTCACTGCGTCCAGAGTTGATCGTTTCCTTCGCAAACCGTATTGATGTATCACTAGTCCACCTTGCTCTTCTATAGCCTGATCCATTTTGACACAGATTATGCTTTTTACAATCTTGCCTGAGGTGTCCAGCATGCATAGCGATCTGTGGGATAAAGCATCTTCAGGTGACTTCTTTCCTTTTGATAGCAGCACGAGGCGTTGTTTCTTCCATTCGGCAGGAAATACACCCTCTTCTAGACATAAGTTATACAAGTCTATGAAGACCTCTGATTGAGCATATATAGCATGTTTCAATGCTATATTTGATATGTCATCTAGACCGAGAGCCTTGCTATTTCCGACCTTCTTGCAGGTGATTAGCAGCTCCTCCGTTGTGACTGGAGGAATAGCTTCTTCGTTTGCCTCTGCTTCAATGACACACGATTCATCTCACTGTCTGGGGTAGAGTGTAGTCACTACCCGTTGTGGAAATTCCGGGCACTTGGAAGGGGGTGCGTAGCCTCCCTTGATCTTCTTCATTATTATTTTATAAGGTCGACCACAGGGGTCTCTATTGACCTCGTCCTGCAATTCTTTCAGACACCGTCGTTTATTGGTACGGATTTTCTTTTTTGATCCACGTGTCGACTAAGTCAATTAAACAGCTGCTAACATACGTCAGATTTATTATAGATCCCGTGTCAGTTCTCCTGAAAGTGAGCAGCTATATAAGTGCATACCTGCTACTTTCGCTCGTAGAAAAGCTTCCGTTTGAGTCATCATTGTTTCCTGATAAGCAATGTACCCAAATGCCCAGTTAGCCGCTTTGCCAGTGTCTTCTGGTTCCCATGATGGCTCGTCCAAATCCCTGTATTGTTCACGTACGATAGCTACATCAACCTCCCTGTCTTGGACACAGTGTTTAAGTAGGTCATGTGCTCTCTCGCAGTGAGTAACATTTCTTCTTTGATTCTTCTAATGCCGCTCGGTAGACTGGGCATGTGTAACTACCGTTGCATGATCACTTTTCCCTTCTGCGCCTCTTTCACAGCATAGTACGCAGTTCGGTTTGCTCGTACAATCTCTGGTTTTACGTTCTCCATTCCCACATTTGTAGGAGAGGTTATTATGATCCTGTGCTACGGTGCAACTTCTGCCGACATGTCCAAATCCTAAACATTTATAACATCTAAGTGTATTCTGCAGACTACCCAGCCTATCTTGATCTTCTGCTTAGCTATTATTTGTCGAACTGCTTTACCTGTCATTTGGATGACTTCACTCTGCGTGTCACCGTATACCTTACGCAATGACATTACTGCCATCTCCTTCAATGTGGATGCGTCGCTACTTTAGAGTTCCTTACCTAGCGCATCTGTGATGTCCTTGCTAGTTAAGACGTCAAGATCTTTTATATCAAAACCAATTTTTTCTTGTTTGGTTTTTATTTTAATACCTTCTTCTAGCACAGCTATCGCCAAGTAACTTCAGTTTGGACTCCGCCTTCATCTTTCTTAGAATATCAGCCTAACACTTTCCGTCGGCAGCCTTTACAATGAGGGCCTTCGGCCGGGTTGATCTTGCTCGTGGTGGCTTATATTTTCTCTTGCCTTTTTGGCTTAAATCATCACTGCCACCTTTGCCACCTTCCTTTTCCTTCTCTTTCTTTGTCTTCTTCGTTTCTACCGTCTGCCAAGGTGTATTCGTTTTCTTTTCGGGCGTGTGTCCTGGTGGACTCTTGAAGTCCCTGCAACGGCCTGCTCCTCCTGACTCTTCCTTTTCCTTTTGTGATTTTCAACCCATTATTCCATCCATCTGACATGGCGACGTCGCTTTACGCTTATTTGGTATATTGATCATTATACCTGATGTTTGCGTAGACTTACTCGCCGCTCCAGTCTTCTCTTGATTTCTGGGAGTTTCCACCGCAGAAGCTGAAAGCTCCCTTTATTCTATCTAAGATTGCGTCCCTTTTCGAAGCGGTCCACCAGCGTCATGACCTTTACCACATCACTTTTCACTGTTCTATTAATGTTAAACGCGCTTGATACCACGGTATCGATTGCGTCCAATCATTCACGAATCTTCTCCCATATCGTCGTCTCCTCTTGCACAGCGTTCTGGATTTTAACTCCAGTACGTAAGCATTTCATTTTCTGCGCTTACATAAGCATTTTTGCTGTTTGCCGCATTCTTCAGACTGTTGTCGTTGTCTGATTTCTGATGTAGGACCCATTTCCATTGTCAATTTTTGGGCTTCCAAAAGCAGTTGTATTTATCATTTTTTCCTCCCTTCTCTACTCGTGTTACCATCATTCAACTCAGATTTTCCGCCCAACTCCAGCCTTCCAGTCGTATTCTCTGGCCTCATGCCACAACTCAAGTCGACCTCAACAGCATCCGGAGAATAGCAGCGAGGCTCACCCTCTGACAACGACAGGGCCCTATCCGGGCTCCGCTCGGCACCATCGAAGTCATCAGGATTTTCGCCGGTTAATAGGGTTGCCAAAGCTTGTCGACTAACCAGCTCTCTCTCTCTCTCTCTCTCTCTCTCTCTCTCTCTCTCTCTCTCTCTCTCTCTCTCTCTCTCTCTCTCTCTCTCTCTCTCTCTCTCTCTCTCTCTCTCTCTCTCTCTCTCTCTCTCTCTCTCTCTCTCGCCCTTTCTCTCTCTCTTTCTCTCTCTCTCTCTCTCTCTCTCTCTCTCTCTCTCTCTCTCTCTCTCTCTCTCTCTCTCTCTCTCTCTCTCTCTCTCTCTCTCTCTCTCTCTCTCTCTCTCTCTCTCTCTCTCTCTCTCTCTCTCTCTCTCTCTCTCTCTCTCTCTCTCTCTCTCTCTCTCTCTCTCTCTCTCTCTCGCCCTTTCTCATACTTACAGGCAGCCTCTTTTCACTCTGACTCTCATGAATTTTGTATACATAATATAGTGTCTGCATAAAAAATCAATGATCAATAATAATTATCCTTTTTTATATCAACTTTTTTCTTATAATGATAAGAAAGAATGTACTTCTAATAAACTGTGTTAATAATATACAGGGTTATTCAAAAAGACCGGGACACCTACGTAACTCCAAGAAAACGTTATTTACAAAAAAATGATTCAAATAAAAGTTGTAGGGTTTAAAAAGATGCACCTAACGGTGACCTCGCGTTTGACCTTGAGGTCGAATTTCAAGGTCATTTGAAGGTTAACTTAGTTTTTTTAAATGGAAACCCTATTTTTTAACAGCGGGAGTAGAAAGAGCATAAAATTCTACGTTCAAATATACCCCTATGTTGCAGGGTCAGAGTGACCCCAAAGGTCATACGATTGTTATCAACATTATCTTGCGCTGTGAATGCGTATCTGCGCCCTCACATCATTACGTCGCAACTTATTTTTCAATGTGTACTTTAGGTTTTGAAATAATAAAACAAAATACAGTTCGAACTTTTAAAGAATTTTATTAATTTTTTAACAAAAACATTTTTACAATCGCATATTGTCGAACATAGAACTAATTTAATTGTGACATCGAATATAAATTTGCAAAATAAGTAAGTTTCGTAAGTCCAACACAAAAAAATCATTATTACAACAAGTGCTCGAAATGTGCACCATTAACTGTTTGACAGTGAGCTAATCTATCATAAAAACTATCTACTAAAATTCTCTGCCGAAGTTCTTCGATAGTTTTTGGGTTGTAGAACTTCATGCTTTTTCTACTCGTATCATCAAAAAATGGGGGTTTCATTCGAAAAAATTAAATTGACTTACTAACGACCCCGAAATTTGACCTCAAGGTCAAACGCAAGGTCACCGTTAGGTGCATCTTTTTAAACCCTACAACTTTTGTATGATAATTATTATTCAATAGGCGTTCCGTGAAAGGTATTAGGTCACAGTGCAAGTTAATGTTGAAAACAATCGTATGACCTTTGGGGTCACTCTGACCCTGCAACATAGGGGTATATTTGAACGTAGAATTTTATGCTCTTTCTAATCCCGCTGTCAAAAAATAGGGTTTACATTTAAAAAAACTAAGTTGACCTTCAAATGACCTTGAAATTCGACCTCAAGGTCAAACGCGAGGTCACCGTTAGGTGCATCTTTTTAAACCCTACAACTTTTATTTGAAGCATTTTTTTGTAAAAAACATTTTTTTGGAGTTACGAAGGTGTTCCGGTCTTTTTGAATCACCCTGTATATATATATATATATATTTTTTTTTTCAAATTCTATACACGGAAAAAACTGATCCTGGAGGGACACCAGCACTCGTGTGCAGAATGAGAATCGCTAAATTATGCCGATACAGCATATATGCGTGCCATTAGTGCACATATATGCGCCGCATGAGAACGGTCTAAGCGAAGCCGATGCAGCCCAGACCTGGTGCTGTTTTGGCACCGGATCTTTGTTGCATCGGCTTCGCTTAGACGGTTCTCATGCGGCACATATATGTGCAATAATGTCATGCGTATGCGATTTTCATTCTGCACACGAGTGCCGGTGCCCCCACACTTAGTTTTTTCCATGTATGACTGTCATCCGTTTCATCATCTTCTACAATTCTTTGTTCTATCTGCGATAACCATTTTTTAACTGCTTGCACTGTTTCAACAAGGCAAACGTTTTTTTTGTTTTTTATTTTTTTTCATTATTTTTCATTAATCAAACCACTTACCATACCTTTAGAAGGCATCCTATAGAGGTAAATAAAATTACCTGTACATAGGAAATGGTACAAAAAAAGAGGCTTAAAAACTAACCTAAAACTAAAACAAACAAGTATGTACATTGCATACTTGTGCTCCTTACTTTTCCAGCCTTTTCATACTATTATTGTAAAAAAATTGTTACTCATGACTGTGTTTATTTGTCTTTTCTAGCTACTAGAATTCATTGCAAAATACACGCAGTTGAATAGAATTTTTTTAATGCAATTACAAAAATAACGATGATAAACTGTTTAATGGTTAACATCAATAATACATTTCTTTATAATTTATTCTATAACTTTCAAAAATAATATATTTACCAAAATGTCTATTTTGAGATCACTTACATTGCGTTGGTTAATTTTCAATTTCTAAGTATTTAAAATTTAAGGGAAGACAACACCTTTAAACCCTACAAAAAAGAACATTATGTAAAATCCAGAAATTTTAAGTAAATAATTGATAATTTTTTATAGATATATTTAGGACAAATACCTTTAACCTCTAGACCGCCGGGATTACGTCATTTAGCGCATAACTTTTTGGTGTCAATATTGTACTTATAAAGTTTTGAGCAATCACGAAAATCAATGAAAACACTTTTCCAGGAGTTTTTAGGGTGGCTGATCATGAATCTCCAGGAGCGGATATATCTCCTCAATCACCCCAATTTTTCGGAAATTCAACAATACGGCAAAATTCAGTGAAATCTTGATGCAGGGGATTCTCGGGGTCGCTGATCATGAAACTGAGATCAGGTTTTGAAAATTCACCCCCCAGTGGCGGAAATGCCTCCCAATCACCCCAATTTTTTGGAAATTCAACAATACGGCGAAATGCAGTGAAAACTTGATGCAGGGGTTTTCGGGGTCGCTGATTACGAATCTGCTATTCAATTTTGCGTATTTGCGCCTCCACATGCCCCGAAAAAATTCCAAAAAAGTCCCAAGATGACGTGATTTTTGGTTTTCACGAAAATCGATACAAACATGATTCAAGTAGTTTTTAGGGTCACTGATGACGAATTCGCCATTATATTTTGCAATTTCATGCCCCAAAAAGTTTCCTCATGCCTCAAAAAGCGTCAAAATGCTTCTATTTCTTGCTGATAACAAAAATCGATGCAAACACGACTCGGCGGGTTTTGGAAAATTTTGAGGCATGGGGAGATTTTAGGATACGAAGTTACGAAACTTGATTTTAAATTTGTGATCATCGATCCGGTAAAACTATATAAAGATGTATAATTTGCGAATCCCAAAATATCTTTCCCAGAGTTTCGTCTAAAAGTAGCCTCTTCTATTTTTGACTTAGAAGACGAGCCAAATGTTAGGACTGTAGAAAGCCCTAATCGTCTAATAGGAAAACATATCCCTGTTTCATTGTCATCCCTGTGTTATGTAATGAAAAAAAGGTATGTGCTATGCAAAATGACGAATAAGAGATAAGAAAGCAGAATAAAATGTGATAAATGTAAAGTTTCATTATGTATTACATCTTGTTTTTACATTTATCACACTCAAATGTATTTGCCATAAGTAAAAAAAATAAATAAAAAAAATAAGAAAACCAAAGGTAAAAAATCACAAAACATTCACATACATACACATGCACATTCACACACACTCGCACACCCACGACCACACACACACACCCCCCCACACACACACACCCCCCCCACACACACACACACCCACACATACACCATTATGTATGATGGACACACAAGGAAAAATACTGGAGCGCATTATCAGCAGCAGGATGGAGTGCATAATCGAAGAGACCAAGGGGCTTGCCGAGCACCAATATGGCTTTCGGAAGTGCCGATCTTCTTTGGACGCGATCGGCCTAGTGGTAAACACAGCCCGAGCAGCCATCAGTGGAAAACGGTGGAAGGGCGGAACAAAGAAGTACTGTGCAGTTATTACTTTGGATGTCAAAAACGCATTCAACTCTACAAATTGGACGAAGATACATGAAGCGCTTGAAAAGCTTGAGGTGCACACCTACATCAGGAGGATGATGGCCGACTATCTGAAGGACAGAACTTTACTGTACGAAACGGATTGCGGCATTGAAACCTACAAGGTCACGGCAGGTGTTCCACAGGGATCAGTACTGGGCCCGCCATTGTGGAACATTATGTATAACGGAGTGCTGAGACTACAACTCCCGCGGGAGGCTATGGTAGTAGGATTCGCAGACGACATAGCTCTTGTAGTAGTAGGGAAGGAAAAAGAAGACGTCGCTGAAATCACCAATGAAACGATCACCACCATCCAGAGGTGGCTGAGAAAAACGGGACTTGAACTCGCTGGTCACGAGACCGAGGCGCTCCTGATATCTAGCAGGAAGAAAATGGAGACGATCGCCCTAATGATAGACGGCCATGAGATAACCTCTAAATCGACTATCAAGTATTTGAGCGTTACTATAGACGAAAAGTTGACGTTTAAACAGCACCTTGAATTAGCAGGTGAAAAAGCGTCAAGAACGACTGCTGCTCTATCTCGGCTCATGCCGAATGTCGGTGGAGCTACTCAGAAGAAAAAGAAGCTGTTAGCAAGTGTCAGTACATCGATTATGCTGTACGGGGCACCAATTTGGGCAGATGCAATGTCAATAAAAGGCTATGCGCGGAACCTGTCATTCGTGTATAGACGGAGTGCGCTAAGAGTAGCATCTGCTTACCGCACGGTATCGGACGATGCAATAAGCGTCGTGGCAAGCATGCCACCCATCGACCCCTTAGCACTAGAGAGGAAGGCCATATACATGGCAAAACAGGAGAACAGCGATAGAACGAAGGCAGAAATCTGGAACGCTGCCAGAGAACAAACAGTAGCTGAGTGGCAGAGAAGATGGGACAGTAGCCTGAAAGGGCGCTGGACGCACCGACTTATACCAAAGATTGAAGACTGGATCAAAAGAAGACACGGGGAAGTAAACTACTACCTCACGCAATTTTTGACGGGACATGGATGCTATCGAGCATACCTGTGTAGATTTAATTTAGAAGACTGTCCAGACTGCCCAGCATGTTTGGACATGTGCGAGGACGCTGAGCACGTTTTTTGCTACTGCTCGTGTTACCAGCAGGAGCGTGAAGAGTTTGAACGCTACCTCCAGACCAGAGCAACTCCTGAGTCTATTATGGTAGCTATGTTCGCCGCGCTGAGGGCTGGCACGTGGTTAGTAACTACGCCGCGGTCATCCTCAAGAAAGTGAGGGGTGACGAAGAGAGAAGAAGACGAGAGATGCTGCAAGAAGCTGACGACCGGACGATGCGGTAAGAAGCAGACGGCAGCCTATAATGAAGAAGGTACGATAGTAGATTTACTAGATATGGACGCATAAGGAATGACAATCACATCAAGGAGACAAGGGCAATGTCCCTATGCCCCCCCGCGAAGTAATACTTGACCGTGGTACCGCAAGGGAAAAAAGGCACTGAAGCCGGAGCTTGGCCCTCCTCACCGACAAATCGGTAAGGAGAGCGAAGAGGATTCGGGTTGCAATTGGATTCTATATTCGGTCGCAAAACGAAGGGTTTTAGTTGGTGAGAATCCAACACACGGTGGCTCAGGCCATGTCACAGTCTATTAAGATTTTTCCCTCCAACCTCTTTCTCCAATAAAAAAAAAAAAAAAAAAACCACACACACACAAGGGGTCAGCCAGCCTTCCATGTCTACGTCATTGATCCTGGGTTACGCCGAGAGAAGGTCTAAACATATATAAACCTGTATCAAGTAAAAACTCTGTATCAAGTTTTTACTGAATTTTGCCGTATTGATGAATTTTCGAAAAATTGGGGTGATAGGGGGAGTATATCCGCCCCTGGGAGGTGAATTTTCAAAATCTGATATTAGATTCATGATCAGCGACCCCGAAAATCCCTTGCATCAAGGTTTCACCGAATTTCACCGTATAACAGTGAAATTCTAAACATTTTAATATGTTAACCTTGTGTCATATCGTAAGCCGCCGTGGTGCGTCATATGGCGCGGACCCCTGACTCGCAAACATCCACCCTTGATAGGGGCCTACCTAGTAGACCTTAGAATACTGTTCTATAGGGAAAATCGTATTTTCATTTTTTCATAATCCCGGCGGTCTAAAGGTTAATTTCAGCTTCATAACCCCTCGTGGCCCATTGTGACACTCGGTGCAAAAATTTGTGAACTTTTTCACTGTTCGTAGGATTTCCAAGTGAACGAATGGTTCTTTTTGGCTCAAATTCAAGGTGGATACTTTGTACACTTGTAGTTTTGGTATGAATGCAGAGATTTTAATTTGAATGCTTAGAAATGATTTGGCGATGAAAAAACTGCATTTTTTTTATTTTGTTCGCTTATTCTGGTACCTTTTTGTGCATAGATCATTTTCTATATATTTAAATCAAAATCCCTGCATTCATACCAGAACTAAAGGTGTAAAAAGTATCCTCCTTAAATTTCAGCCAAGAAGAACCATGCGTTCACTTGGAATATGACGGACAGTGAGCTGAAAACAGTAAAAACCACATTTAGAGAAAATCAACTTTAAAATTTATAAAAATTGTTGAAAGTGTAACTTAAATTAGTGGTTACCAAATCCTTTGGGACCAAGTTTTCTTTCTTCCACACGCATAGACCTTGATTCTCAGCAATTATGAAGTATATTCACTTATATCAAACTGCAAACAAAAAAAGGCATTTTATGAATAAAAACACCTTATATTTATCTTTTTTTTGTTTAGTGTGTTTAATCTTTCAGTTGAAACTGGTAGAAAATTACCAGTCTAACCTCCAAATGTGACCAAGCAGGTTAGTGTTTTTTTATAGCGACATCCAGAACCTTACCTGAGTAGTGTCCCATGATGCTTGCAAATCCCTGCAACGATGAAAAGCCCTTTTCCTCCAGGAACCATCTGCAGAAACATTCAGTCTAGGTACTCCAGTCTCTGTAGATGCTTTTTCTTCTATCACTGCAGTCTTCATAGAGTCTTTGGCAACTTTCTCACACACTTCACTAAATTGTTCATTGATGGCATCATATGCAGATTGAGCCATGGGTTTCAAGCAGTCCATCAACCCACAAAATGTTGATAGACCAGCGTGCCCAAGTCCAAAAGCACGAAAACTAACCACTGCTCTTCTGTTGTTCTCCCAAGCCTGGTTCTTGACACCAAATTTTCTGCATGAGTTGATATCTGTCAGTTCACCACACTCAATGCATCTATTTGAAACCTAATCCTTGAGCTTCAGATTCGCCAAGTTTAACTTGACCATGGCATTGTTTGCAAATCAAAAGTTCCTCGAGAGCAGGAAATAGAATGTTGATATCAATCAATCTATTCCAGACTCAGAGGTTCCGTCCGCTGCTGGTGCTGGAATCTTTGTTGCTGAAGTTGAAGGTCTTATCTTCTTGGCAAGTTCACCGTCGCATGTTGCTCCTAGAAATCTTCTTGGCCTCTTCTGGTCTCTTCCTCGAGAGTACTTCTTGTCAGGATGGGTACTCGCAAACCTTCCCTTGGCATCTCGACAACCACACATTTTTAAAATCACTATCACTTCACACTTTTTTAAGAAAACTTCACTGCTCTGCTTTTACACTAGCACTTCACTTCTTTTTCTTTTTAGGGTTATAAGCTGTAAGCTATAACCCCAAAACACTATAAATACTACTTAGATTAGTTCTAAAATGCTTTTGAAAAATATCAACTTTATTTATTAACTTAGATATCAGCTGTGTTTACATAGAGTAAATCACATCTCAGTACTTTATCAGCTGTGTTCAAATATTTTCAGTCTACTATAGAACATCCGCGGAACGTTCGCACTGTCCTTCTCCGACACATTGATTCTAACCTGCCCACAGGTGGCGTTCGGGCGCGCGATTATTGAATTCAAATATATGTCCCTACGTATCCAACGGAGCTTCATATAAGAAGCGAAACTAGAAATTTATTTATAAAATAATGCAAAAAAATCTTATCAATATGCACTAATTTATTTACTAAAATATGTATGCGGAGCATAATATACGTATATACTACGGTAAAAAAAATAGTGTGTTCAACATATACAATAAAAATGTTATTCAGATTGAGTTTATAAAACTTAAAATTAAAATTATCAGCCGTATTAGACAAAAAAGAAAAATACGCAATTTTACGAAAAAAACGATAAAAATTTTGGTTTAGTATTATACTTGTAACTTTGCGAGAAATTTTTTTTCGTTAAACGGGTTTCCGGAGCGTATTCTACGGAACGTTTCCTGTAAAACAAGAAATAAAAAAATCGATTTTTTCGAAATTTACAGGTGTTTTGTCCCCTTAAGAGTTTTTTCACACTAAATTGCATTCTTTTTCTTTGATGCACTCTTTGAATTTTTTTTTTAATTACAGCTTACTACTACTTAATTCTTTCAGAACATTTGTTAAATTGTTAACACTTTTAATCGCTACATAGTAACTATTCTTTGTAGCTATTGTCTTAGATATTTTAGGTATTTGAATATCTTTGTTTCTTGTTTTACTCGTCGAGTTAATATATTTTTGTCTTAGAGTTTGTTTTTACAAATAATTTTCTTGATTTGTCATTTCATGCATGTACCATAAGCTCCTCCCCATGCAATTATTTCATAATTAATTCTGCTATGAAAGAATGCGTAGTAAACAGTAAGTAGTGTTTTTGTGTCCATAATGTTCTTGACTTTAGCTAAGATAAAGATCACATATTTGTTTTTTTTTATAATATAATCATCGTGTTTATCCTACTTCATATTAAAATCGAATATTAGTCCTAAATATTTATGGAATCCAACTCCTTTTAATGATTTGCTATCTAGCCTTATATCAACTGTTAATAGCACATTATCACAGTCATTTCCATATGGCATGACAACTGTTTTATCTACATTTAAAGACAATTTATTTACTGCTAGCCATTTCGCTACGATTTTTAAATATTTATTCATCCTTTCCTCTGCCTTAGCGTACGTATCGTCACTCGAGATGACAATGGTGTCGTCAGCGTAGGGCAGGATAGAATCATTTGACAGAGGAACTCTAGTTGTTATGGTTTTATCTTCACTCATATAATTTGGAATTTTTACTCTATGTTCCTACTGTCGAGATAGCTGATAAACAATGCTAAGGCAGTTCCTGTTTCACCGTATCGTTCTAATTTTTTGAGCAGAATTTTGTGACTTACCGTATAAAAAGCTTTGGATAGATCTAACAAAACAGTTATAAGAGGTTTGCTTTTATCCAAATTGTAAATTGAATTTGTTATGTAATTTTGACAGTCAGTGGTGCCTTTATTACTGACAAAACCATATTGTTTGTCTGATATTATATTTTATTTTAGTAAAAGTGTAGAGCCTATTAAAAAATATTCTTTAAAATATTTTCGCAATGTTTGAAATGAAGGATATAGGCCGGTAGTTAGACATCAGAGTCTTAATCCCAGCTTTATAAATAGATATAACTTCAGTCCTCTTGTGGGCTGAAGGCCATACTGATTTCTCAATGCATAAGTTATAGATATATTCCAAAGGTGTAAGAATGTAATCTGCTACAGTTTGAAGGGTAGCAACACTTATATCATCCACTCCACCTGCTTTTTTTCATGGAACATATTATTTTATGTATTTCTATCGCATTCGTAGGTCTGATGAACATTAATTTTTTATTACTGATTGGAAGTTTTACCTCATTTCCGTCCGATACGACAATTTGATTACTTAATGTTTCTCCTATTGTACAGAAATACTCATTCAAAGCGTTTGCTATTTCCGCCTTATTTTCAAGCTTTACGTTATTGTGATATATACATTAAATTTGTTCCTTTTTTTGCACATTTGATTTACCTATCTTATCCTTAATTGTTTTCCACAGTTTCTTTGGTTTATTACTGTTCCGCTTTGTGGTTTCGCAATCTGATTTTATCTTAGCATCTCTGATGACTTTTTTTAATATTTTCGAATAATTAATATAGGCCTGTTTCAAGATTTGACTCATCGGTCTGCTCTTCATTAAATTATACATGTTTTCTTTTGCTTTGCAAGAGAAATAATTGTTTTACATTAAGCGGGTATTTTTCTTTTATAAATTTGTTTTTACAAATAATTTTCTTGATTTGTCATTTCATACATGTACCATAAGTTATTATCGCACTTGTTATCCAGTTTTTGCGCGGTACAGAATCTTTATTTTTGTTTTTATTTGTCTTGTTTATAAAAAAGAAAATTACTTCTATATATTCATCCTTTCCATGAACTTGGTAAACTAACCTTGAAATGAAAGGAATCATGACTATATTAATTAAGTAATGTACGTCTTTTTCTCACTTATAGATTGTTAGTATGCATTTTTACACTTTATCACTTGTAGATTCTGCTCGTTATTACTTGAAAATTTTGTTCATGGTTATATATATATACAGTGGTTTTGAATTGAAAATTGTGGAAAAAATGGATAATTGGAATACAAATATTCAAATAAATATATTAATTGAATGAATTATACTATAAATGGTGTATACTTGATAAAATCGCTTGTAATGAGCCCCCGGCATTCGAATCGCGCGGGCTCGTGAGAATCGACGCGCGCAGACAAGTCCTTGAGCGCGAGAGAGCGAGACTCCCGCGGCGAGCGGAAAGGGATGAGCGAGGCAGGAGAGAGATACCAGCACGAGCCGGAGGCGATTAGCTTACCGCACGCGGCGCGAAAGTCAACACGTGGAGAGATATTTCGCGCGCAACGGGTGCACTACAGCGAGGCAGAATAGGAGCTGAAGCCAATGTTAGGCCAGGGTTCCGTGCGACGGGACGCACCCTAGAGCTTCTACGCAGTATAGGCGGAGAAGGACGCTTCTCTGATCCCAAGCAGCCCCGAGATCGCCGGTCGGTTTGACACGACGATAAGGTGAGCAGGGGTATCAGTGCGTGTGTGCGAGAGTGTTTTCCCTTCTCAGCGGCGTTTCGTGCCACCGAGATGCCCCCGAGGTCCTCGCAATTAGATCAGGCGCGGATACGAACAAGCGTGCCTCCCGAGAGGGCTTTCTTTGTATACAATTAATCCGGACAGTGGATTGAATAAATACACGATTTTTACTTTATTTCTTTTTGTGTTAGAATCATTTGTAAGAGTTGCGTATTTCTCTGTGCTGTCCAGCAAAAGGATGACGGCGTGGTCCTTCTGTCGACGCCGTAAGCTAGCTGTGTACCGTGTAGCTATCGCAGTTGATAACATCTGATACGAGTGACAGCGTGACGCAGCTCTCGCGCATCTGTGGCAGGAGATATCGTGCGGGCCGTCTACGGGTACATTGTACTAGCGGCTAAAGCCGAGACGTATTCGGCCACACCGAGGGAAGACTTAGATGAACAGGCGCCCGCGTTAATTATTACAACGTCGCATCGCAGCGTGCATGAAATAATCACCGTTACACGCTTTTGCTCACTAACAAGTCAAATTATAAATCTTTATTTTCATTGTAAGCGTTTTGAAATTTTATAAACATTTCATAAAGTAAAGCATTCTGATTTTGCTCAATACTGTGAGTTAAGAAAAAGTTTTACATTGGTAATATTATAATAATCAAATCGACTCGCATTATTTACAACCATACTTTTCCTATTCATTTAAAATGTTAAAATATCAAATCTTGGCTACTCTAATTCATTGATAGCTTTATTTATGAGCTTGAAAAGATTTTTTTCAAACTCTTTTTTGCGTTAATCTTTATTGAACTGTTTAAATCTATGTAAGGCTTCAAACATTGGGATTGTTTAAACTTTAATATTGAATAAATTTTAATAAGCTCGAGTCCATTTATTAGAGCTTGTTGAGAAGCTCGATAATGAAAAGCATAATTCTTTTTATCCGTTAAAGTAGCTAAGAGTTTCTGTTACTTGGATTCAGGTAGTTTTATATGCTGTAGGCGGAAAGGTAAAGCATTATGTATATAATGAATCCTTTTAATATAATTGAGATCTAATTCTAAGATATATACTTCCGGTGCATCGTCGTTCATGCTTTGAAAATTTATATTTTCAAAATCTTCAATCCATTCAAATTCATCATGTGGTAAAGATTGAGTCCTTGCTTATCCATATAAATTATTAGCATCTAAATATATGAGATATACATTACAAATACATACCAAAACAAACGTCTTGATCACTTTTATAATGTTCCTTGATATATTTATGATTTGGTTTAGCATATCTTTGAGAACATTGACTCAAACCTCCTCTAATGCCACGTTTGATAAACAGCAATATATCAATATCTGTGATAAATCTCAACTGAACACTAGTGATTTTCAGCATTGCATCCTACATATAGCCAGGCGGCGCACAGTGGAGCCAAATGGAAAAAAGGGACAAAAGTCTTGCTTAAAGTGGGGTTGTACATAAAATAACTTCAAAGTCGATAAAAATGTTTGTTTTGGTATATATTTTGCGAATCCAAGTCCCTCGCAGTGATACTGATTCTAATAAAAAAACCACTAAATGCCGAAAAAAGTATAAATTTAAAAAAATTTTTTTAATATACGAAAATTGAAAATTATCTATAACTTCCAGTGTTGGACCATTTGATTTCAGCAATTTATACCTTAAATTTATGATCAGAGGTTTTTTGCAGTTTTTTTCTCATTGCTTTGATTTTTTTCTAATTGAGCACTTGAATAACTTGGAAACAATACATGATTATTTTAACTCAATTTTTTTCGTACTAAATATTGGTAGAAAAATTTGTTGATCCAAAAATACCTACTACACGCGGTAGTATTCAATACTTTTAGAGATCATTATAGTATAATGCAGTTTTAAATATTATTATTTTAAAACGAAATTTTTTAAATTTATTTTTAAAAATTTATACTTTTTTCGGTATTTAGCCGTTTTTTTATTAGAATCGGTATCAGTGCGAGGGACTTGGATTCGCAAAATATATACCAAAGCAAACATTTTTACCGGCTTTGAAGTTATTTTAGGCATTACTAATTTAAGCAAGACTTTTGTCTCTTTTATCAATTTGGCCCCACTGTGCATCGTCTAATAATGAGCTGAATTAAGACCATATACTGCTAAACACTGATCACGAAATTTGTGAAAAATATCGTTAATAACAGTATATCAGTTTTCATATAGTAACCTGAATATTCTCCGAGTTTTTATTTCAAACTCAATCCACACTTTCTTCGGATACGTACAATCTTCCTTCGACACTGTTGAATTTGTAAGCAAACTGAAAAATTTGTCCATAGCAGGCAGCAGGGTTTCATCAGGCTTTTCATACAATCAATGTATTTGTCAGGAAAAACATCTTTTTTTGTTAAAAGTTTAATTTTGTCAACCTCCAAATCGGAGAAAGCAGATATAAGAATTTTAAACTCGTCGAGCAAAGATGCTAATTTATCGAGAGATGACGCCATGAAGCGAAACGAGTCGATAAAACGAAACTTTATCACACTTTTTTCAATATGCATAGTAAAATATATATATATATATATATATATATATATATATATATATATATATATATACATAGATATAGTAATCCCGCATTTTGAGGACATGTTCTCCCTTCATTCAGAGTTCGAGAGTGCTAAAAAATAACCAAACTAACCCAGTACCAAATTAGGATGTTTATAATCTCATTCTGTTAACCGCTTGGATAACCCAAGTGAGTTTTGGGGTGTTGAAGGGTGCTTCGCACCCTTCAACCCCCAAAACTCACGTGGGTTATCTGGTTAGCCGAAGTAACTCTTGGTTAATAGACTCTAGAAAATCCTCAAAAGATAGGCTGTCTTTTGAGGATGCATCCTCAAAAGACGATATAATCCTCAAAAGACTGAAGCGTACGGAATATAATCTTCAAAAGATTGGATTTTCATATTTAGTACAATATATTTCTCTTATGTCAAAGGAAGATCAACTTTGCCTGGAAAATAGTTGGATATACCTATCGCTAATGATAAAGTGTGCATCATAACCGCTTAAATTATGAAAAACTACTGAAATTATTCTCGAATCATGATAGTTCCAATTGCATCCAGCATGAGAAGATCCTCGATATTTCGAGGTTAAGTGTTAGTGATCACGAACTTTAATTTTATCATCTATCAATTTTTCACAAACATGACAGGTATCTGACTCATTGAAAGACATTAATCACTCTAAACTAAGACTTTGCATAGATATAGGGTTTCCATATATCTATTTGTTCAGCTATCAACTTCAATTTCTTAGCAAACCATAGTAAAGGTTCTTCTCCTTGATAACTGCTAAATCGAGATAAAGAATCATCATAATTAAATTTCAAAACATAGCCAGTATTGAACATTTCATATCTTTGATATGCTATAGTAATTTTTTATTCAATCTGCATAAATAATAAATGGTATTTTTTCCTTAAATCTATCATTTTTGAAGGTTATAATATCGTTACCAACTTTTGGTAAGTTAACCTTATAATCATTAATCATTTTACATAACTGTTTATGTAATTCTAGATTTTTCAATAAAGTGCAGACATCTGTCACATTTGTGAATCTTCTTCTTTCTACGTGTCAGATTATTTCTCACTAATCTTGAAAAATGTTTAATATAACAATAACGATAATCGTCACTACTCATTACAATATCATCATCACTGTCATATGTATCTTTTTCTGCTTTGATCAAAAGCCGATTAATATGATGTACTTTCTTTCCAGGCGTGAGGTGAAGTGGCACAATCTCTCAACCTTTGAAACGAAAAACATTAACTGAAATGTCATTATTTTATTCTTCAAATTTATACACTTGTTCCAGAGATACGGGAAATTTGATTGCTTTCATAATTATTTCTCAGTTAATTCGTATACAATTGGTGACTCTGTCAGGATGATCATGACGTGAAACTGGATGAACTGCTGACATAATTGCCCACTTGAAACATTGATTGTCTGCATTCTTCACATTTATACAGACTTTCTTTTCTTTAATAAATATAGGTAATGGTATGTATGAAATACCACTTCGCATTGAGTTTAACTTGATCACATTTAGTTGTGTATTTATTATCGAATCCAGTGTGCAACCGGAATCCTTATCTTCAAATTCTTCAATTGCATGCAAAAAAGGTGTTTTAACACTCGCAATAAACCACTGTTTTGAAGCAGTTGATGAGAAAATTTCTGAATTATATGTATTAAAATATTTTTTGTCACTAACATCAGCTGAGTACGCGTGCGCTCCGATTCAGTCAGGGCTGAAGAGTGCAGGTCGTGCCCTCAACGGCGGCCGCCAAGGCCCAGCTCTCTCGTACCGCCGCGGCAGCACACTCGCTGATTGGCCGTCGCTACGCGGGACTGCTGTCTCGCTTGCTTTCGCTTCCTACAGGCCCGCGCGCCGTTCTTGATCGTTAGACCGCGGCGCATGCGCTGTCGCTCTCTGTTTTCATCCCTGACTGTTGAAGTAGTCACCCAGAGTTTTCTTACTCTGTATTGCGGGACCCGAGACTACAAAATGCCACTGATATCCAGGACCCTTCACTCAAGTGTGCACTTATTAACCTCGAGTACGATACGCAGCAGTTTGTGTCCCCAACGTGCGGTTACTTGAATGCCCTATTGAGTTGTTAACCCTCTCGTGGACCGCGCCAACCTTGTCCGAAGTCCTCTCTCGTTCAACGGTGACCTTTGCGGTTGTTGTGGTATTTCACAAACACTCATATGACCCTGGGGCGCTCTGCCCTGATCATTCCCGAGCGACCACGGCATACGGTGAAATTTCATTATATATATGAATGTATGTGTGTATGTATATATATGGCTGATTCTCTGTCAACTCAACTGTGAATATTTTTTTATCCGCAACTCGTGGTAAATGTGTTCTAGACAGAGTTGCCAATGCACCTGAATTTTTCCATATTTTTAAATTAACTTATTTAAAGTTTTTTCATGGTTATGATGCGAGAGTAAAGTAGCAATTTTTACACGGCTTCTATGTACTTATAAATACGGGCGTGTCGTACGTAGTGCCAGACGTTCTCGTCCTGGAGGGTTGTATAGCTCTTACCGGAGATCCGATCAGCTCTGGATACCCGAGTTAAATTTAGGATGGCTCCTGAGAGAGTGCTCTTACCGGAGTTCCGTTCAGCTCTAGATCCCCAAACTGATGGAGAGTGAGCGGGATCGCTCTTTTGTAGAGAGAGCGCGGATGTTACAAAGAGGTTTAGCGCTTATTCGTTTGGCGCTGCTCCTACCACGGGAGAGGAGAGGGGCTACTTGCGAACGTTGCGCATAACAGTCTCAGGGAGCGGGAGTAACAATATCACCAAAAATGAAAGCAACAATTTTTCGTTTTTATAAGATATTTCGAAACACATACTTTATTTTCATTATATTCTATTAGATTTTGTAGTTATTGTATTAAGTTATAAATTACATCAGCAAAAATTATGGGAAAATTTTAGGAACATATAAATGCTCCATAGGTTTGGCCGTAGAATAACCGTATAGAAACTTTAAGTAAAAATAACCCTATATCCTATACAAAATAACTCTACACACATATTTGCGATACGAGAAAACTCAACACAGATGTTCCGTCATAACTCGCGTAGTACGCATGCGCCTCATCGAGTGAGTTGGTTATGTCAGTGTGCATGAGAGCAGTGAGAGATATCAGCACCAGCCTGGAGCTGCCCTCTCGCGGGCTTGAGCTTTCGCCCGAGAACGACATGTTTTTAACGACTTCAGTAGCGTGCAGATCTGTGTCGCGAATAAAACCGTATAACTTATTTTAACATCTAACGGGAATCGCCGATTTTCTGTCACAACGTGACTGTATCGTCTTTTTGGCATTAAAATTAACCCCTTTTTGACATTCAACATCGAACTAATCAACAATTTGTATTGTGCGGTTTTCCGTAACCACTGCGTGCACCGCGTTCCTCGTTTTATCGTCCTGTATAATCATTTACTTTTGATCATTGTGTTAGTTTTTTTGTGTATCAATAAATCACGGTTTTTTATGCCAAAAGGCTTTTTCCGTTAACCACGTTTAACCTTCTCTCAAAAAGTCTAAAATGTATTGGAAAATTCAAATCTAATTGTGTTAACTATTCATCTCAACGAAAAAAAATTTTAATTAAGAATCGCTTTCCTGCTACATAGGACAAGTTAGCCTATCACATGAATTCATACATATTTACTAAACGGAAATTCCCTACACATATTTTTGGTTATTTCACTACACTGTAAAACTCTGTACAAATATTTCCTTCATGGAAAAATTTTTAATAAAAAGTAATACACTGTGATGTTCTATGTAGGACATCATTATTATTACTTTTTATTAAAAATGTTTACTTACGTAAGTACTTAACTATTCTTATGTAAGTAACTAACTACACAATAATTTTAGATTTACTGAATAGTAAAACACTACACATTAATTTACTGCACAGCAAAACTCTACACATCCATTTACTATATAGTTAAAATCTAGTTTGTATAGTAAATTTATGTGTAGAGTTTTACCTTGCAGTCAATCTAAAATTATTGTATAGTAAATTACTTGTAGAGTACTAGTAAACTAGTCTAGAGTTTTACGGTGAATTAAAATAACCGAAAATCTGTGTAAGGAAATTCCGTTTAATATCTGTCTCGAGTTTTCTCGTGTGTTAAATATGTGTGTAGAATTATTTTGTGTAGGGTGTAGGTTTATTTTTCTGTAGAGTTTGTACACGCTCCGTAGAATTTGCAAGTTATGGCGGTATCATTTGTATATTGCATGTCCTTATAGTAACTAGTTTAACTTCGTTATTATTTTCCAAAAGATATTGTATGTCCTTAATACAGATGTGTACATTATAATATTAAAAAATTCTTCATTGCTTGTACTTTGCTCGCTTTTAAAAATATGTTGTTTTAATGAAACATTTTTAATATTTTGTTTATTTAAGAAATAAAAATATTACTTAGTTAATTTTAATAACTTAAATTTAAATTATTTCACAATCTAATTGTAATTAAAAATTCATTTTTTGAAACAATATTTTTTCTTAACTATTTCTTTTTACAGTTGTAGTATTTGATGCTCGATAAATCATAAGTAGCGACCATAAATCTACAAGATATAATGGAAGATCTACAGATAAATTTTAAGTTTATGTGTTAAGATGGTACAATAATCACACATTTCTTGTCATTACTTCATCTGAAATAAAGCACTTTCAAACAATATTAAAAATGTTATTTTATAATAATTACTTCATTTTATATTAAAGTTAAGGGCTGGTTTATTTATTGAGTAAAACTGCGTGGTTTATCATCAACCGTATAGATGAAACAAGTAATTTTATTGTGAATTATATTTATTCATATCAAATAATAATATTGAATCTTTCAAAAAATATTATAGCAGTAACATACTAATAATCATACCACAAAATAAATTACTATAGTAGACATTAACTAATAATAAAACTAGTTATAAGTGTTAAAACAAGGTTCCATATATATGATATCTGCCATTTAATATTCAGTTATTTTGTTTTTAAAAGTTGTAATACGAAATTTCCATTTATGCTAACAAAAAATATAAAAAGTAAGTGAAATCATTTGTGATGGGAACTATACACGTATCCATATCTCCCTACTGAAAATGTCAGATGATAATCAACTAATAATCAACGCATAATCTTGCCCAAATGTCAGTTGATTTCCAGTTGGTAATCATCAAAATATATGAACGTTTAGTAAAGTCAACCTTGCTCGTGCTCCCATCTGTCACTGTGGTCGTTATCTTTTGGATCTTCTTTTGATGTCATCTGCAGAATCTACAATCCGCATCATATCAGACTTATTTGCTTTCTGCCGTCATCGTCTTACCATATCGTCCGGTGGTTTCAAACGCATATACACTTAGGAACACGTACACATACACACAGTCACATAAGTAGTAAAATTACGGGATTAATCGCGTGATTAACAGCGTAAATTTATCGAACTTTCTCCGACGCGATTAGTCGAACGATTAATCGCGTGACTAATCGCGCGATTCATCATGAGACTGATCGCGTCGAAAAAAGTTTGATAAATTTATGCTAATGGCGCGCTTATTCTCGCGTTTATTCACGCGAATAGTCGTGCGATTTTGTCAGTAGGGACGGCACCATGGAGATGTGTGTGTGTGGACTGTAAGTAGCAATACACCTTTGGATCACTCTTGCTCTCTATCAAAATGTTAACATATTTTTCACTCAAACGAGTGATTTTTTTACAGCGGGAAGGTCTCTACTAGACTCTCACGTTTGTGCTAAAAAGACACTAGTTTTGTGTGCTTTACGAGGTTGGAGAGGTATCTTCCGCAAAAATCGGCCAACATAACCTCAATTGCACTACCCGACTGTTTTACATTCACCAGCGGCACTATCATCTGGCAGGGATCGACTCTTTCACACACCATAACCAAGCTAACAGAATGCTTATATATATTATGTGCGCTTGTATGTATTTGTTATTGTTTCACTTAACTAAGTATTTATTTACTTATTTATTTATTTATTTATTTAATGATTAATGACTAGACAATTTTGATAATTTTGACCATTTTTTTTGGACTAAATTTTGTACTGTTATTTATTATTTATTTATTTATTATTTATTCAAGCTGTGGTAGTTTATTGTTGCTATTGTTATTGTAACTGTTCTATAGAAGAATGTCGCGTTCCTCGTGCAACAAGGTCTTCCGGGCGAATGCTAGCATCCGAAGATGCAAAGATTGTGACATGCCCTATCATGATATTTGTCATGAATGGGTACTGTTGGCGAGCAGCAGATATTCTTGCCAGGATTGCCGCGCTAAAAAGTTAGACAAAAGCGGTGATACGAAAAGAAAAATAACGAGGCGTAGTGGCACCGCTCTTTTTAAGAAGAAAAATAGTAACGGTAGTAACAATAGTAATGAGAATAATGGTGATAGTGGTAGTAATGATAATAATGGTAATAATAGTGAGAAAAATAATACTGAGATAAATAATTCCGACAAAAATACTGTGTTAATTAATACTGAGAAAAATACTGTGTCAAATCCCGGGACAGATACTGAGTTGAATACTGCTAATACCGGTTTCTCCGGTGTGTGGGGACTCGAAACACAATGCTGCGTGTACCGACGACGACTTCTTCGACCCGACGAGCCTCCCAGGAGCCACCGCGCCAGCTTTCGTCACCGAGCTGCGGGCACTTATGTCCAAGCTCCGCGCCGTTTCGGGAGCCAGACACGTCCCGCCGCTCACTCCTTTCTTCCATCAGGATCTCCACACCTGTCCGTATGTTTTCAGACGCGTGGACACCGTGAAGAAGCCACCTTACACGGGCCCACACAAGGTGTTGGAGCGAGTGAGCGACCTCGTCTACAAGGTCGAAATCAATGGCCTACCCAAGGCCATTTCGACAGCAGCTCTCAGGCCGGCTTTCATGGAGTCCGCCGATCTCCAAGCGCCCACCCAGAGGTCGCAGCAGCCCACGCCGCTCATCGCGCATTTGCCTCCAGCGCAACCAGCGCCGCAACCTGCTGACATGCGCCAACCCCGCCAGCCCAATCAAGTCAACCAGACCAGGACGCATCCCTCAACAGGCAGCCGCAGAGAACTGTATCGTTCCGCCTGCCTCCTGCAGTTGTCGCTGGTGGGGGAGCAGCTGTGGGGACTCGAAACGGCCAAGTCTCCCGGAGTCAGCGCAAACAAACGCTGGTGCCATCTTCTAGCAACACCAGCGCCAGCGCTCGCTGCTCCCCTGTCTCGCGAGCCACCGGGATGGGTGGCGAGCAGGGGGGTGCTTAAATACGGTTTTCGGCGAATGTTGTATCAAGTCTTGGCTTGACCGCCGACCAATTCATATCTTTAAATAAATTACCTGTTGCTCAGTTTAATCGGGAGTCAATTTCTATAACCTCTGGTTCGTCCCTATAAGCTAAGCAGGCAGCCCAGGCTGGTGTTCGCCGCACCTATTCCTACCCCAACCCTACAAAGGTGTAACAAGTATGCTTGCGGTCAGTAATGATCTGTATGGTGACGAATCGCTCAAAGACACTAACATCCTGACACATAATAATAATAATTTAGCAGCGCCAACGCCATCGGCTATGAGTACCGCAATGAGGGAAAGGCTAGGTAGCTCAGCCGTTAATACTGGGGCCGTTCGGTACTGCTCGTTGCCCTCCTCCATGTTGGATCTTTTCGGTAATCGGTTTGATTTGCTTGAGAACGCGGTCGACGGTCTGAGGGATCTTCTAGTGGATAAACTTAAGGCAACCGGTGTAGTATGGGCACCCTTTACAGCATTGGAGGCCGATCGTGGGCCTGGTTACCAGAGTTTCCTCACTGGAAGAGAGAATCGTTGAGCAGTCGACTATGCTGGGCGGACTGCGAAACGACCGTCTGCTATTTCTGCGGAAGAATTCAATACTAAAGCAGGACATTAAAGATCTCACGTCCAATATAACATCTTTCACTGCTAGCTCAGGAGGTAGCGGCATCGCCTAGGGGTCTCAATGTGGTCCTAGTGTTGCAGATGAATCGCAAATATTTGTATCGCTTGGTGACCAAGACGTTACTCAATGCTCAAAAGGCAATGTAATTTTAATGTTAATGACGCTAACAACAATGCGGATAACAATAAAACTGGTACCGAGCCAGCTCTGGATGGGTTTCGAACGCAACACAAGCGACGTCGACCTCGGGGTCCTCGATCAGCGAAGGCTCTTGCTCCGGAGCTGAGCAGGTGCGTCTCTCGGGCGGGGGGACTGGCTTGTGGCGGGGATTCTGCAAAAATTGTAATATCCAATATATGTGGCGACACAACCACAGCCTGCTTCAGGACGTTCGAGACGTAAGCAGCTGTTGGTTCCGCGTCCCCTCTACTGACTCAAGCCGAAATCAAGACCCCTCTCTCGCCGATGCTACCACCTCAGCTGAGGCGACTATAAAAGGGGCTTGGATTCCTTGATCGACACTCGCCTGTCCAGGTCCAGGGAGCACTTCGTATACTACACAGTTTTACCATTTTGCCTGTTAAGTCTTAATAAACGTTGAATCCTGCAAAATCAGACTTCGCTTCTCTTGACGCCTGATCCCTGCACCCGTCCTACACTCCTGCATAAAGACGCCAGCTGATGCGAGGAAAGTGGAGCTCTAAAGTGGTGACCCCGACTCAAGAACATCATACAAAAACAAAAACAAGGGAACATCGACATCGAATTAACGGCTGTTCTACAGAAACAAAAACAACAACAAGGAAACATTCGCACAAAATCAACGGCTGATCGGCACAAACAGGATTCTAATTCAAACGGCTCTCTAGCCAGCACAACAACCGCTGAGCCTGCATGACATGACTAGTCGAGGAAGAGGAAAGCAGCTCCCGGAAGAGAAACGCACATCCGAACGCCAGCAAGTGATAGCACCGCCGACCCTCCAGGATTCCGCAGCAGCTCTCGAAGCGGCGGAACGCAAGCGAAGGGCCTCGATACCACCTGAAGCGCAAGCAGACCTCGGCGATCCCGATACAACGCCATCTGAACCAGAATTCGAGGACGCTTTCGACAACACTCCAGGCGACACCTCAGACGACCAGAACGAAATGGCTTCGAACTGCAATTTAAGTCCATTCTGGCGCGCGCAACCGGAACTTTGGTTCATCCAAACGGAAGCCCTATTCGACAAACACAAGATCACAGACGACGCAACGAAATTTAACTCTGTAGTGGGAGCTCTTGATGCAAAAACCATCGAGGATCTACAGGACATAATCCGAGTAAAGCCGCAGACGGAACCCTACAACACGCTAAAGGAAACTATCATCAAACGGACAACCGAATCGCCGGACTCAACACTGCTAAAGCTGCTCACCAATCTGGAGCTTGGAGACAGCAAACCCTCTCAGCTGTACCGAAAAATGAAGTCGATGGCAGGAGAAAAAATCCTCGAGCCTGCTCTCAGGGTCATGTGGCTGGCACATCTCCCAACGGTAGCCTAGACATACCTGAGCCTGTTTAAGGTCGACGACATCGAGGATCTCCTGGAGGCTGCGGACAAAATAATTACACACAACACTGAAGTCGCAGCAGTCAACCCCGCAACAGAGAGTACCTTATGCGCCGTTACTCACAGCAATCCAGCACGAGAAAACGCCTCTCTCACGCAGCAGCTAGCCGCATTGCAGACCACTATGGCACAGTTAATAGGCCTGGTGAGACAGACGCTGGACCGAGGCCAACAACCGCTGCAACGCAATGGCTCCTATCGCGGTAGAAGACGAGACCGCAGCAACTCACGACAACGGGGTCAGTCACCAGCGAATCGCCCAGACTGGTGCTGGTATCACAACAAGCACGGGGCAAGCGCAATCAAGTGTTCTCAGCCCTGCAGTTTCCAACCGTCGCTGACGGGAAACTAAGCCCGCCGACTCCGACACAGGTGGCAGGAATCGGCGAAGCACTACAGGAAAACCGCCTGTTCATTCGGGACCCAGCTACCTCCATACTGTTCCTGGTAGATACGGGTTCGGTCGCTACACTTATTCCACGGAGCCACGTCAAGGAGGACCTGCCAAAGCAAGATCTAACTCTTCACGCAGCCAACAGATCCCAAATAAGCACGTTCGGAACCCGCACACTGCAGCTAAGCTTGGGCCTACGTCGCAACTTGCAGTGCGAAGCGATAATCGCGGACGTACCGCACGCTATCCTGGGAGCCGACTTCCTGATTCAGCACGGTCTGATCGTCGACGTCAAGAAGAGAAGGATAACCGACGCCAAAACACTTCTCTCCTCCCAGGGCGCTCTCTTAGCGGCATCAGTACGCCCTGTATCAGCGATCGAGACAATCCCATCGACGCAGGATCACCCTCTGGCAAAGAGATACGCGGCTCTAATGGAAGAATACTCAGACGTGTTCGACGACAAAATCAGCCCTTCCTGCAAGGCGGACTTCCCGGTCAAGTACGTGATAAATACCACAGGACCTCCAGTGGTCGAGAGGTACCGCAGATTGCTGGGCGAAAAGCTGCAAAAAGCTCAGGAGATGTTTCTGGACCTTCTAGAGAGGAAGATTATCAGGCCCGGTTCCGGCAAGTGGGCAAGCCCGCTACACCTGGTCCCCAAGGAAAAAACCTTCAGGCCTACAGGCGACTATCGCGCCTTGAACGCCATCACCGTTCCAGACCGCTACCCTTTACCTATCATCGAGGATCTGCTGCAAAGCAGCGCAGGAAGGATCTTCTCAACGATCGATCTACGCAAGGCATTCTACCAAATCCCCATCGACGAGGACAGCATCGATAAGACCGCAGTAACGACACCGTTCAGCCTCTATGGGTTCCTGGGAACCTCACTGGGACTCAGGAACGCGACGCAGACTATGCAGCGGGCCATGGATTTCATCCTCAGGAAGCTACCTTTCGCCAAGGCCTACGTGGACGATGTATTTGTCGCCTCCAACTCACACGAAGAGCATTTACAGCACTTGCGCCAACTCTTTCAGGCACTGCGAGAGGCGAATCTCAAGGTCAACGCGACGAAATGCTCCATCGGTCAACCCCAGGCACTGTTCCTGGGATACCAAGTCACCAAAGATGGTTTCAAACCGCCTCCCGCCAAGGTAGAGGCAATCAAAAACTACCCAGAGCCAATAACCGCAACAGAACTGCGTCGCTTTCTGGGTGTGTGCAACTATTACAGACGCTGTCTGCCCAATGCCGCCGCCAATCAAGCTCCACTGCACGGCATCCTCAAAGGGCTCCCGAAGAGAGCGAAGCTCAGGTGGACAGAGGAAGCGAGGCAGGCTTTCCGGCTTTGCAAGGCCAGCATAGTCGAGGCGGTCTGTACAACCTTCTACCAGCCCACCGCACCCTTGGCTCTCAGGACTGACGCGTCTGACACGGCCATCGGAGTCGTCCTCGAATCACAGCAACCAGACGGGACTTGGAAGCCATTTGGTTTCTATTCACACGTGCTCAACGACACACAAAAACAATACAGCACCTATGATCGAGAACTTCTCGCCGTCTACGAGGCAATCAAACACTTCGAGAGGATGCTGGAAGGACGCTCGTTCACGATTCACACAGACCATCGCCCTCTGTTATACGCAGCAGATCAGCGCGCTGACAAAGCGTCGCCCAGACAAGCACGGCAGCTGGACTACATACTGCGCTTCAACGGCAAATTCGAATACACTCCAGGCAAGGACAACGTCATGGCAGACGCTTTGTCTAGGATAGCACCCGTAGATTCAGCAGCGACAGACACGGAACAACAACAGCGACAAAAGCAAGAGCCAGACACACATACAGCAACAATCAACATGCCAACAACCCTGGATGCAGCAACGATATCGGAGGCTCAGCTCGCGGACCCGGAGCTTCCGCATCTCTTGAAAAACGCAGCTATGGCTCTCACACTCCTGGATCTTGACAACGTCCCAATCCACTGCAACACGGAGAATAACATAGTCAGACCATACCTTCCAGTGGAACTCAGGAGAACAGCTTTCAATGTGCTTCACAACCTGGCTCACCCCAGCTTCAGAGCAACGGTCCGCCTACTCACACAGAAATTCATTTGGCCAGGTATGCGCAAAGAGGTGGCACGCTGGGCGTGAGAATGCGTGCAGTGTCAGCTCTCCAAGGTCAGTCGCCACAACCGGGAAGCTTTGGGGAAATTCCAGGAGCCCGACAATAGATTTGAGCATATCCACGTCGACTTGGTGAAGCTGCCCCTGTCGCAAGGTAAGCAGTATTGCTTGACAATCATCGACAGGTTCACCCGTTAGCCCGTGGCGGTTCCTCTGCCAGACATGCAGGCAGCCACCGTGGCCAGAGCGCTGCTGGACCACTGAATCACTCTCTATGGCACGTCCCTGGAAATCACGTCAGACCAGGGTGCGCAATTTGAGTCTGGTCTCTTCAAGGAACTCGCACTTGAAAGCAGCTCTACGCTGCTGCTCTCTCTCTTGGATGGACGCTCTTCCAACGGTTCTGCTTGGTCTGCGCTCAGCTTACAAAGAGGATCTCCAGGCTTCACCCGCGGAGATGCTCTACGGCACCACGCTGCGACTGCCTGGTGAATTCTTCATTCAATCCACAGCCACAGCCAGTCAGTCCGCATTCGTCAAGAACCTGAAGCAGCTCCTCAACAACATCAGGCCAGTGCCAGCTTCGAGGCACATCACTGCACAGCCATTTCGGCTTCAAGGATCTATACAGCAGCATGCATGTATTCAGGAGGGTTGATAGCATTCGTAAGCCCCTAGAAAATCCCTACACTGGGCCACATCGTGTCATCAGACGCACGAATCAGAGGACGTTCATCATAGAGGAGAAAGGCAAAGAGGAGACTGTCACCACGGACCAGCTCAAGCCAGCCTTCTTGGAAACCTGCGAACCAGCTCCAGCAGCAGCAGCAGCAGCGCAAGCAACAACTCCACCACAGGCAGCAACACCAACAAGCAACACTAACCAGCAGCAGCAGATGAGGGCATCCCAACCTTCAACCTCCCGGTCTCGGCATGTAACGTTCGCAGTTCAACCGGAGCTGATCACTGGGGGGGGGGGGGGGGGGAGTGGATGTGGCGACACAACCACAGCCTGCTTCAGGACGTTCGAGACGTAAGCAGCTGTTGGTTCCGCGTCCCCTCTACTGACTCAAGCCGAAATCAAGACCCCTCTCTCGCCGATGCTACCACCTCAGCTGAGGCGACTATAAAAGGGGCTTGGATTCCTTGATCGACACTCGCCTATCCAGGTCCAGGGAGCACTTCGTATACTACACAGTTTTACCATTTTGCCTGTTAAGTCTTAATAAACGTTGAATCCTGCAAAATTAGACTTCGCTTCTCTTGACGCCTGATCCCTGCCACCCGTCCTACACTCCTGCATAAAGACGCCAGCTGATGCGAGGAAAGTGGAGCTCTAAATATATGTGATGGAACTGATGCCATGTGCACGGACGTAGTGTATGCTGTCCTCACTACGGTTGCCCCTTCTATATCGAGAGATGACCTTGTGTATACGCGCCTGCTCAGACCCGAAGGAAGGCCGACGAGCGGGACTGGGGTGTCGGGATCGACGTACCGTCGTTCACCGTGGGTGGTTAGCCTCCCTCGTCGGGACATTGTAGATAAGATCATGCGTTCGAGAGGGAGATTCATAGCATTTAACATGAAGCAAGTCGACGTAACTGCACTTAGTGAGGAAACGCGTAACAGCCTGATTCGGAGTAAAATTTGTATTAATGAATATTTAAATAAAGACGATTTTATCCGATATAACAATCTTAAACAGATTGCACGTGGTTTATGTTTTAAATATGTTTGGCATCGAGGCGGGAGATTCCTTACGAAGAGAGGGGATGGAGAAAAAACGCATGAATTTACTTCAGCGGCTGACCTACATGCGTTGATAGTTTCGTATATCAATAAAAATAAGACTGATGATGTAACTGCAGTAAGCGAGGCTTCAAAAGTCTCTAACATGGTTGTTGAGCAGCCTATGGAACAGAGTCAGGCACCGGAATTGACAAACCAGGCGTGACTAGGACATGGAAGTAAAAGAGAGGCAAACTGGGAAGTGCTTAGAGCGGATTTCCTCAATGCAACCTCGCTCTATGCACATATGGGAATGTTTCGTTAGTTTCTGGAGTGTACTCGCCCCTCATATCACTTGTTTGGCGTGGTAGAGACGCGATTCGGATGTGAGGTCAGCGGCATGTTTGCTCAGGTCGAGGGGTATTCCATTATGAGGCATGATAGGAACAAGCGGGGAGGTGGAGATGCCCTCTACATTCAAAATGACTACAAAGCAACTCTGTTATGTTCTTCACCAACGCAGGTGCAGGGAAAACCTGGCATTCCGGAGTATGCGTCTCATGACGCAGAATTTTTTCGAGAGATCGCGCGAGAATTAAATCTCAAATTGGTTGACCATGGTGCAACGCATCATGTGGGAGATTCTCACACCTGGATCGATGTGATCCTCGTTGACGATGACAATGCAGTGCTGAATGCAAGCAACTCCCTGGCGACCTTTCCAAGCAGACACAATATAATTGACGTTGATATTGATTTTCAAACTGCTAAACCTCCGACTCTCAGCGGTTTCGAATACAGGGACTACAAATCTATTAACGCAGAGGAACTATCATCCCTGCTAGCTGCTTGCGATTGGTCGCCAGTTAGTTGCTTAGATAGTGGAGTTGACACAAGACTAGAACACCTTAGTAAAAATATTATGTGTGTCATTGGGCAGCTTGCTTCACTTAAACAATTTAGACTAAGGAGAAAAATGCATCTTCCTTGGGTAGATGCAGACTTGAAAGACGTTTACAACTGACGAGACGCAACACAAAAACATTATAAACGCACGAGACGTACAGCCTTATGGACAGAGTACCAGGCTCTAGTACGTGAGGCTGAGGAACGTACAGTGCAGGCGCGTGAAGCTTTTCCTTTTATTCACAATAGAATCTTCGACGCACTCGATAAGAAAAAAAAATGTTTGGGAAGAATTACGCAATCTTGGTTTAGTTTCTAAAGCCAAGAATGACATGCATGGCTTTACCCCGAACGAATTGAATGATCATTTCGCTGGAGTATCCATATCGGACCTTAAGGGTGAGGCGGATTTGGGTGGCATCGTGGCGGCGGCTAGTGAGGGTGGCTTCACTTTTCGTGCTGTTACCCTCACTGAGATCGTGCTTGCTATTGCTCACTTTTCTTTTCAAGCAAAGGGTGAGGATGGTATACCGCAAAACATCATCGCGAAATCGTTGCCAATTATCGGTCAACATCTGGGAACCTTATTTAATTCATCAACCGAGATCTTTCCTACGGCCTGGAAGAGAGCACATCTGGTACCGCTTAGAAAGACAGCAATTCCATCAGCTGTTTCGGACTTTCGTCCAGTAGCCCTCTGATGTTTTCTTTCCAAGGTCTTGGAAAAGATAGCATACGACAAGATTGTCGAGTTTTTGGAAACATAGAGAGTTCTTGACCCTCTTCAGACTGGTTTCGACGTTATAACTCAACGCAGACAACACTGCTTAAACTGACATTAGCACAGGAATTTACAGTGACAATCGACTGCTGACCATCTTACTAATATTTGACTTTAGCAAGGCGTTTGACACAATATACAATAACACTCACACGTGCGCGCGCGCACACACCCACATACACACATTTCGAGGGCGGTAGCCCAAAGTCCCCCCGCGAAGCACTACTCAAACGGTGTTACCGCAGGGAGGACTTATTGAAGAAAGAGCCAGTTCCAACTTACTTAGGGTCGGTAAGGAGGACGGAGAGGATTCTGTTAAGCTAACGGCAGCGAAGGATTTAGTGGGTGAGAGTCCCACACAGGTGGTACCAGTCGGTGCCATATCGTCCATAATGGATTTGCCCTAAATATCTCGCTCTATAAAGAAAAAAAAAGAAACACAGACACATATACACACACTCACTCACACTCATCTACATCCACACAAACACACACACGCACAGATACACGTGCCACGCCACGTGTGCGTCTTTTTTTTTTTTTTTTTTGCCATTTATACTCTTATACCCCCAGGCATACACGCATTTAAACCAACACGCTTTCATACATGCGTTTGATCGGCCTTTCGTCCTCTTCGTCCTTCCTCGTCTTTCCTGATCTTCTTAAGAATGTTGAAACGGACCAGGTTGATCCGCAGAAGAATGGCGAGATCGCGTTCGTGTGGAGACTCGAAGCGTGGTGAGGAAAGGGCAGGATGAACTCGAGATGCTTATCAGATCGACGGTCACCCGCACTGAGGGAAGGTGAGTACTGATCGTCAATTTGGGGTTAGAGAGTATCTTAGCGTGGTACAGAGATCCAATAGCTCTGGACCACGTAGGATGCCCTGGGAAGTGACTCAGTTAATTAAATAAGTTATATTTTGAATCATAGCTTTTATTAGATATCGAGAATAAACGTGAGATACAGCGGGTTGGGGTATTCTCGGCATGCATAAGACTCCCATGTATGCGAGAGTCCCTGTAGGATGATAATTCGTTCAGTCTGGAGAGCTGAGCGGATTAGCATTCGCGAAAATCTGAGTACTGGCTGTGGTGCGCGCTGGCCTTATATACTTCTCGCAGTTCCATATATTGTGTGTATAAGCAGTTTGTTTACGTTGCTTCTTCCTTGTTTTTGCCGCTCCAGTATCTGTTGTTTGGGTGCACGCGAGGTGCACCCAAACAACAGATACTGGAGCCGTGCTGCAATTTCAATGTCTGCTGCATAGTTGCTGACTGCGCACCATCCATCTTCCGAAGTCACCTTAGCTGTAATTATCGCCTCAGGGGTTACCCTCGTTTGAAGATATCCTTCGAGTTCTTGTCGCTCCTGCTGTTACTATGAGCAGTCGCAAAAGACATGTTCCGCATCCTCCGTTGCGTCCGAACATACAGGGCAGTTCGGACTGTCTTCTACTATGAACCGGTATAGGTAAGCCCGGAAGCATCCATGTCCGGTCAAATACTGCGTGAGGTAGTAATTGACTTCCCCGTGTCTTCTTTTCATCCACTCTTCTATGCTCGATTCTGTGTTGGTCCCCCTACATTTGGCATTAGTCGTGACAAAGCAGCGCCCACGTTTGCTGCTCTATCGCTCACCATCTCTAAGTGCTGCTTGAAAGTTAGTCTTGCATCAATGGTGATACCTAAGTACTTGATGGTAGGTTGAGAGACAATCTCATGTCCATCCATCGTCAGTACCACCGTCTGAAATAAATGTGTGCATGGGTGTGGGTGGATGTAGGTGTGTATGAATGTGTATGTGGGTGTCGTGGTTGAGGGGGGGGGGGAGGGTGGAGTTTAGAATAGCGACCATGGATAATGTATCAACGGCAATTCTTAGACACCATCTATAACCGATATGACTTATTCATCTACGTACCGAAAACTACGGAGTATGTAGCTAATTTTCAGTAACTATACACATACCTATAGATAATATCTCAAATCGACATTTACATGTACGCACAAAAACCTAGAAGCCATTTCCCAGACATCGTCATATGCGACCCTCTATATCCAGACATCATCCATGGTTGATATACCTGTTAAAAATAGTCAATAGAGATCAATTAAATTATTAATTTTCATTTCTTGCATAAGAACTCGATTAAAATAGATAAAATTAACAGGAGTCAATACATTTTAATATGAAAACAACAATTGAAATTGATGGTAGTAGTATACCCCTTGCTCTGGGGCACCCAAACAGTCCCAGAGTGTCGCAGACTGAAGATGACCCGAAGCGTGGGGGAGGGGGTGTTTGTGCCAGTGAGGCGGTGGTGAGGGGGGGTGGGAAGCTCTCTCCCAATCTGAAATTTTTTTGGCGGCGGTAGTGGAGGAAAGTAATGACGCCGTTTCTTTTTTTATTTTTTACACATATTTTATTTTTTAGTAGTAATCCCCTCGCTATGGGGCACCCAAATAAACCCCCCACTACCTGACCACTGGCGCCAGTGACGTCACGGTGGTGGGCGGGGGGATGTCTGGGTGGCTTCATAGCGAGGGGAGTGGGCAGAGGCTGCGAGGCCCGCGCCTAATTTTCGGTGTTGGAGGAGGAGGAGTGGGGGGGGGGGGGGAGACCATACAGTAACGTGCGCTGCGGCAGCGGTTTTTCTGCGCGCGCACGCACACACCACATTTATACAACAATTTATAACTTAACTCTTTTATAATTTTTGAAAATATGTTGTTATGTATACGTGTGTGCGTGTGCAAAAAATTACATTTAAACAAAAAAAAACGAACTTTTTTCTCCTTCTCCTCCTTCTTCTTCTTTTTTCTTCTACTTATATTAAACACTATAACACTAACTTATACTAACTAATACTAATTAATTTCTTGTTTTTTCTTCAATTCGCACAAATGCATGGCTGCTGCAAGTGGTGGCACCGCCAGCATACCCTGAAGAACTTTAAGTTTCTCAATGAAGCTGCTTATTTAGAAATCGAGTGATTCGGTCTGTACACTCGGCTGAACTACTAACCGATTTCTTACAATAACACTAGCCCTCACTGGCGGTATCTATGATAGTGGTGGTGGTGGTGCTGCTGCTGCGGCTGGTGGTGATGGTATAGTACCGATGATTCTTCCTCCTTTATGATTATATCGTCGTAGTGCCCAAAATACACATGTGCCGGTGACGGTGACGACGACGACAGCAGCGGCGGCGGTGTTGCCATCAGATACAGGAACTCGCGCTCCGCATCGCTGACTATTTCCATGTCAATCAGTAAGAATGGCATTGGAAAAAAAACTTAGTGTAACGCGGCGACAAATAACAAGAGACGGAGAGCTGGTCACCGGTTGACGAACCATCAAGGACTGATGTCTGTTCGTAGCTACATTATTCTCTCAATTTCATTATCATGGTACATTCGCAGGGGTATTAATTACGTTTCTTGATAAGAAGAAGACCAAGAAAGAGATAGAGCGTCAGCTTCTAAGACGCGAATACACTTAGACATGTATTACTTTCGAAGCGCGTGATAACTCGTGAAAACATGTTTCCGCTGATATCAACAAACAGCTTGCGTAGGACAATTTTTTTATGTTCAGTTTGGTTTTAAGAATATGAAACGCTATATCTGCTTCGACCAATGAACGTGGAGATGCATTCCTATCAAAGCGTGAGAAAGAATGTGTAAACAAATATTTTTCTTTCATACAAATAGTATAATCTCGCGAAATAGTTGACATTTTTGCTGATTTTTAGAAGGTAGTTATATTTTGATGTGCTCTATCAATCTATATTCGAATATTTCCAAAATTGACGATTTTTTTAAAACCCTTTCTAGCAGAGGTATCAAAAATCAGCGCCGGGCATGATATCTCGCAGAATACAGCTTTTAAAAATCTTTCAATTTTCAAGATATTTGAAAAATTCCAAAAATCAGTCTTCTATCTTGAAAATTGACAGATTTTTAAAAACCGAATTCTGTGGAATATCAGGTGACGGCTATAAGCTCGAGCCCTCAAGCTCAGACTCTCTTCTCTCTCTCTCTCTCTCTCTCTCTCTCTCTCTCTCTCACGTGATGTCAGTGTCGTCTTCGTAGACAATTATGACGATGACGACGCCTATGACGACAACAACGTCGTCATTCCAAGAAGTCTGTAGCTAAATCTCTGGAAAATATATGTATGAGTAATAACGTCTTCTTGTCCTCCTCTCAGTCAGCAGTATCAGCAAAAACTGAACGTGAGACTATTTGATATATCTCAAGTTTCATCGGTATCAGCGTCATTGTTGTCGTCCTCTTCACATTGTCGTCGACAAAAAACAACGTTATCATTCTCAGAAGTCTACGCTACTGCAACTCTGCTATGTTTTTCTTTCCTGTATCAGCAAGAACTTCGCGTGGGACTTTGTACACGAATCCTCCACTACATAGACTGTACGAAGACAGTAGTTATAGTAGAAGCACTTCCATATCTCCTCAGTCTTCTTTGATCAGTCGAGACATACTCGTTGTCGTCGGAATGGTCAGAATTAGAGCGACGGTATCGCATTTGGCGAAAGTTTTGCGTCAGGTACTTAGTTTCGCAAGAGTTCAGTATCCACACATCCTTACGATGTGCGGAACAGTATGGGCCTCTGATCTGGAACAACAACCAATGGAAATTCTGTGCCGGAAACTGCACTTTCTGGTGTTACACTGTATGATAACTACAGTGTACTATATGTTCAGCACTGGATTGTTTCACAATCCAGATGTGTTGTCGATTGTTCTGGATGCGGTACGGCAGCGTAATGAGCACGACCATCCACATGCACGGGTAATGCTTCAACGCCATAGTAAGTAAGGTTGAACTTATTTATTTTTTTCGTATTCATAAAATTTACTGATTTTTTTCTTTTTTTTATTATTTCTAGTAATAAACCAGGTGGTTCGAGATACTGAGGGAGGCGCCTTCATCAGGGATACGATGAACAGCAAGAACAACAACAACCATTGACATCTAGTCGTAAGTATTGTGTTGATTAAAATACAAAAGATTAATTTTTTACCTAATACGAAAAAGTCAAGGAAGGAATTTCCAAAAAAATGCTGCTATTGAACTTGGCAAACGTCAGAGTGCCCGATGAAGGTTGTGGACACGTGGAACTGCGTAAGTTTCAAGATTATTTTGCTACTCGCGCCACGGCTATTGTTGTGTATAATTTTTCGACACTTGCTCAAGGAACTCCGCCTGTATATGACAGTACACAATACGTGAGTGAAACTCACGGCAATGTTGTTCACGTAAAACAAGTGCGATCTACAAAAAAGATTTTATTCTATTTTGTTTTATCATTTTGAAATTCAGCATTTCTGCCGATACAGGGTGATGAGGAGAAGAAAATACACGTTCCGAATTTGTGCGTTCTTCAAAAAGTATGCACCTACTGCCTGGAGATTGAAGACATTTCCATCAGATGTGAGATGTGTGGTATTCGTGAATATGTATTCAATCGTGAGCAGGTGAAGCAACTCGTTGAACTTGCTTTAGCACCAATGCAGCAGTTTCATCAGGTTATATGCATCGCGAACAATTCACAAGGGTTTGACGCACAGTTCGTATTTAAACACATTGTGGAAACATTTAACGAGGCTCGAGTAGTACCATCGGTCTTGATGAACGGATCAAAGTAATTCTAATGGAGGTTCTAAAGACAAAATTCATCGACAGCTTGAACTACTTCCACATGCCTCTCAGTTGTTTACCAAAAGCCTACGGATTACCGGACGTTGGGGAGAAAGGAACCTTTCTACATCGATTCAACACGGAAAAAAATCAATTTTACGAAGGTCCTCTACCACCTCCCGAATCATATGCAGTTGATTCGATGAGCACCGGTGAACGGGAGAAATTTTGAAAATGGTACGATAAACAAGTGCAAAACAATTACATGTTTAATTTTCAAAGAGAAATTCTGAACTATTGCAAACAAAATTTAACAATTTTTAGATTAACATGTTTAGCTTTTCGCAAAATGTTTGCAAAATTCAATGTCGATCCAGTTGCCGAGTGTACAAGTATAGCTTCTACTTGTATGAGGGTTTTTAGAAAAACTTTTTTGAAGAAAGATCAAGTAGGCATCGTGCAACCTCATGGTTACAGATTCACGGATAATCAATCTGAAATTGCTATCCAGTGGCTCTCGTGGGTGGAGAAGCGGATCCATCGTGACATCGAGCAAGTAGGTCGATGTCGTGAAAAAAGGTTGCCCAAGGACATCCTGGTCGATGGCTTTATTGCACCACGAGACAATGAAGACCATCGTGGTATAGTGTTACAGTTCCACGGCTGTTTTTGGCATGGTTGTCCTCGATGCTATAGGATAAACAGAGATGCAAATTTGACGAGTGGTAAAACAATGGACGCTAGATACGAGAAACAATAGCTACAAGTAATAGGATAAGAACAGCAAATTATCAGTTGATTGAGCAGTGGGAGTGCCAGTTTAATAGTGAGATCTCGCAAAATGAAGAACTCGTGCAGTTTATTTGTGAAAATTTCGTGGAGCGAAAACCACTCAATCCTCGAGATGAATTTTTCGGCGGACGCACGGGCAACACAGTGAAAGTGTATGATTGCCAGGGTGAGGAGAAGATTAATTATGTCGATTTTTGCTCCCTTTATCCGTACATTTGTAAGCGAGGCAAGTATCCCATTGGGTACCCAAAAATTTATGTCGGTGAATGAATGTAGACAGCTGACAGGTGCAAATAACGAAGTTTTACAAGTGAATGGACTGATTGCGTGTGACATACTACCACCGAAAAATTTATATCATCCTGTGCTACCTGTAAAAATGCATGGTAAATTGATATTTCCTCTATGCTGGACATGCTGCGAAGAATTAATACAGAATAACTGCCCACACGAAGATCCTGAAGAGCGAATAGCGTCGGAGGAAGTGAAAGTTGCTGTCACATTGGGGTATGTGGTCAAGACTATTCAAAACTATCGACTGGGCTGCTCTTAAACGGGTGCCATCATCACTCTCTCTCTCATTGATATTCATCACACAGAACGTTTTTCATGAAGGTAGAGGACAACGCGACACATCTCTGAACTCCCAGTACATTGTTGTGTTTGGAAATTTGCGCGAGAGATCGCAGATACAGCATCTATCGCGTCAATTGTGTCCCGAGGATCCTCGATTCTTGCAAGAAGCCTACTGGGACGCAACCTCAAGACCCTATGGATACCTTCTGCTGGATTTAAAGCAGAATATACCGGACAACTGTCGGTTTCGCACCTGCATCTTTCCGGAAGACGAGCTGCACTACGTCTATGTGTCACGTAACAAAAAAATAAAGGGTGGCGACACATCGAACCTCGTGCCAATCATATCCTTGTGATGGTACAGCCTAAGAAACGACATCCTTTTATTCGCAAGGATGCTGTAATTTTGAAGGCTCTGTACCATTTGAACAATTAACAGCGAAAGGCTCTTCTGCAGACCGCCGATTTAAAACTAGTGCTTCATATTTGTGAGTGTACTTTGAATGTGCTGATCTGTCATGTACCGCTGGAGAAATCGCATAAGTCACGTCTACGCAGACATGCTAAAATTCTACGAAAACTAGCCGAACCCTGTGTGAGTCTGTCGAAGAAGAAGAAAATCATTGTACAGCACGGTGGCTTTTTACCAGCATTACTGGCCTTAATTATTAGTACACTTGTGGCTAGCATCATCTTTAACTAGACATAGAGCACACTAAAAAGATGGTGTTTGTACCGCATGAGAACGTTGAACGGTTATAGAATACACTTGCAAATGGTGGTAGCAGTAATGGTGTTCCGATATTAAAGACTGTTCAAACACCAGATACCGTGATCAGTAGGCTAGATGCTGAAATGAGCATCATACTGAAATGGAGTCAATATCGTTCCGTACTGCAACGTTATCTTCAATTCAAGGATGCCGATAGCTACAATAAGGTCAGAAAAACGGTTAGTAAGGAGCAGCGTCAAATGAAAACCAATAATGAGGACGAGACTTATTATGATGATGACTTATTATTATGATTATGATGACAATGCTAACATTGTCGACCTGATGAACGATGCTGTGAGAAGTAGAAAATGTTCACCACCACCTGGACATAGACAATTTGCCGTGACTCTTCGCGAATCCTTTGTACCGCGCGAATACATCGGTAACAAGCGTGTTTGGAAAAGCATAGTAGACTACACTAGTATACAACAGGTGTTAACCCAATCGGTAATTCTACACCGCTACCGCTAGGTGGTGTCAGACGTCTCGACCCATCGCAAAATGTTATACTAGATAATATTGCTCGTCAATTTGGAACTCCACGTTGCAGCTCAGCTGTTGCTACCACCAATCGTGCAAACGTCGTTGTTACAGACAGACGCAACGACGACGACGACGACAATGACGACGAGGGTATAGCACAGCGAGTGCAAGTACAGAAGCGAAAAAAGGGAACAACGACCACTCAATGTAGTTAAAAAGAAGTTAACGCAACCGCTGCTGAAGTTACATCATGGAGACGTATGAGCAGCAAGTTCAGCTGGGAGAAGAATCCAAAGTCACCGGCTAAGAAGACAAAGAAGAAGAAATAGGCCAAGAACGAGTGAGCGAGAAAAACAGTGCTTTGGATTAGTTGATCAATCTAGTACCGTTTGAAATGCACGTACCCGGCTACAGGTTCTGTGGTACAGGTATAAAACTAGCGGAATGTATCGAGCGTGGTGAAGTCGACATCAATCCACTGGACAAGGCGTGTCGTCAGCATGATCTAGTCTACGGGGACAAGCAAGGCAACAGACGCAAGGCTGATCGAGTTTTAGTTGAATGTGTATTTTCGCGAATACTCGCGGATGAAATAGATGGAGATGAGCGAACACTGGCAATGATTACAGCCTGGTGAGCAAGATAACGTTCGAGAAATTTTTTTCGCCCATCAAAAGTGCACTAAAGAAGAAGAAGAAGAAGCAGAAGAAGAATATGAAAGAAAAAGTATAAAAGAAATTGAACAATAGTAGCAGCAAAGTTGACGATACTGTGATAAGGAAGGATAAAATACAACAACAACAACTGAAAAAATTAGAAAAAAAGAGTGACGAAAGAATTATTGTACAATGAGTAGAGATAGTGGTAGAAGATTCGAGAACATTTATTACGCTCCTCCACATTGAGCAGCGTACGCCGGTGTTGATAAACTTTTTCAAGCTACACACGCGAAGAGAAAAAACAGTAATAAAAAAAATGAAAAAAAATTAATCGTGATGGAACTGTGCAGTGGCTTGAGAGTCAAAATGCTTATAATCAACATCGACCAGTCGACATCGATTTCCACGACGCACTTACAATGTGCGAAATTAGGATGATGTGCCGGAAGCCGATCTCATAGATTTGAGATCTTTGAAAACTTACGTCGGTTACAGTTATATTCTGACTGTGATCGACGTTGTCAGTAAATATAATTGGCTGGAGCCAATCAAGGAAAAAACTTCGAAAAATGTCGCTGAGGCTTTCTTACGTGTGCTGTCGAGATGCAATGGACGTCAACCAACATAACTTCAGACCGATAAGGGAAAATAATTCGTAAGTCGTGAGACACAGCAAGTTTTGCGCAATAACGATATTATGCACAGAGTGGCATGCAGTCCGGATACGAAGGCAGCCATAGCTAAAAGACTGATACGAACTATTAAGGAGCGAATCTGGCGGTATTTCACCCACAAAAATACACGAAGATACATCGATGTGATGCAGAACATAATAGCGGCGTACAATCACAGTAAGCACTCAACGACGAAGATGACACCTGCATCGGTGACTGTATACAATGCTGCCAAAGCACGGAAGAATTTACAACAGCGTTACGACAACAAAAATGAGCGTAAAATAATGAGGGCCAAATTCAAAGTCGGTGAGCTGGTTCGGGTCAGTGGTACAAGAACGGTCTTTATGAAGGGTTAAGAGAGCGGGTGGACATTGGAGCTATTTAAAATTGCCCGTATTTCCCTGACACTTCAGCCACCTATCTACCATTTGCAAGATCTCTCAGGTGAGGACATAGACGGTTGTTTCTATGCGGAGGAGCTGAGCAGAGTACGGAAGAATCTGGATACAGGATTGTTCGAAATAGAACAAATTTTGCGTAGCAGAGGCAAGGGACGCTCGAAGGAGTATTTCGACAGCTGGAAAGGCTATCCAGAAAAGTTCAATACTTGGGTCAAGGTAGCCAACTTTCGAAAATATGAAGGATCAATTTTACATTATTTTGCCTAGTAACAGCAGTATGAATTATTTCTCGGAAAACACTACAACGCATTATGTTACACAGTTGCCACAACAGATCAGGTTACAAGGTTCATGGCTAGTCGCGCTCACTGAAGTTCCAATAACTGTAACATTCCAACATGTGCCAGCCGACAAAGAGGAGAAAAAAATTTCCCTGAAACGAATTCCCCCCACAAGACTCGAGACGAATGAGCTGAGAGTGGAAGATTTTGTTATAGAGACATTTCCAGTCTAGTTAAGGAAATAAATAGTTTAGAATGTATCGATGGTCATTTGAAGGTGAGAGTTGAACGTGGAGGTTATGTAACGATCAACAGAACCTTCGCGAAGGCTAGCTGCTCACAGTTCAGCCACCAACTTTGCTTGCCGGAAGAAGTGCGAAAAATTCTCGGTTTTGAGATGGAGGAGAGACAAATAATTCGTTTTGTAGGGGACCAATACACAATAGAGTCGAATAGACCTGCTTGACTTTCCAACGGACTACCAGCCATGTTTATGATCTACAGCGACATCTGTGAACCGTATGTAACAGATGATGTTCAATCGCCACAGTAATGAGCTGTATCGTTGAATACCGATAATTATGAGTATGGTACTACACGAATCAAAAGCTTCTCCCGGCCAATGTACATACCACTATTATTCAGCTCCTTTCAGACAATTGAAATAGATATAAGTGACCAATGTGGGTAGTCGAAACCATTCGATTATGGGACAGTGACCGTAACACTTCATTTCGAAAAAGTCGAAGACTAGACATGAATCACTACGAGGATTAATTCAACGGTCAAGTTGGCAATGGCTACCGTGGAGGAGGAGGGGGAAGGTGACCTTACACCGGTGGTGTTGGTCATATTTACATCGGCTCTCCCTACGAAAGAGGTCACGGTGGCATCGGCTCCTTTCTGGCCGACATATGTCGGGTTCTACCACTCATCAGTCGAGGAGCCAAAGTTGTGCGCAAGGAGGCTGTGCGTAGGGGTTCCAACATTATATCTGACGTTGCGTCATGCAATACACCGGTGAAGGAGTTCTTCCGCAATCGTGTGAGAGAATCTGACGAAATATTGAAGAGAAAAGCCGAAGAAAACCTGGGCAAGTTGATGGAGGAATCAGGATATAAAATATTACGGTATGGGATCCCGGCTCAGTTGCAACTGCTCGCTGGACCTGTCACTACAGCGCGCAGAAGAAAGAGAGTCGGTGTCGTTAGAAGACAACGCAAGACTGGTAGTCGTAAAAAACGCAAGTTAAGAAATGTTGGTGGTGGTGGTGTGAAAAAGAGACGTGTAACAAGAAAAACGAGGAGACAGAGGAAAAAGAAGAAAACGATGACGACGATACGTGGTGGAAAAAAGACAAAAAGGAGCAGAACGACTAGAGATATTTTCGACAGTTAAAGATGGCCTTTCTCCACACCCATTCGTGCGAATGTTTAAAGTCAGAGTTGCTACTATTTGACATTCCATCGACTCAATCGGCAATCGAAGGTTCGCATTGGGTTCAGTATAAACCTATATCGTCCTTGACCGATGACTCACCTATAGAATTTGTGATACCCGGGAATAGCGATGACTACCTCGATCTCGCGCATACATTGCTCAGTCTGCGTTTAAGTTTAAGATCTAGCACGTTCGAGGAAGATATAGCTGATGATGAGGTAGCAGCTTTTAGACTTTTAGTAGTCCGAGTGGGACCAGTCAATAATTTGATGCATTCGCTGTTCAATCAAGAAGGTGTATTTTTCAATCAGAAACCTGTGTCACCGCCGAACAACGCCTACGCATACAGATCATATATCGAGACTCTGCTGAATTTCGCACATTGGAATTTGATTAAACACGGAAGCGTGAGATTAGAAGTACGTTTCAGTAATGCTCTAACGGAGACGGTAAATGGCATTCTGTACGGAGAGTATGATAAAATTTTGGAAAATTTTGATGCGTCGAGTCAAGTGATCATAGATTTCAGCAGTTAAAAAGTTTACCTCACAGATGTCGCTACTCTGCACCGCATATATATACACTCAACGATCGAAATCTAATAGTAAGTCTCTCTCTCACATTTTGTTCTTTGACACACGCACACGCTGTTGTTATACCCAGTCAGCCAAGCATGGACGTGATCATTGACATTCAGTTCTTCAAAGGCACCAGATATCGGAACATACCAAAAGAGATTGCCGTAGTGGCTGTCAATGATAACTTTAGCAGTCATTGGATGCTGAAACCAGCAATAGCGCTTGATCATCTGAGTGAAGATATACGAAGTCAGAACGATTGGCTGACCCAGTACCATCACGCAATCGACTACTTTGATGGTAAAGTATGCCTAAAGGCTGTGAAAAAAATTTTGAGAGAACTTTTGAAAAATGTGAGAAAAAAATATGTTAGACGCAGTTATAAATGGGCGGTACTGCATAAAATAATTCCTCATCAAATTTTCAATCTCGAGTACGGTGAAGAGTGTCCGTTTTTCGATAAATTGTCGTCCAATGTGTACTGCACATTGTGCTACAGTGTGCTACAATGCATCATGCTGTCAAAACTTGTCATCAAAATTATCGCTGTACTTTAAATAATGCCCATAGGCTAATATCGTACCTATCAGTGCGTGCGTCGGAAAAAAAATATTAACCAGAACACTTTGAGCGCACTTTGCAATGGACAGTCTTCAGATACTAAACAACCTGTCGAAAATCCGCTCGCATACTGTCGGTGTATTCCCAGCCGATCAGATACCAAAGGCGTGGACGAAACCGACAGCGTTTGTTGTAAATACAGATGATCATACAAGATCGGGTATGCACTGGATCGCCGTATATGCTGATAAATTATGAGAGTGTCAGAGTTAGTCGTTTCAGGGGGCAAAACAGCCCTATTACCTGAAAAAAAAGTAAAATTAATACATAAATTAGATTTTATGAAAAGATGTTTTCTATAATAATAGTAGGTCAAATTACCTACAATTTGAGCCCTCATAGGCTTCATATTCACCTACCTGATAGTGGTGACCGTACGTATACGTATCAAAGTATTTTGGCACTGTCCGTAAGATTCAAAATGGACCGATGGATAAAATGGGCTCAAATTTTTTTACAAGTTTTATACACCTGTTATTCTCATATGATTGATGTGATTTTGATTTGAATGCGTAGAAGTTGTTTTACAACCAAAATACTATATATTTTATTCTTGTCGACAAATTTTACTACTAATTATTTTATGAAACAACTTCTACACATTCAAATTAAAATCACAACATTCATATGCAAATGACAGGTGTATAGAACTTGAAAAAAATTGTGCCTATTTCATCCATCGGTTCACTTGAAATCTTACGGATAGTGCCAAAATACTTTGATATGTATACGTACTGTCACCACTATCAGGTAGGTGAATATGAAGCCTATGAGAGCTCAAAATTGTAGGTAATTTGACTTATTATTATTATAGAATACAACTTTTCATAAAATCTAATTTATATATTAACTATACTTTTTTTAATTTTTTTCCAGGTAATAAGACTGTTTTGTCCCCTTACAGGTGTTGCTGGTGAAATCAAGTAAGCATTATATAACAATACTTTGTTGTCGATACATTGTCACATATATTACATAAATACAACGCATAATAATGATTGTTACACACGCACACACACACGCGCACACACACACACACACACACACACACACATATATATATATATATATATATATATATATTGAATAAATAATCGATTTATTAAAAATATGAAAAATGTACTTATCTTGTATTTATTGATCTCCTCTTTTCTTATCCATTCCCATAGTAAATGTAAAAAATAAAAAATATAAATAAAACGGCGTCATCACTTTCCCCTCTACCGCCGCCAAAAAAATTACAGACTGGGAGGGAGCATCCCCCCCCCCCACCACTGCAGAGGACTTCCCCCACCACCGCCTCGCTGGCGCCAGTACCCCCTCCTCCTCGCTTTGGGTCATCCTCAGTCTGCGACTCTCTGGGACTGTTTGGGTGCCCCAGAGCGAGGAGTATACTACCGGATGGTTAATGCCAACAATTGGTTTCCATTAAAATTACTAGTTCTTTTTTGTTTTTATTAATTTTATTAATTTCTATTGTTTCCCACCGATTCTATCAATTTTTATCTAGTTCTTAAAATCAAGCAAATAAGATTCAGATGTAGCTTATTGTTAGTATTTACGCGATACCTAAACCATTAAAATATCGCGCCCTGTAATTCGGTTGATTAAACTGCCGACCACCACCGCGCTCCAATTTCCACAATGCTCTCGGGTAAGACGTCTGGTCTCTGTCACTCTCCTAGCGAATCTCCTCCCTAACGCACGCCGCACCACTTCGCTACGCGAACAAGATTACAAGTGAATAAAACACACTTCTACCTATACCACTGTGTTCTCATTTACCCTGATCTGAAAGACTTAGAATTCAATTAATAATTAAATCGATCTCTATTGACTATTTTCAACATGAGTTCGCATATAAATACTGAAAACTGTCACGTGTTTCTAATTACTATAAGAAGACGAGTAGAAGAGTGCAGTATGGGTGGCAGCTTCGGCGCGACGACTGAGCGTCTGCCTCGCGAGCTAGAGGCCCTCGGTTCAAGCCCAAGGTTTGCCACTTTTGCATTGCACTCTTCACTCGTAACAGTATCATCTAGACAAAACTTACAACCACAATGAAAACATAACATATAAAACTGGCTGACTGTTACCATTTCCTTGGCGAAATCTTTTGGCCAATAGTATTGGTGAATAATTGGTCATTATAGTTAAACAAGTTTCTATCAAGGTTATCCTCTTAAAATAAAGCTACTCCAATTAAAAAAAGTCTAAAATGAATTATTGATAGTTAAACAATAACTAATTTCAAAATTCACATTCGCTCGCTTGCAGCTGATAAACGCCCTCGGGCTAACTCGCCTTGACTCATATTGCAAACACCACACTCGGTCTAAAAATAGCCCACTTTACGCCCTCGATAAGCAAAGATGTTTGTATTATGTTGCCTCAAAATGGGCGTACAGTGACTGTGTGTTGACTATTGGGCAATACAAATCATACTCACCGATAGGCAGTCAAATTGAGGCTTTAACGGCTAATACAATTTCATTGCTCGCTTTTTGAATGACGTTGATTTAGTTAAGTTTATGAAAAAATACAATAATAAATACCCAAGTCAAATAAAATCAGTCTACCAAGGACTAAGTGGATTTTTTGTACTCGCCTTTGGCTGTGTCAATAGCTTAGGTAGTAGTGTAATGAATTGTCACGATGAGGATCTGAATTCGATCTTTGGGCAAGGAATTATTTTTTTCCTTTTTATTTCTTTGTTTAAAGGTATTTTTAAATTTGTTTGAATTCTAAATGAATTATAGTTATACCAAATTAATAGATATTTTATAACAGTTTATTAGATGATAATATATAAATGTTTATGTGATGATTATCAGTTGATTATCAGGTGATAATCAATGATTATACTTGAGCTGTTTAAATAGGGAATATAATGCTGAAATCTTCCTCTTGTACAAAGTATGAGCTCTTAGATATGAATATGGATATGTATATTTTAAATAGACATAAATAACATATAGAATAAAAAAAGGTTTCATTAAATCGTTTTTATTTTTTTGATTTCTGATTTCTCTTTGCTAATTAATTTAACTTGTATGTTTAATTATTAAACAGTAATTAATAATAAAATAATGTGAAAGAAACATAAATAAAATAAAATGTGTGAAGAAGTGAAGTTGGTTGCGCTATTGCAAAAGTCACTAGTACAGGAACATACTTCTTGCCTTCCACCAAATCCACCTCGTTGATAGCATTTTCCTTTATAATTAGATTCATCCCAACCACAACTTCGGATCACTCGGGTATTAGCTGGCACTGCAAAAAAAGTATATATATGCTAAACATACACAGTACATCGGATGTCATACGGGGTCACAGTGGATTATGTAATAAGTGCATAAAACGGATGATTCTAGCTTCACCTTAAAGTATAGCGTAATATATTTTTATATTATAGAAGCTGCATTTATGCTCATGGATTCAAAATAATATATTAGGCAACTTGTACGCTTAGTATGTGTTCCATGGTACATCCGTATATGGATCATCTAATTTGCGTACGATTCATCAACTCTATTTTTTCGGAGAAAGCAGCGAAAATGTCTAATTTACTTTTGAAATTGGAATAAAAGATAAATTCACATGAGGATATTATAAACGGATATATATATATATATATATATATATATATATATATATATGTAATATGAAAATTTAACTTAAATATATTGTGACGAGAGCCAGAGCCCTCGTCTAGCCCAGCATGCTTTCCTCGCGTTACATGTGTTCCTAGGTTACTACGGCGAGAGCGGAATCGCGGGACTCCTGGGAGCGGAACCCAGGGGAGATACGTTTCGGCTACCGAAATACGCACTTGCGCTTCCTTTTTACTTGTTCGCGAATGTATTGTAACGATCTTCATCAACTTGTTGACCGTGAAGACCGTCTACGGGATCGTCATCGAGCACGAGATCACTGTTGCGACTACGCCGTGCTTTCGATATGAGAGGCTTCCGACCGTGCGAACCGCTTATTCCGAGAGAATTCTTGACGACTTTTTCGACCTTCGAGACTATGTAAGTACCAGCTCTCTCTCTCTCTCCGTCTCTCTCGCTCTCTCCCTCTCCCTCTCTCCCGCGACTTGACTATAGCGGATCAGCAGCTCTCCGGCCGCATTGCACGTAGCTAACGTCTGCGCGGCCGCAACGACACCACTGACGACCCATACCGTTATATTGGCGCCCAAAGGTTTGGGAAAAATCGAAAAGAAAAAGTGTTTTATTTTAAAGATTGTACAGCGTTATTTCAACGCTCATATATAAAGGATTTTTGTGTGACGAAAAGCGTACAGCTTCGTATACACGCTAGCGACGGCGCGCTTCGCTTGGCGCGTCGTGTTGTTGCTTACATCGGCGCCTGGCCGAGCTCGAGAGCGACTCGCTTCTCGGAATAAACACGCACGGCTACATAAACGCACGACGTGAGTCTCGATATTCGAAATCCCTGCGTGTAGCGTGAAGAAAATTTTACATTCCGTCGTGTGATGTTCTGCACAAGCGGAGGCACATTTTTTCTGCCTCTGCAGACGCAAAATGCAATTTTGCGCGTAAAAGTTTTCCCGCCCGTAAAAGTCATTGAAAAATAGTACATTCTGCCCCTGCTAATTTTTCGCCCTTGGAGGCAGAAAATAGTATGTGCACCAAGGGCGCAAAATTGGGGATACACGGAATCCCCAATTTTGCGCCCTTGGTACACAATCTACTATTCTCTTTCTCTTTTTCTTTTACCCTTATGCATGTAATCGAAACATATCTCAATATACAGGGTGACCCATTTTAATCGCCGCACCCGGATTTCTCGGAACCTAAGCCAGATAGAGAAAAACGGTTTAGACAAAAGTTGTAAGGGACAGAGGGGGTCACACAATTGCGCTAACGTCGTTGACCTTGAACTTGACCTTCAAGGTCAAAGTGATTTTTTCATATAGGAACACCTAGTTTTGACGCCGGATTCGGAAAGAGCGGGAAATTTTACGTTCAAAATCATACGAGTATTCAGAAATTTTTTCAATAACATTTCAAGGTCAAACTCCGAAAAGTCCGTTTAAAATCGGTTTTTCCATGAACCACAGGCTTAGCTGGTTAAAATTGATCTTAGGCTTAATAGGGGAACCCACACACCCCAAACCCAAAAGTTACACATCCTAGTAAACAAAACTCAAACTCGCACATCCTAACCCCATACACTTGATGCCCTCACATGCTAAACTGTTTCACCCCGATCCCACATTCCCTAGTCCCACATATCCCTACCCCACGCATGCTGTCCTGCACACCCTAAATCTGTTATAAATGTATTAACCTTACTTTTTGCGCTACCCAGAAACAACGACGTGGACGTAGTAAGGATTGTTTCCTTTGGGGTGCTTGATTAAAGTGAGTTCCCTTGCCTCTCAATAATGTAAATAAATTTCTATTTAACCTCGAAGCAAGTGCTCGAAATTACGACCATTTGCTTCAAGGCACATAGTCAAACGCCTTTGAAAATGGCGAACGGTGCTCTGCAAAGTTTGTCTCGGAATGGCAGCGCATGCTCGACGAATTCTGTCCTGCATATCTGCTCTTGTAGTGGGTTGTTGCTCAAAAATAGCATTTTTCAAATACCTCCATAAATAAAAATCTGGTGATGTAAGATCGGGTGAGCAAGCAGGCCAGTTAACCGGACCTCCTCGACCAATCCATCTGTTACCATAGTGCTCATTTAAAAAAGCCCTTACAATTCGCGCGAAATGTGGTGGTGTGCCGTCCTGCTGGAGACATATTCTTCGACGCGTTTCTAAATCAACATCTTCCATCAATCCAGGTAGTTTATCTCTTATTAGCGTCAAATAGGTATGTTGATTTATATTTTCTTCAAAAAAATAAGGGCCAATCAAATATCCATTGATAATCCCGCACCATAAAATAATACTCCAACGTCTTTGATGGTTTACAGTTCTGACCCAATGAGGATTGACATCAGACCAATAATGGCAATTATGCCTACTCAGTTTCCCATCACTTTGAGATTTTGCCTCATCAGAAAAAAGAACAAAGTTAAAAAAATCTGCTTCATTTTCTATCGATTCTAAAAAAAATAGCTACGATGTTTTTTGTACAAAACAGAAATGTTGTATCCTTATTTTTTAGGAAGTTATAAGTTTTTTGTAAATATAAAAATATATTTATATTAGTGAGAGGCAAGGGGACTTACTTTAATCAAGCACCCCAAAGGAAACAATCCTTACTACGTCCACGTCGTTGTTTCTGGGTAGCGCAAAAAGTAAGGTTAATACATTTATAACAGATTTGGGGTGTGCAGGATAGTATGCGTGGGGTAGGGATGTCTGGGACTAGGGAATGTGGGATCGGGGTGTAACAGTTTAGCATGTGAGGGCATAGCAAGTGTATGGGGTTAGGATGTGCGAGTTTGAATTTTTTCACTAGGATGTGTAACTTTTGAGTTTGGGGTGTGTGGGTTCCCCTATTAAGCCTAAGATCAATTTTAACCAGCTAAGCCTGTGGTTCATGGAAAAACTGATTTTAAACGGACTTTTCGGAGTTTGACCTTGAAATGTCCTTGAAAAAATTTCTGAATACTCGTATGATTTTAAACGTAAATTTCCCGCTCTTTCCGAATCCGGGGTCAAAACTAGGTGTTCCTATATGAAAAAATCACTTTGACCTTGAAGGTCAAGTTCAAGGTCAACGACGTTAGCGCCATTGTGTGACCCCCTCTGTCCCCTACAACTTTTGTCTAAACCGTTTTTCTCTATCTGGCTTAGGTTCCGAGAAATCCGAGTGCGGCAATTAAAATGGGTCACCCTGTATATTTGGAGTAATATACTTGCATAGCAAATTATTTACTGTTGTTTATTAACAACAAATAAATGAATAGTTACTAGAGTATGATTATTTATTTTCACGGAAACTGTTTATTAACGAAGTACCCCGGTAGCTCGTGACTGTGTAAAACCGCTATTAGTTGATCGTTATAAAACGAGACGTAAACCAGAAAAATTAAATTAATAATTTATTTAATCGAAAATTTTTCTTTGTTTATACAAATTTCTCTTTTCTATTTTTCTCTTCTTTTCTTTCGTTCGGTAGCTAGCAAGTTACTGAATCCAGTAATTCGGAAAAATATTGATGAGCGTCAGTAAAAATAATCCCGACCACAACGCAAGCAGATTTTCTTGAATAAGAGCAATTATAAACAATAATCTCTCAAAACCACGAAGGTTTAATCAAGCTTGTAACGTGACTCTTTTTTTTTTCGAAATTATAAATTTGAAAAACACATGAGTAGTTAATTAAAATTTTTCTTTTCTCTCCTTTTTTGAATAGAACGATAAATAAACTTTGTTCTTTATTTATTAATCCTAAGACCTTCGAGAAAATGGATAGTGTTTCGCGTAAACGATAATTTGCATCGAACAAAAGAATATTTTTTTACCTATTTTGGCGAAGCTGACGGAATTAGAATTAAAAGCGGGAACATCGCGTCTCGAAAATATTCATAGATTATCTAGGCAATTGCGCGGTGACTATACTGCAGAAGACTTCCTCGAAACAAGCGATCCAGAATTCATAGCGTTATCGAGAAGAGACACAGATTTGCACAGGATGATCCAGAGAGACAAATCTTTGCCACTAGTTCTGAAGATGGCAATAGTGGAGCGAAATCGCGCAGGAAGACTAAATCTATTTAGTTAAAATTCGACTTTTCTCGACAATGCAGAGATGACAAATAGAAGTCAAACATCGTCAGTCACAACCTCAAGGAATATACAATCAAGAATAGAAGATGTAGATAATACATGGCGATCGACGCAGCCAATACTGTCAACTACGACATAGCATCGCTAGATACTAGCGAAGAGACGTCTCAAGATGCATGGTATAATGATCTCAAGGCTCAAGTATCCCAATATCCAAAACACCATCCCCAATGGAAGCTAATCGGAGGGAGACTGTACCACCTACATCCAGATCCCTTATTAGATGGCATCTTAGAAGATAAGGATGAATGGAAGCTCGTCTTGGCTCCAGAAAAGATCCCTGAAGTACTGCGGATTCACATTCACGGATACATCTATGTCCTGATTTTCATGGACACATTCACTCAATGGATAGAGATTATTCCGATCCGGAATGCTGATGGAGCGACAATCCGTAGAGAACTCAAGGAGCGAGTATTTTTGCGCTTCGGAGTACGGAGTGCCACAAATTTTTTTTTCTGACAATGGCGTTAGATACTTTTATAGTCGATTCGGAACAGCTAAGTTATACCACCAGCTACAAGGAGAAATAGCATCTTTAAAACAACGCAACAACAAACGCGTTATCACATTCTCCAACAGAGTCAAAGCCACAGCACTAGAAATTCGCGACGCAGCCGAAAGAGGAAACAGACTCAGAAGAGGATTAGAAGAAGAAATAGAATTAGACGCAATTAGATTCTTTGAGCGCGGATCGCACAGCGGAATGAAAGCGCGTATGATACCCACAAAATACTCGAAGAAGCAACTACGACATTACGCGAGTTAGACATTGAACGGGATTTCGAGTGGCAAAATGATGACGAAACTAAAAACATGACGGAAAACAAGAAGGCGCAAATAAACATAATAGAAGCAAAACAGCCAGACATTTGCTAAATCTGCCAACGAACAGTACACACAGTATTAAAATGTTGGTTCCGTAACAATGGAGGAAGCAGCGTCGCGCCTACACCATCACCAGCAAGAGCGGCATAGGTCCCGCCCGTACGTGAAAAGTCTATACCTGACCGCACACCTGGGCACGGTCAGAACTCCCCCAAACCATGGGAAACATCCGAAGGAAAAAATCAATACTCTAGCCGTTCCAACTCCCTTAATATTTCACAACCACAACAGCTCAATACCACCAATGATATCTACCGCTACTGCAAACAACCAGACCATTGGTAGGACCAGTGCGAATTAAGCAAACAAGCCAACATCAAAAAACAAATGCAAAACCAGGGAAACGGACAAGTTTTCCCGGAAAAAGGAAGCGAACTGGAGAAACCATCAGAATCAGCGTCACTATTAGAAAAAAATGCGCTACTGCAGTTGATAAAGAAAACAGTGCTGCTAAACATCAACAGCAAGGCACCCGTAGTAATCATGGACTTAAAAAAGTTCAAAGAGACGCTTTGCATGATATGAAATTGCGGTGAACACACAGGAAATACTACAGCTGTCGGGAATAAGCGGCACTAGCATAAACACTTGCAGCAAGATAGAAGCCCAATTTCGCAATCTAACACTGCAGTTACATCTGATCCCGGATAATTTTCCGATTGAAGAAGACGGACTGCTACGAAGCGCAGACATCAATCTATTTGACGCAGAGATAAGTTCACTACCAAACAATTCAAAATCCGGAACCACACGCTTTCGCTATGCAAACAAATTGTACGAAAGCAGAGCGCAGCACCGGAACGCGAAATTACCCTGAAGCCCATAATCAAGAAAAATCAGTCTGAATCGGAAAACGTAGAAAGCACAAAACCTGTTCAAACAGAAATATCAGAAATTAAAAAATCGAAAAAATCTGTGCATTTTGAGAGGAAATGCGAAATCCTGTTATTAAAATCCATCAGTTCAGAAAAATCAGAAATAACTGAAAACTCAGGTAACCAAGAAAATTGCGTAGAAGCGAAATGTGCAATCAGTTCAGAACCGAGCAGCAGCGGGCGGACAAGTAAAAACCATGAGTCGCGCAGACAGTAAAAATGCGGCCCAACGCAATCCAGACATAATATACGAAAATAATAAATTACGGGATCTACTGAAAAACACCAATATCATACAGCTGCAAGAATTAGAACGCACTCTAATTAGCTGTTACAACGTAAGTGAAATACTCTACAATCAAGAGTATAGCTCGTACGATAAAATTAAAAAATTACTCAAGGAAATGAGCATATTCTATGCTATCATAGAAGAACCCTCATCTAACTTGATACAAGCAATAAACCAAGCGAGGCAATTAGAAGAGGCAAGTTACAAAGCCCAAGAAATAATCAAGTTATTATCACCACACCTGAACCGTAGAAGCACGTACACCATAACGACTCAGAAAATCGACCAAGCGAGCCCGAGAGCAATAAAAGTAAAAGCTCTTTTACGACTCGACCATCTCAACTCTAAACAGTGGGCTACCATAGAAGGGCTAATAGAACGCTATGCGGATAGATTTTATGTTCGAAATATCGGGCATAGATTATTTTACAATTCTACCATAATAATGGCTATTTGAACCCCGTAGATTTGATAGTCCTCTATATACTGTAATTGTACCCAGAATTTCAAAAACAATGTTCATAACATTATCATTACCACCTAAGCTGAAATTGTAAAACAATAGAAATATACACCGGGAATTTCCCAAACGACCGATCGTATACCTGACCGACCGCTGTTCTCCACAAGTGTCGCAGCCCAACTCAGGTCATGCCATAGACCTTGGCACGAGTACGTCCACCAACCTCAGCACTCTCTAATGCAAACCAATCGCTAGCCTCCATGAGAATTCAGCCCCACCAATTTCACCATGGAGGGGATTCTCTGTGGAAGGGATGATGCCAAGGGCACGGATGAGACTCTCAGATTGAAAGGACATCTTCAGAATCTGAATAGACTCCGACGAGAGCACAAGGTCTCCGAAGGAAACTATTCCTTGTAACTAAACTAGACTTCGGTGAGAACACAAGTCTTCGATCCCAAGCTAACAAAATTCAGGATATACTTCGCCAATACTGTACCGGCTAGTATAAACCATCTAAATTCTCCACGTTACCGACTTCCACATCACTAGTGTAGATCCGTAAGTTTATCATACAAGTTCTGTGTAATCTCAAAAATAAATGGATATTATTATTTGAAAATCAAATTATAACACAACTTCTTATTTATCAAGAAAATAAATTAAGAAGCAAAATAAATACAACATTTTATCTGCCAGGCATGAAGCTTCCTGCCACCAACGTACTTGAGCACAAAATATCGCTTACGTGTCCAATTCCAGTGAGAATTAGGTACGCGCGCGACACGAGAACCCTAAGGTACGAGGTCAATAGATAGGTACAAAAGTTATTAGACAAAGAGATAATAGAGCCATGTATGAGCGTATCTGCAGCACCAGCTTTCTGCGTACCCAAAAAGCCCAAGCCCAACGGCGAAAAACAATATAGGCTAGTAATCGACTATAGACAACTGAATAAAAAAATACCGGATTATAACGACCCGATGCCAAACATAGCAGACATATTAGACGCAGTCGGAAAAACAAAATAATTCTCTGTATTCGATTTAGCCGCCGGTTACCATCAAATAAAAATAAAGAAGCAAGACCGACATAAATTCGCGTTCCAATGCGATTTAGGCCTATTCCAATTCAAACGGTCACCATTCGGCTTAAAAACAAGCGCAGGAGTATTCCTATCACTCATCGTAACTATAATAGCCAGGATGAAAAACATGGTAGCCTTCTTCGACGATATCTGCGTTTTTTTTTACCGAATTCGATGAGCACTGCAAATCGATCGCAGAACACCTGGACTGCCTTAGAAAAGCTAATCTAACGTTGCAGCCCGATAAATGCGAGTTTTTAAAGGAAAAGATCAATTATATAGGGCATATAATAAGTAAAAACGGTCTACGCCTCGACCCAAAGAAAATCAAAGCAGTTAAATAATTCCCAGTACCAAAAACCGCTAAAAACGTACAACAATTTTTGTACTAGCAAATTATTATAGAAGATTCATACCGAACTTCGCGAAAATAGCTAGGCCACTGAACCTGCTACTAAGAAGAAAGCAAGAATTTATATGGGATAAAGATACACAATGAGCATTCGAGACCCTTAGAGACTGGCGTCATAACGCGCCGGAGAACGGGGCGGCAAATAACTAACGCCAGGTACGAAGAAGCCATAAAAGCACTTGCACCCTCTAAGAGAGCAGCTGGAGGTCGTAAAAAGCTTGACAAACCGACAGAGCTGACAGCCGACAATCACCCTGATAACACTCCAAAGGGCACATTAACTGCGCCGCCAGCAGCCGCATAAGAAATGCCAAACGCAGATAACGAGAGTTTCAGGTCAGAGGGTGGTCTCTATCAAATGGACAGCAATATACACACGAATGCAGCCATAAACGATATACCGGAATTAGATATGCAGGCACTCAATGTGACCGCTCTATAATAAGACGATGACGTAAAAGAGCATGTGCAGCCAATAGAAAACACCACGCCCCATATGTTGAATAAAAAGAACATAAGTTTTTGTAAAGAAAAGTTATTTATGAGAAGGGACAATTATATATTTTTCACTGACACGAATGGTCAGCCGTTACAACGGAGACAAGCAACTAGCCGAAATAAATAAACTACCGCATCTCGATAATTTAAGAATCGGCATACTCAAAGCAATTAGAGTAAACAACAAAACACACATCGCATTAGCCCTTAGGTATCAACAACGAGAAAGCTTAATAAATATAGCAAACAACGTAAGGATACTAATGCAAAATCTAAACAAGGTTATATTCGAAAAAGATATAAACCAGTAAGCCTAGCAAAATCCAAGAAAATCGAAAACTTAGAATTTAATGACGTATTAAACATCATAAAGCAAAATTTAGAATTACAACACTTAAAACTAATAATATGTACCGGACAAATTGTGCAGCCACCTATATCCGAGCGACATGACATAATCGCAGAAATGCACAACTCCGCAATTGGCGGACACAAAGGTGTCAATAATACATTCAACCGAATTCGCCAAAAATACCACTGGGAAAACTTAAAAACTGAGGTTCAGGAATACATACAGAATTACAAAGATTGCCAGCTAAAAAAGCTAGTCAGAGTAAAGACTAAACAAAAAATGATAATCGCCGATTTACCGCCACTACCCGTTTTCAAGGTAGCCCTCGACATAGTAGGACCACTACCGTGAACGAGTCAAGGAAATGAGTATATTCTAACAATGCAAGACGCATTCTCCAAATTCTCAATAGGCGCACCCCTACAGGACCAAACGGCAGCCTCAGTAGCTGACGCACTCATCAAATAGTTAATTTGCGTTTTCGGGGCCCCACAAGCCATACTGACAGATCAAGGAACTAACTTCCTAAGCAAATTAATGGATCGGATAGCCAAGTAATTTAAAATAAAATAATTAAAAACTACAGCTTTCCACCCACAGTCAAACGGATCGTTGGAAAGATCACATCATCCACTAAGCGAATATTTAAATATGCTCATATCAAAAGACCGAGAATGGGACGAGTGGCTAGAACTAGCCATGTTTAATTATAATACCAGGAAGCACAAAGGTACACAGCACACGCCCTTCGAATTAGTATTCGGCCGCTTGCCCCGACTACCTGCAAGCAGCCCAATAGAAGCCGATGACCTTTTACCAACCTACGCAGATTACATGACGGGCCGATTAGGGCCGTTAGGGACGGGCGATACTGTACCGATACAAATGAATATCGATATATCGGATGGTCAGTATCGATATTTTGTATCGATATTTTGCGTAGTAATACATCGGTGTATCGATACAGCCAAGGTAATATCGGTGTTTTGATACAAAAATCTTAAAATATATGTTAAAGTTTAAATCCTATTACTCCAAGCGCAGCAAAAATAAATAATAAATTTTACGAAGTTACGAATCATTAATGCATAGGTTATCTGATCCAAATACACGCGCGCTTTAGAAGTTCTTTCGGATCGAGCGGCGTGTGCATTTCAGCAACAAATCGTTGATTCCGGAGTCCGAATTTAGAACTCAACATAAAAATAATTCGCAACCTAATGTTCCAGTTTTACAAACTTACAAGTAAGACTATACAATATACATATTTTCTTTTAGAATTTAATTGTGCATTCGCACTTCGCAGCGCGCATCTTGCCCGCGCTGTCTATGCCGATGCTCCCGACCTTGCGTAACCCTAACCTACAATTAAGCTTTATATTTCTCTACAATAATCTATCTTTTTACAGATATACATCATAATAGCTGAATTAGAAAATTACTTAAATGAACAACATTCGGTGTTGAACAGATTGTTATCTAGATTAATGGATGAAACCAAGTTTTCTACAGAAGATTTATACGATTTCATGTCTATCTTACTATCGAATTACAAAACGTTAGAAGTAATTTTGTTAGAAATCCGACGACAACAGTATAAATTATACAAATCTCAAATTGAAGTTCTAGTATTACGTAATTTATCATTAATGAAAAATATTTGAAGCGTTTGATTGGTTCTTAAAATTAGATTTATCTGACGAAAGTACAGCAGGTACTGTCTTATTAAATAGTAGCTTTTCTGACTGGTCTGATTAGGAAGATTGATTGTAATAAAAATAAGTAAGTTTATATTTTTAGTAGTAGCTATTTAAATAAAACAAGATTCAACATCTCTTTTCAGTTTTAGCACCTGAGTTAAGAAGTGTAGACGAGTGTGACAAGCTCAGTTCTTATTTATTCGAATAACGGCCCAGATCGCTTTGACCTTTGGACCCTGACCGCTGATGGCCTGACGGGTAATAGATTGGATCGATCATTTCGACCAACCAGCAACATTCAAAGTTACGACCTGTTTATTGCAACTTTAAAATTTAAAACTACAATCTCAAGTCTGAAGCCAGCCAGTCAGGTAAATTAAATACATATAAAGCAAATGAATAAGATTGTTTCATCTATCTTTAGATGCATCATTAATATCCCAATATTATTCTAATTTTCATGGTGTTTAATGCTATTTTTACAGTATCAGTTGAGAATTGGCAAGCGTGTTTGTATATAGACGAATGTGTGATCCTCTGCCCACAATAGTAGGCATCATTTCTCCTTATCCTACCAAATCCTAAACGTTTTTTTCTCAATTTTAATTATCAAATATCATACAATTTTAATTATTATTCACAGTGCCGAAGACAAGCGAGGTTTGGAAGCATTTCAGGCAACTCAGCCGTCAGTTCAGCAAATGTAAAATTTGTTCAAAAGAAGTAAAAGCTTCTGGTAATACGACAAATTTGTACTTACATCTACAGCGATCTCATAACATGACTTTGTCTAAATCGGACATTAAAAGTGGGAAACGAAAAGCTACTGTAAGTATGATTCTGATTTTATTGAAAAAAAAACTTGGTCTGCATGTCATCATGTTAATTTTATTTTCTATTTATTTTTATTTATAAGATGACACAATAAGAAGAGGAAACTACTAAAAAACACAAACTTGAAATCGATGACAACTAGTCATCCATCTTTATAATCTTACGTAGAGGCTACGCAATCGGATTCTATGCTTGCTAGCAAAAGCCATATTGCGACAACAAAAGCAAAACAAGGAAGAGACGACGATAGTTTTTCGAAGCAAATTTCATATCAAAGTAAGTTCTTCTAAGTTTGACTAACAACATATTTTAATTTTGAACTTTTTTAGAAGCTAATACTATTTTGATACTAACAATAAAAAATTAACCTTAATTATATATTTGTAGAAGGATCAAGAGCCATGGAAACAAACGCAAAATTAGTTTACATGCTGGCTAAGGATAATCTGCCTTATCGAACTGTTGAGAAGGAGAAGTTTTTAGAATTCGTAAAAGCTTTGAACTCGTTTTATAAACCTCCATCAAGAAAATCAATAACAAAACCGATAGAGGAGATATATGAGTATTTAGCTGGATTAACAAAAGAAGAGTTGTCCAAAGTTGATGCATTATCGCTGACTACAGATATATGGACAGACACTATGAATAACAAAAGTTATCTAAGATTTACAGCCTACTGTATTTTCAATAGCGAAATTAAATCTGTCATAGTTAGCATAGACTACCACCACGAATATCACGACAGTAGCAACAGAAGCGAATACGCAAGTCACATACTCGGAGAGCTATCTCAGTCAACAACCACATGATCTAGTATCAAAATATGAGCAAGTGCTGCAGGATAGAGTCAGAGACTTGAAGGAAAATGAAGAGTTGCAGAAACACATCGAATATCTGGAAAGCATGATTATAGAGTTAGCAGATACGAGCAACAGCAACAATAAGAAACAAGTCAAATTTCAAGATCCAATAGACATTCAACACACAGACCCAGCAGCGCATAGCACACAAACAACTTCGAAAAAAAAATCCGTGCATAGTAAGACCACAAGTGACTCAAGCAGCTCCAGCCATGTCAAATCCTAGGGGGGTGGCGGACTACTGAACAGTAGTAACAACCCGTTCCTGAGTGAAGGCGATACACACAGCTATCCAGCGGCCACAGGTGGAAGATCTTCCACTAACCCGTTCAGCGAACCGTCGAGATATTGGGAAAACTGCCAGAGAATAGAATATTAAGTTCGACGGCAGTAAAGGTAGTTGCATCGAAGACTTGTTCGAATGTTGTGAAGACAAGATCGTTAACAAATGCAGGATGTCATCGCATCTTGATGATAATGACTCAATAAATGCAATGCTGCATGTATTGACTGGACCAGCGCTCGTTTGGTGCAGACAACTAAGACACACGTGGGTGACTTGGAGTGATTTTTGCAAGGCTGCTAGCCACCTCCCGTAGAGGCGCAACTCAAGATAATTTACGACAATATGCTGGTTGACGTTCGAATGTTGGTTTCACGAAATGAAGTCGTCGATCTGGATGCGCTTATCACCAAAGCGAGAGTCGCAGAAAAGTTAATTCACGAGCGCGACCATTATAAACCTTCACCTTCGCCTAACCACTGCTTATTGCCTCAATTGGCCTACAAGGAAGAAGCCGAGGGTAAGCAAGAGAGCGAGACGTTAAAGCCGCCAACAATTGCTGAAGTGGCTGAACCAGCGGATCTTTGTTCGCTAGTAGCTACGGCCGTCAAGGAAGCGCTCGACCAGTTGGGTATTATTCAACCGGTCAAACCACCAGATACACCTCTTAAGGTAACAAATGGCACCGGAGGAAGCGGCAGGTCAAGAGGAAGACAGAAGCCAAAAGGAACTGCAGCTATAAGTCACCCAGCAAACAGCGATAACGCGAAACCTCCGCCTCACGTACCTGCCAACAGCCATAAGCTGCATCAAGAAGCTAGAGGAAAGCTACTGGATAACACGGATATACTACTGTTAACTGCCCAGATTGCTCAAAGAAGTTGGGAAAAAGGAAGGGAGGAAATAATTCAGGCCGTTATTCCCTCCAATACTCCGAGGGCCTCGATTCCTCCAGCGAAGACGCCATCTACAGATCCGATCATGCCATTAAAGGATGAAGATATTTCAACCGAAGTTGACTGTAGTCGATGGTGGCTACAGGTTGGCGTTGACGAATTTCGCCTCCGCGCTCTGTGCGGCTCTAGAGAGGCACGCACAGCAATTGGACCTATTGGGATCCAGATTGCATCAGCATGTGGTCAATCAATCTCGCCTTATAAAGGCTTTGGTGCGAAACTCGCGAATGGACAACTCGTGCCGATTTACGGTTACGTAGAGTTGCCATTCCAAGTGCTTGGTCATCCCAGACATTTGAAAGTGATGGTCATGAGCGAATTAGACTCTGAGTGCATACGTCGCACAGATTTCATGCGTGCTTTCAACGCAGTGCTCTTGCCCAGAGAAAATCGCCTTCACATCGGAGGCGAGTCAGAATCCGTTCCTCTTGAATTATCGGCTCTGACAGAGGGAGTTGCGAACGCGCTAGCTGCTGTCAGTCTAGCGGATGTAACCCAACGTAGCCAGTTAGAGGGAGTTCTGGAACGTTGGCTTATCAAACACGCAATCAAAGTTGGGACGGCCTGAAGAAATTACGCTGTTTTCTAGGCATGGCTTCATAGTATAGGAAATTCCTAGATAACTTCGCGACAGTCGCTGATCCCCTTACCAAACTCACGAGGAAGGATGTGAGATATCATTGGGGCGACGAGGTAAAAGCACTAATCGCTTCTGCTCCCATATTACACAGCCCTTCGTTTGAGGATTAATTTACGATCCAAACTGATGCGAGTGATACTCGCCCTGGTGCGGTCCTCACACAATCAATTGACGGCAAAGAACGCGTGGTTGCTTTCGCGAGTCCCACTCTTAATAAGGCTGAACGAAATTATTCCGTTACAGAACGCGAATGTCTCGCTTTTATTAAAAAATTTGGAGCCTACGTAGAAAGTTACCACTTGCAAATAATCACCGCCCACAGTAGCTTGAAATGGCTCCTCAATCTGCGGAACCCGAATGGTCGCTTAGCTCGATGGGCCTTGGAATTGCAGGCCTACGATTTTGACATTGTACATCGTGAAGGCTCGTTGCATTGCGTACCCGACGCCTTATCTTGCATGTACGAGGATGAAGTGAGCGAAGCGCCAATATACAATGGGTGTCAAAGAATTAGATCAGAAACATACTTCTGAAAATATACAAAAATGGATCATTAAAATGTTAGAAAATTGGGGTATAAAAAGTGAAAAAGTAGTAGCTGTAATTTCGGACAATGCAGCCAACATTAAAAAGGCAATCATCGGTATTTTTGGTGTTGAAAAATATCTTCCATGTTTCGCACATACGTTAAACTTAGTCCCTTCATCATCGAAGAAGACAGTTTAATCAGTCCTTTGATAAAAAAAGTTAAGTTAATTGTAACTTTTTTAAAACAATCAGTTTCTGCTGCGGACGAACTACGTACACAAAAAGATTAAAACTGATCCAAAGCGTTGAAACACGTTGGAATTCTACATATTACATGTTGGAAAGATTTCTTTTGAATTCTGAGCCAATCACGCTTACTCTGTTGAAATTTCCAAAAGCGCTAGCCATGCTAACAGCATTAGAATTGGAAACTGTAAAAGAGTTTATTAACTTGTTCAAGCCTTTTGAAGAAGCAATAAATATAATCTGTAGAGATTCTTAGGTTACATCCAGTAAAGTGATTGTTGTACTGAGCATTCTACATAAAAAATAACAGAATTGTAGAACTGAAAGTGAAAACGCTAAGCATTTGAAGGAGGCATTAATTAACCAGTTCACAAACGATTTGAGAAGATAGAAACTATATTATTAATAGCTATAGCTACTCTATTAGATACAAGATTCAAAAAAATACACTTTAATAACAGACTTGCTTGTAACAAAGCAATAGAACTATAACTGAACGAAGCACTACAACTGAAAATAATAGTTCTCTGCAAGAAAAGTCTGATTAAGTAAGTGATTCGAAAGAGGAAAGTTTTTGGGATTTACACCATGAGCTGGTCCAGAAAAATAATTTAATTAGAGAATCTAGAAATAAAGAAGAGTTGTACGATGAACTAAAATATTATTTAAACCAACCAAAGATTGGAATAAACAAAAGTTCAATCGAATATTGGAATCGAAATTCAACATCACTGTCTACCTTATCCAAGCGGTATATGGTGATGATGGCCACTTCTGTTCCTTCAGAAAGATTATTTTCAAAGGCTGGAAAAATTATGACTTAAAATAGAAGTAGTCTGAGTTCCTGCAGCATCTTCTATTTTTAGCATCATCACCAAAAAAAGACTGGCACCTTTAAAAGGTTAACTTAAAGAAAAATAATTATTTATTGCGTTTACAGAAAAAGAAAATAATTTTGTTTAACAAAAATTTAATATATTATTAATGTAAATTATAATTAAGCATGTAATTATCAGATGTTGATCATAAAATAATAAAGATATAGTAGTAGGAATTTCGAAATTTTAAATTTTAGTTGATTTTAAAAAGAAAAAAATTTTTTAAAGTTATTGTATTGATACATTTGATACAGGTGATATCGATATTTGGATGCCAATATATTGCACGTATCGATATGTAGTGCATTGATACATACATATCGATACGCAGTATCGATACTTCTTATAATATCGCGCATCCCGATAAGGCGTTACCTGGCATAACAACGCAAGATGCACCGCAGATACTGAGACCACAGACGAAACAAACGTAGAAGTACAAGAACCCAGCAGATCTAACACCGAAACGCAAAAAATAATGATTACAGTAAGAGATTTTAACAAACGATTAAAGCAAACCGTTTCAAGACAGCCTTAACGATAGTAAGGAATATGCTGGTAGAAATAAATTCTATACATCGTCAAATCATTGACATTCTTAACCACCGAAAATTCTTTCTAGAAACTTGTTTAATGAAACAAGTGCCGAACGACATTTGTAAAAAATCAAAGGCGAAATTACCGATGAAATTAGAGAAGTTGAATGCAGCTACCTTGTCTAAAATAGTGGAACTAAATATAGCTACGTTTAATGAGGAAATTATAATTGAAATAATCGTACCGTTAGTCGATCAAAACTCATATAGAGTATACAAAATAATTGAATTTCCTGCGTTTCAAGTATCAAGGATAGAGGACAACATAGCCGCCTTCATAAAATCTTATCACGATTATATAGCCGTAAACCACAAATCAGGTATTCACTTTTTTGTAAATCAAACCGCGCTAAAAAACTGTAAGGAGCTAAAAAACAACTACCTTTGTAAGAACGAGTTCGCTTTCATGGACGAGAAATCATGCGAATACTTATTATTTACCGAGCCAAGCGTGCTAACCCTACAAGACTGTAACAAAGAATCAAGCTCAGAATCCGACACCTTTATAATACCGACAACGGATCCTTACACGTAACTAATTTTGGCCATGGATAACCGTGAGGTCTTAGTCAAATGTGATAACGATACCAAGGAAATGCCATTCGACTGGCTGGGAGTGATTGAACTAACACCCCCCAGATGTAGCATCACGCTAAAAACCGAATTTACAAGGGAGCCGAATCGGCAATCATAAGCGAATTCCCTATAGTACCAACATTACAACTAACGGTCTATAAAGTAGATTCCTTATTAGCTAACGACCAAACGCGATATAACATGTCTACTCACGGATGGTACTATAAACAAAATCATTCGACACTGGCAATCGACACACGAGAAAATGGCCTGCGATTATTAATATTTCTGGCAATCATCGTAACAGTCATCATCAGTGAGTCTATCTCGGACCAGGAACTGGACTATGCGCAGTAGCACGCTTCGGTGCGGTGCTCTCATTGGCGCTCTGCGGTCGCGCTCTGTTTGAAAATGAGGAGGGCCTCTGCGAGAGCAATATTTCCAAAAAACCAAATTCAAGTCCCATGCTCGAAGTTTTATTCTAAAATAACAGTTTTTTTAATTATTTACCTCATCAAATTAAACATTACATAAACAAAATGTAATGTCTAAATTTTAATTCAGGTACCTATTTGATAAATAAAAGAAAAAAAAACGATAACAAAAATTTGCCCTAGGTCGGGCTTGATCTTGAGAGCATAAAATTGGCAAGCAACGACCTAGACCGCACGGCCAATAACATCATTGGCGTCTTAAGATTGAAAGTAGCATATGTTTATCGAGAGGATGGGGTAACTTGGATTTTAATTAAATTTTGTTTAAGCTTAAACATTATTAGTGAACAAAGATTTAGGTTTTAGATTATTGGGTGTTAAATTTATTAATTTATGCTTGCTGATTATGGATTTACGTAGATGCATATAAATGTATGCCTATCTCCATTTGAGTATCCATTGATAGCAATCTCATAGTTAATTATAAATAATCAACTAATTTTCTTATTTTCAATTTGATTAAAATGTTTTTTTTATTGTATAAGTAGTATCAACTTCACATGCATTACGCAAAAAAAGATTTATATGTTAATTATCGTTTACTTTTTTTTTTTTACTTTAAATAGTTATTATTTTATTTATGGCCTAACATTAACAATAAAAAAAATAGAAAAAAAAATGTTGAGCATGGGACTTGAACTTTGTCTTTTGGAAATACTGCTCTTGCAGAGCCCCGCCCCTCCTCATTTTCAAACAGAGCGCGAACCCGGAGCGTCAATGAGAGCGCTGCGCACGCTCCGGATTCCGGTCCGAGATAGACTCACTGGTCATCATCGTTTGTTCGATAGTCGTTACCGCAGTAATTGTATGGGTATGTAAGCATAGAAAACCGGCAGCAAGCTTTGAGAACACTTGCATACCTGTGTCACCCGTAGATAGTAGCATTAAGTTAGATTTTACGGGCGTCCCTATATACGCCACACCGAAATGCCCACCGCGGCGAGTGTCAGTTCTAGTCAGTAAGGAAAATAAAGGGATAATAAACAGCATGGCGAATATTAAGTGCGAAAATATTACTCAAACTCTGTAAAATAGCGCGGCGCGAAGAAAAGCGGAAAATCCTCTCTAACAAATCCCCACCTATCCGTCCTCTCTCGGAACGTATCCCCTACTCCATAAACCAAAAGAGTTTCCCTCACTACCGTCTCAGTACCCCGAAAGAAAAGCGAAGAAACCTCGGGAAAACACGCGGCCGTACAGCACGGCATTCTAGATCCGACTGTCATAGCCTACCTCGACCCCGCAAAAGCAACCAGCAGCAAGATGGAAGTAATCGCCACCAACGACCACACCAGCGATCTCGTAAACGTCCTGGCAGAAGTATTAGTGTCCAACAGCAGCGACATCGTTCGCCAAGCTGAACGCTAGCGGCGGGAGAAAGTAGCTGACCGGAGGCATTTCCGACAAGGTCTCCGATACTAAAACCGCCAGTTGCAGCACCCTGAACCGGACGAACTGTAGGGGGAAGAGGCCAACGAAGTAGAGGAGGAGGATGAAATCGAGTCACAGCGAGGAGGATCTGTAGCGACAGGCGAAAGTGAACGCCAGGGAAGTACAGCATGCCGTCCAACGGTACCTGGACTGAGAGGCAGAGAAGCTGCACCGGGGACTAACCCACCGATGGCTGTTGGAGGCGAAGCCATACGGAGGGCAAGGATTCAATGCGGCAGGAACCTGCCGGTATGGTGCAGATGCGGGCTATGCGCCCTCCTGTTCGTGAGGAACAGGGGCGAGATATCTTTGTTGATTCATTTGAATGTACCAACAAAAGTCATCAATAGCAGCTGAACGACATGCGCTGCGAGGAATGTGGAGGCCTGCCGGAACCCCGAATAAGGTTCGAGGCGTAATGTTATTATGATGTTTTACAGCCAAATGCAAAAATTTTATTATAAAACAATAAAAATTAACCTACCCCGCACACACACTCATATACACAAAAAAATAGAAGAAAACGTGCACGAGGCGAGTGTGAAAACTTGTCCTGCCGCACACACATAAACAAAAAAAAAATTATTATAATCAAACAACAATGAATATACTCAGTATAACAAGGACTGGTATATCCAACAAGGACTAAGTTCCTTAGCAAAGTCAGGGAACTCGCACGTCTGAACATCAGACCTCGGGGCTGTATCAGGACAGTAGCCCCAACAAGAAGGTATATCGGCCGTCGGATAAACCGCGGCGACAGGCTGACATCAGGGTCGATCTTCAGAAAAGGGTCAGGGAAATAGCAAATCAGTAGACCGCCACAGCAACCGACGCCGCACCGGCGGCGAGATTCTTCAGGGACCGGCGTGTAACGTCCGAAGAACTCTACGCCACGTTACCCATAAATAACTACCTTACCATCCACACCAAATTCCCGCCGTTTCCGTTGACCTGGTTACTAGAAGCCATCAAACGCGCCCACTTAAATTTTCCTTCACAGCCATTTCCCTAATTAATTCCACTCTCCTTACCAGGATAATTTATACATTTATACTTCTAGCGCAGGCGACCCCTCGGGGTATAAATACATGGCCCGCGCCGGGACTAGCTCTCCTGTCCGGCAGCCAGCTTAACTGTAAACTCGTTCACGTTAGTCTGTATCGGAATGACTTTCCTATTGTCACTTGTAATTATCTTGAATAAACTGTGTAAGAGTAAAGGCTACTTAAATCTCTTGTTCATTTAAACTTGCGCCTATTCCAAGTTCCTTGTCCTGCTGCCGGATCCATCGCTATCTGCACATCGCTAAGGACATCATTCTACAAGGTAAACTCGCTGCATCTATCTATATTTACTTAAATCTACTAAGCTTCACGTTTGCCTTTCTTCTCGTCACGATTACTTACGGTCTATACTTGCTAATGCCTTAGAGTCGCGATTCCGCTTGGGTAATTATTTGCTTATCGAAACTGCGACGACGAGAATCGCTTCCTTACCGACTTCTCGCTTACATTGTAATTCGTGACGTTACAGTTGTTTCATATTTCTCTTATATGTTTATTCTATATTTATGAAAAATTCCTATTATTTACGGAATATAGCACATTAATTATATTAGCATTTAGTATATTTTTTTAAACACAAAATCATGGAGGTCAATCCTCATGTTTTATTGTTTTAAATTAGACTTTGAAAAACTATATGGATGTTTTAATACATCTGATTTAAAAAATCCAAACAGTCTTGATTTTAATATCGCTGCACAACTATATCAATTGTTTAAAACATTATGGAATCAATTTTGCTTCCTCCTAGCGTATTCCTCCGAAAGCTTTTTAAAAGTAAAATTTTTAGTTTCGCTAAAACTTTATAGAAACGTGTTTTGAAGTGTTTGGAGTTCAAATCATGTATTTTTAGAAAATGTCCGTGCGGATGGCTGTGTGTATGAGTGTGTGTATGTATGTATACCGTCGTATTTCTGGAACTAGGTGGTCTATAATAATAAAAATCGAAAACCTAAGAAAATCGGTTTTCTATGTCTCACGGTTACGGGAGTCAAGATGTTTTAATTAACTAGAAATTTTGGAAAAAGATAGATCTTTTGATAACCTCGGCTAAGTTCTTTTTGCAGCTTATGAAAACGACTAGTTGAAAAGATATTAAAATACAAATCCTTTGTCTCTCACCCTGTATACCCTGTATAACTGAAAATTATTATTTTTGTGAAACCTTATAACTCGCTAACGAAAACTCGAACAACGAATGTTTTGAGGTTCATTTGTGATATAAATTGCAATTTAGTTTATTAAGAAGATTCGGAGAAAAAGAAATGTATTATTAAATTAATATACTTGAACGATACATACGAACAAGGAACAATAGATTTGTTTGGAGGAAGCTACGTGTCAATGATTTGGCAGCGGTTTTTGAAGTAGCAGTAGATGAATCATTGGAAATAAATATAAGTAATTCCGAATTTTTAGAAATCGAAGATTTGAATAAGGAGAATAAGCTAGATATTTCCTTATCACAAGAGTTTAATTCTCAAGTAAGTCTTACAGAATCCTCAGAATCGCCATCAGCGTCAGAGTTTACGACGAAAAAAAGAAAAACTGAAAACAAAGATCAATCTGAGGCTCATTCAAAAAAAAGAAAAATTGAAGCTGATGGATATGATTTTTTACTTGAAGTGGAAACTCCTTGTGATAGTCAATCATTCTCATTTGAAACAATGCAAAAAATCATTGCGATGAAAGATATAAAAAAATTTAAGTTTTCTTCTATCAACAGGTTATATTTACATTTACAACCTATGCATATACGTAGATTTAGACAATAGGTTGAAAACAATGAAAATTTTCATTCAAAATGTATGAAATAGAACAGTATTTAAGGAGACGATTTATCGAAGCAAGGCAAAATTGTTACCTGTTCACAATATTGATCTTCGTCGCTGGGCTATCGAAGAAGCAAGAAGAATTGGATTAGATAAGTTTAAAGCAAGCCATCATTTTATTAATAATCTGAAACTACGTCTTCGGATTACATCAAGAAAGGTAACTAAACTCATAACCACAAAGCATTTGAATGAAAAAACTGAAAATGAAAATTGTAAATCTGCTCACTTACAACTTATAAATTCTAAAATAAAAATTGTAGTTAGTAAAGTATTTCTAATACTATTCAAACCTATACAATTCAACCAATAATCACAGCATCTAGTAAACTTTTACACCAATGTTAATATGCTTACAAGAAACCATTGGTAATGATTTTGGACCTCGTGTTCATATGGAAGTGTTACAAAATACACCGAGCAATTTAGTTGTAGTTTGCAGTAAATCTGATAAACTTACCAAAGAACACGTTAAGAAATGGATATCAGAGTGCTTAATACTTCACATAAAAGGAAACACTTTACTATTAATTGATAGTTGGACTGGACAATCTTCAGAGTTTTTGATTGAATGTTTACCACCCAATGAAAAAGATTGTGTTGAAGCAGTAATAATACCTGCAGGTACAGTATAAGATCTTTATACGTACAATTTATGATCAAATGATGTTAGAATTAATGGAAGAATATCAGTTCACAGCACCAGTTTCTCGACCAATGCTGCAATATGCAAAATTTCATAATGTAAATGAAGTTTGTTTTAACAAGGTAAATATATTAAGTGATTGCACAGAATGCAAGAATTCAGCATTCATAAAATGTGCACATTGTAAGATTATGCATCAGCCACTTTTTAGAAAAATCATGTTGGCATTAAGTAAATGTAAACGTTAAGAATTTTGAAGAAAGAATTAAAAGAAGCCCACATTATTTTACGAGTTGCATACTTTCTATTCATCACATTTGTCCATGCACAATTAATAAAGTAATAAAAATATCCTGATTATAAAATTAAAAAATAAAAAAACATAAAAAAATTAAAAATAAATAAAAATATCAAATAAAAAAAAATTAAAAAATGGAGCCACTCTGTCTCTCTACGTCCTTGTCGTTGGCTCTGGGTAATGCTGAAGGAAAGACATCCGAATATGATAAATTTTCCCATTAATAAAATTAAGAATAACTTGTTTAAAAGAATATGTTCGTAATTGATTTCGTAAAATTGAGATTTCATAGTAAATTAGGAATTTCACGCTATAATATAATATACTGCCTAAAATTTTTTATGAAGGTGATGTTATAGAAAATATAGCAGTTAGATATATGTAGAGTGCCTCCAAAATAATAAAAAAATGACTTCTCGATGCAATGCTAATTAATTTAGAGATCTAAAAAACCTACTTACAACAACTCTTAAAAATACTCCTTGAAAATTATAAAAATTGATAACTTTGGAGAAGTGGCATCCAAGAATATCGAAAAGGTAGGGGTCAGGATGGGTCAATCTTTGTTATGGGGACCATAACCAACATTTTCTACCTATTAAAGTGCCTATTGCCGCTTATCACCTGAGGGTGCTCCCTTGTAAGATAAAATCGTCGGAGTAAACTCTCAAATATAAGGGCTGTAAGAGTTCTTGCATTTTCGCTCATGATTACTTTTATTGTAATTACAGTGTGTCGAGAAGTGAAAGATGATTGTAAGGTTTCGCTAAAATAAAATAAGTTAAAATTTATATATGAAACTTCATACATTAAGAATTATAAACTAAATCCGTAGGAAAGAAGTGATATTGAATGATGATGTATACATATATGAGTGATTCTCATTGATCATCTCTCTTGTGTATTGTCTATAATCGATTCTCCGTTTAGTGAATTATACGTAGCAACAATGTCCCATGTTGCTTTACTTTTAAGAGGTGCTTTTAGGGAGCTCCCTGCGCTACACAATTATTTGATAACTAAAAAAAAATACACCGTAAATATTTACACCGGGCAGCGTTTTGCTGAACGAACAGTCACACAGAGACCGTTATAGAGTCGGAGGCTGAATCTTTTTGCTATCTCAAGCGCTGAATACGATTCGACTTTACGACAGAATTTCAGATATCCTTGCATTATTTTGTCGAGCTTTGGTATCGAAAGAAGAATACCATCAGGCTTTCGACGCACTGCAAATAGTGTTGTGCAAGGAACCAGTCATGAAAGCACCAGTCCTAACGCAGCGCCTTCTACTAATAATCGACGCATCAGATTATGCGATAGAAGCCATATTGAGTCAAGGCCAGCTAAGCAGCGACCAGCCTTGCGCATATGCATTACGCGTTCCTAAGGGAGCAGAGCTAAGATATTCCACTACGATAGAGAGCTACTAGGCGTAGTATTCGCTAAGGACCAATTTAGGCACTATCTCGCAAGGCAGAGATTTACAGTGGTCACGCATCGCTAACCTTTAAAGTACTCCCTCACTAGGAAAAAGCTGTATCTAAGATTCTATTGACTAAAGAACGAACTAATAGGATACGAGTTTGACCTAATATATAGACCAGGTCCCCAAAACGGTAACGCAGCTCTTTTTAGAAATCCCATATTACAGAAGGGACAGGAAAATCCAGAGAAACCGAAGGCATAACTGTGCAAACTAGCCACCTGAAAACACAAAAATGGCCAAAATTAAAAGCATTTCCTGAATCAGCCAACGCTGCTGGTAGGAAAAGAGAATCCACAGAGTCAGAAGATTCCGCAAATCTGAGAAAAAGAAACGACGAGTCGTAATCTATACTGAATCAGCGGAATCATATAATATCTGGGACTCAGATGATGAATGGCTACCGTAGGAAGAAGAGCATGTAAGGGGAAGAAGCACATACCCGGTACGCGAGGCATTATCCGAGTCTAAGGAAACATCAGAGCCAATTGTTAGTGCCAATTGTTAACTCCTTCAGAACGAGGTATTTCCCAGGTTTCTTAAAGCCTTGCATGTTGACTGTGTACTCCATCTCGATGAGGTCTTATATGAACGTCTTGATGTCACCGCTGACAGGGTTATATTAAACTATGCGATCGTGTAAGATTAAGCGGTAAGCTGAAGTTCCAGCTAGAAAGTTGTCTTGAGATTCGCATTCAAGACCAACGTCTACAGGAGCACGTTTAAAATTTCGTTCTGCTTCGAACAGTCGATCACGATAAGCGGTAAGTGTGAAATAATATCGTCCTTATTTATGACATGATCTGAAACTTAGTCATAGTAAAGGTTCTGGAAGTTCGCGAACATATACAATATGGTGTATTGATAATGCTTGATGTCTAAATTTAAATTCCCGTACGGATAATACTGCCAGTTTAGGAAAAGCTTAACGCTGCTTATGAGGCAATGATCGAATTGACTAGCATTCTTAGATTTTTGGTTTTTGCGATTTGTTTGAAATCCTAAGATGATGAAGCCTGGTTTTCCCTACTGATTGGAAGTCTTTACAGTCCACACATTTATGTTTGAGGTTCGAAGTACCCGATACTTATATAACTCCCAACTTCGGAAACTCATACTGATTGACCATTTTTTTCTATGTAATTTAGAAGTCTAATTTTATTGGTCTTGGGTGCCACAACGTACGGCATGAGCCATTCGATTTTAGTCAAGTCAAATTTATAATCATCGAAGGTAGCGATATTTTCCACAATAGCTGATCTCGGAATGATTGCATTTAAATGGTTTCTCGATCTAGACAGAATGACCTCATGTTTCAGATTGACTACGATCTTTCTACAATCTTCGGCAAACTAGAACATCATACTCCTCCGTAGCCTGCGTCATTAGTTAACGAATTTGTCTCTGCCATGTCCAACCAGCCTGCATTTTCCTTCTTTTGACTGGGATTGTGTAAAATCAAGCCTTTCATGACAGTAGTTAAACCGACATATCTAGATTTATCGATTTCTACAGCATTAATTTTATATTTGATTTCTTTGAACATGTAACAGATAGCGTTGTTGACTAACTTAGTGTAACTCATCTCAAGTCTTAATGTTGAATGGCAATGTGAATCTCGTTTACTGGTAATTATATGCTTAAAATCTCGTCCATTATTTTAACAGCTGAATAGTATGTAGAATAATGTCAGAGCATTTTTTTTGCATGGGTAGACACAAAAAGTTTGACTGCTTCTACCTTTGCCAGTCGTGCACAAGTTCCTAAACATTTTGTGAGAGGTAACGTCAATCTGTTGGTCGTATTTCGAGAAGATGATGTGAACTTAAAGTATATATATGACGATCATGTAAATTCCGATATGACTCATGCAGGGTTCGAAGATTTATGTGCACAATGTTGGTTAGACGTGAATCATGAATTTCTAATGATTGATAAAGATAATCCAATTAACGCTGGCATATATCGAAAGGGGTTCGATTAGTTTGCTATAAATATAACTGTAGCTTAGTACTGTATACTTAGTATAGCATTAAATGCAATATTCCCAACGTGTCTGATTTTCATTGAGAGAAAAACATACTTTATCAGTTGGTCAAAGTATGGAACGCTGTTAAGCAAAAATACAACTCATTAAAATTTGGAAAGGATATGTGTGTGTGCTTTTAAATAATCTGTTTTTCCTTTTCAAGTCTGAAAATCGTAGTTGTTACTCTTTTTTTTCTTTGTTCAACAGAGAGTTCTCTTCTCTCTCTCGAGGGTCCAGAGACAGGAAGATGATACTTGCTCTGATCACCTTTGCAGTTTTATTCACGTATGCGCATACCGAAATGCTAGTTCAATGAGGATGTGGATGATCCAGCAAAACAAAATACAAAACATCTTTATATATAATTGATTTTTTTTGTCTGTTATACAATAATTTTATACGTACAATTTTTTTCTGATTTAATAAAATAAGAAAAAAGATTTTAATGGATTAATGGAGAGGTAGATATATGGTTTATACACCTATAGCCTTTCGGTAAGATCAGTGTTCCCATACGTTTATTCAAAATCCCACTCTAATTTTTTCCTTACTTTATACATTTCTATCCTTTCTTCTCCTCTCAATATCCTTTCTACTATTTTATTCTTAATGGAAGACTTCTCCAGTGAGGAAATATTGCACGTACCGCGTTGGTTAAGCCAACGCTCTCGGTAAACCGAATCTGGAGAAGGTCCATGTTTCAAAGGCCAGCTCCCCGCCAATAAAACCGACGTTCCCTGCCTAGTGCATCGGATTGGCGTACCTACTTTACCCACCGCTCTACAAATCCCTACCACTACTTCGCATTTGCCCATGTTTGCGTTTGTGAGGCAAGGGAAAACCCGGAATCACATTGAAGGAAAATTCCGGGGAAAAAACCCGCCGGAAAAAGTCATATCAGCGCAGTGCCAAGATCCAACAAGAATGTATGTTTCTTGGAGTGATTAAAATTTAAAAAAAGTGATTTGGTAATTCCAAAACAACTTTTTTTTACTCTATACCATGTTTCTGTGTACAACAGAATTGTAGACATGACAGGTTTTGCATTAGTTGCTGTATCCGTATAATAAGCTTCACCATGTACGTATCTATTCTTCTACTTTGTTTATGAACAACCATACTTAGGAGAGAGATGATTATAATAGAAGTTTCTATCTTACAAGAAAAAAATCTTTCTCTCTCTTTAAATTAAATTTAAATTACCCCTATCAGATTTAAGAATTAGACCCCTTCCACATTGAATTTCAATATAAAACCAATTGAATATGTTTTTTAAATGCCTAAAGTATTCTTGAAGCAAAAAAAAATCGAATTTTTGAAAATCCTAGAGTGGTGTTACCCCTAAATAAATTGCTGATTTATCGAAGAGTTGTAATGGCCTAGTGGGTAAGACGTCTGTCTGTCTATTTTTTCTTCTAAAGAGTAATAAGTGTATTTTAATTAGAATTAGTGAAAATTACAAATAGTAGTAGATAAGCTTATAAGAGTGATTCAAATCTTAGCTTGCAACGGAGCTCGACGAGTGAGTCGGTGAGACGCTCGGCTCGCAAACCGCAAAAGGTCCCAGGTTCAAATCCTCACAAAGCCAAAATTTTTTCCTAATTTACTTCACAGTAAAGTACTAAGTAAAACAATTTTCTGAATTTCAACGCAAGTGAAGTAGTATCAACTTTAATTATTATCATCATCTCCCAGTATCATCATAGCTTATTTACTTACGTGGAACCAAATAGTCAAGGGACCCTCGAATCCGGGCTCGCTGTTAGCAAACCTTCGACAAATACTCTTTGTCAAGAAGAACAATTTATGGGATAAATATATAGGAGTTGTGAAGTCAGAGAGAGAGCGCTAGCAGACCTGATTATGGGAGCGCTAGCAAGAGAAAGCCTAGCACAGAAACAGCTGTATACGAGAGTATAGACTCCCCACAACCTATCATCACTACTCATATCCCTTTGTTACCAGATGAAGATGAATTCAATACATCAAAACAAAGCCTGCCCGACTACCAGTCAATAACAGATTTCTATCGTATAACTCTGTAAATTGACAACGAGATCTAGGTAAGACCATTATCCGAGAATGTCATCAGTACGTGGTAGTATCAAGGATAGACAGAGAAAGCAAGAAAAAAAGAGTGCAGACCAATCACAGCACGATGCACGTGAAAAGCAGTTGGAATCTACAGCACTGTAGCACTCTATAGATCGAAAGCATCAGTTCGACGACACATAGGACCGTCCACGACCACCGAAGGCAACAGTATTCAAATCAGTAATTTCAGGTCTTAAGGATACCAATCGAACTACTAGGCCGACTACATCCCACTTCGGTATGAAGGTGCAGGCAATCACCCTGAAGTGCCAACCGCCTGAGAATATTAAATAAATAATTAGTAAGTCATGAATAAACAATTAGTAAGGGATGTACTAAAACGACCCATTTTATATAATTTATCAATATTAATAAACAATGGAGCATTACTTAACTTTGTAATTCTAAGGAACCTATCAACCCTAGAGAAAAATTATTTGGGGTACGTACAGATTACGCCTAAGGCTTCTAGGACTTTTTCGATAAAATTTCCGATAAAATCTATAGCGTGTACTTACTGAAATATTCTCTTAGCGTAAGTTTATAGTTTTATACTATAACAGCAGTAAAACCCCGGCAGCTGCCGGGTTCATTATTTAAGATCATTGCTACGACGCAGGTTTTTTTGTCTAGGGTCTCTTTCGAGACAAACAAGGCAATAAAAGCTCGAAGAAGACACGCGCACTTATTGTGAGTATGTGCTTGCGCCCGATATCGAGATGAGGGATCCTGCTGGGGGCTGCTGGGGGTCCAATAAAAGACGGTCAGCTGGTCGTCCCTTCCGCCGCTGTCTGTATATACCTGGATATCGGCGTCTATTCTGCGATCAGCTGCGGGAAGACTATCAACGCTAGGACCGGTTTTCGAGGCGAGGTGATGCCCTCAGCAGAGAGCTGTCCTCAGTCCCTTTCCGACATCGAGTACGAGCAGTTACCAAGCTATGCTTAACTGCAGCAACTGCCTCAAACTCAAACTTGTATTTTCTTTCTTATATATATTAAATAAATTCATTTTAACTGGAAGCTACTCTGTATAATTATTTATTTATCAAGCAGATAAATGATAATTCAACCAATGTAATTACTCGGAAACTTACAATATGGGGAAGAAGCCATCGCGTACACATATAGAGCGTCATTAAGGGATAATAAAGCGCGAATTTAACCATTCCAAAGTTTAAACAATCTAAGATGATAAATGAATTACTTGGGAAAGTAAAATAAGAGGAAAAGGATTTTCTAGATACAAGTTGGGCATCTACAACATTTAAAGAAAAACAGACTTAGTCACCCAAAAGTTCGAACGAATTTAAAGAATCAATGTATTACTCGGGAAGTTACCATCAGGGGAAATATTATACGAGCATCACAAGCATTTCTTACAGGGAACATAGTTAACAAAATGAACATAGTTACACAAATGCGTAAATAAAATTAAATAATACATTGACTACATCGTAAAGTATAACCCGAAGAGCGAAACGTTATATGCCTGAAAAGACACCCCAATCATCTCAATGCGACTTTCTTTTTAAATATAATCAACGGTTAGAGGACGCTCTGTAAAGAAGCCAGATATCCGTATAGGGAAGAAGAGGCCTGATAAGAAAGGCCTAAACTTTTAGCAAAAACGGACGAGCAAGTTTATTAGATAGCAGCCGTGAGAGACCGGTGCGCGATTATTCAGAGCACTCCCGACCACAGAACGAAGCGCACCATTAAACAATATAGGACTCCAAAGTAAAAACAAATGATAAGGGTGTTCTCAGGTCCTTGTTAAGGATAGGAAATAAAAAACATGAATTTTTCTTTTTGAAGGAACCCAGGAAGGCGAATGATTAGGGGGACTATACCTAACAGCGCAACACTACCACCACATCGGCCCCTGTGGGACGATAGTGATCATAGTCAAGGCGGGACACCGAATCCAAGTGGCAATAGCTTATTCGGTGGTCTTCAATTTCACAGGAGACACCTAGCGCATAAAAACATCGAAAAAATCAAGGAAAAAATAAATAAAAAAAAAGTGAGCCGTCACGGGTCGCGTGGCAGATGTGAAACATAGAAATTAAAAATTTATTAATTAATAAATAATTAAGTTTTATAAAAAACAACACAGAAGCTGAGTTTTATGAAGGTATGTAATGGAAAGGATGTTATATTAAAGAAAGTGTAAAATTTGTTCTGTAAAATGAAAATGTTAATTTTATTAATATTTTTGTTAAGTAAATATATTACAAATATATATTTTTTTACAATGCTGTTAAATATTGTGTGATGTAGCCTCCGTTATTTCTGTAATAGTAGAAGTCGATGCTGTTTCTGATAGTATTTTAGTGACGATTGGCTGATGATAACTATAATATGCGACGAAAGTGTTAGACATAACATCATCAAGATATCTTATAAATACTACATCGATTGTCGTTCCATATCTAGCTGTAGGTTGTCTTGTATTGTTATTGAAGCGTAATTCAAATACTTCATGAAGAAATATAATTAATGGCATTGAATCATTATTAGCAAAATTAACATTAAAATCTCCTTCTTAAATCATTGGAAGTTCATATAAATTATCATTGAAAATCCTTGAACCTTCACTACAGTATAGGAACAATCGTTTGTGTAAAAACGTAATAATATTGTTGATTTTTTAATTCGGTGTAATATATACTACAACCATAATGATTGGTGTTCCGTCATCTTTTGTAATTTGAGCAGCACATAGATCGCCAATAGCTGCTTGAGCAACAACAATTTCCACCATATTTTATAATGTGCGATCTATATCTAATGTTGCGATAAGTGAATTATTTTCGTTTTGATATATGGCAAATCCAGTAGCTCTAACATTCTCTCGTTTGAATTGAGCAATACAATTGAAATTAGGTACGTGAATGTCTTCTTCGTTGGTAATCCACGTTTCAGACAATAATAAAGAGTTACTTTTTTACAAATAAAATCTTCCAAATAAGAATTATCAATACCTCTTTCGATGTCATGAAATTAGTAATCACTCTTTGTTATGTAGTTAGTCTGTTTAATGATAGTCTTGAAAATTCTTCTTGCAAAGATAAAACTGATGGGTCTATTCTTCTTCCATAATAAAATCTTAAATCACCATTACCGTTGCATATAAATAAACCTTCAAGACTTGTCACTTTCGATGAAACTACATACAATAACTGAATTAAATGAGTTTTATTGTACTCAAATGATTTCTTTTTTCTATAATCGTTTTATTGTTATTGAGAGGTTTACTTGAAGTTCGGTGTCTAATAGGAACATCGCGTTTATCGATGTTGAGTTCCGAAACGAAGCCAGCGGCCTTTTGATTAATTGAAGTTTCTTCATTTTCTTCTATATGAACTAACTTCCCAACGGTATCGTTAGCTAATCCATCTGCAATGTCTACATTTGTTGTAACAATATAAGGTTTTCCAATTACAAAGATAATTTTATATGGCAATCCACCAAATGTTCCCTGTTCGTAATTAGTACAACCTGAAATAACGTCTATTGCAATTAAATCAAATTTATTTTAAGATTATTGTAAAATGTTTATGTTATATTCATTAATAGATACATTTTCATGGAATAATCTAGCATCGTTTGGACAACGTTGTGGGAATTCTACCTTTGTAAAAAATTTGGACTCAATAATCGCCAATTCTTCATCAATTAGAATAGATCCATTGCCAATTTTCGTGAGTATAGTAGCAAACGCAACATTAGTTTATCGCATAACTTCCGTTAATTCGTAGAATTCTAATCCTCGCCACAGCAGAGGTCCAACCATCCGTTCTTTTGGCTGCTTGAAGAATGGAGTTGCTCGAACTGGAGGTAATTGTCGCAAGTCTCCGATAAAAATAATGTCTAGTCCACCAAAATTATTATTAAAATTTCCAGTTATTTGCTTTAGTCTTAAATCAATTTGATTTGAAAGTTCGGCACCAATCATGCTGATTTCGTCAATTATTAACACTTTAACGTATTTAAATACGGAACGATACTGCTGTACCGTGTCCATTGATAATGGAATCATTTTAGTTAACGATATTTTCAATGCTATATGAATAGTAGTTCCATCAATTGCAACAGCAGCTTTGCCAGTCGAAGCACACGTAATGTAGCCATCATTGTATCCAAATCTCTTCTATATTTTCATAATCAATTTTTCTGCATCCAGCTTGTCCAGTATCTATTCATTTTTCGTTAGCAATTCTGATAAGTTCCCAAATCTGATCAAGGCTCATTATATTTTCTTTTTTTAACTATTTCTTCTAAACTTTTCAGTTAGCTAAACGTAAATCTTAATTAACAGCAACATTTGGATCTCTATATAATTCTTTAAAAGAATTTGCTCCAGAAATTTTGTAGCAACGTCTTGAATTTCTGACTCATCATCATTGAAGTATTCATCATTGCGATATAATTGTCGGCATATATCAATAGACTTTTGAATATCGATATCTGACACACATTCTTTTCATCTTTCTAAAATAGTCTTTTCGTTTTCGTCATAAAATGTTATGAATTTTATATCAGGTAAAATGTCTGTATCTTTATTTCTAAATAGAAATGCTAAATAACCATTCCTCTTCTATACTCGTTATAGTCCTGGGCTATTTCATAGTTTTTATAACAAATAATTCGCGGTTGTTTTCTTTCTACGTAAACTCTAGTATTATTTTTCGTATATTTAGAAACAAATTGTGCCAAAGAGACGTTTTCCAATTCTTCTGGCCGTTTTTGATATATTTCATACCGATCCTGCCTCAAAATGTCATGTGTATACTTAAACAAAACCAATTAGAATACAGTATCAAGATTTGACGCGTAGGAAGAGAAAGAGTCATGCGACGCGTGCCAGAGAGAGAGAGAGAGAGAGAGAGAGAGAGAGAGAGAGAGAGAGAGAGAGAGAGAGAGAGAGAGAGAGAGATCCTACGCTACAGGCACATCTTGCTCATTCTCTTTTTGCTGATGTTTCAAAATTCACAAACAATATCTTTGACCAACTCCCAAAACATTTGCACGTGTATTAGAGCCTGTACCGTGCAGCTGCATTTTCTTACTCATGCATTGTTTGCTATAACAGCGCAACTGCATTATCTTATTCATACTTTTTCGCTGATTATCAAATACAGAGAAAAAGATATTCGGTAATGAAACTGCTTGAGACCCAGGACAAAATTGACCAAAATTCACAATTTTTTATGTCTGAATTTCGCAGGATATCAAGTGTCGTCGATAAGCTCGTGAAGACCGAGCTCGAGCACTGTACACGAAGTCTCTTTCTTTCTTATCGCTTCTTTCCAATTTACAATTTTACAATTTCTTAAATAGTTACGAAAAATTAATTTTACCCCTGGCTATGGGGTAAGCACCCCTACAACCGATTCTCATAAGAGAATAAAAATTTCGTTATTTTTTCGATATCTCCAATATTTACGGAGATATCGCAATCTTTTGGCTTTTACCTGTTTAGCAAAAATTTAGTTTTCAACCTAGCGCGATGATTTTTGGACTGTAGGTGTATATTAACACACTCAATCAGTTGACATTGAAAAAAAAATAAATTTACTAAAATTCGTGATTTTTTTATGTCTGAATTAAGCAGGATATCAAGTGTCGTCGATAAGCTCAAGTACCGTGAACGACGATCTCAAGTATTTTTTATAGCGCTCTCTCTTTCTTACCGCTTATATTAATTTACAATTTAAAAATTTCTCCAATACGGATAATTGCGAATAGTGCTTAAATGTACATTTTTCCCGCTCACTTTTGCAAGTAGATGAATTCAGTATGTTGTTCATTTCAGCATCTAGTCTAGTCATCACGGTTCCGGGTGTTTGAACAGTCTTAAATATACACTAGTGGAAAAAATTAAAGGATAAAAAAAAAATTCTGAATTTTTAGAGGTTTTTTAAATGGCTGTATTTCCCTTAAAAATGGTCGTATCATGATTTTAAAAAAAGCATTTTAAAGCTTGATGTATTTAGTTTTAAGATCTTACAATGATACAATTTTTCAATCATCACGTACCGCGCAATCCTAAGAAATACTAAAAAAAATTTTTTCTCAAAATTTTTTCGATTCTTTTTTATGGTCCACCAACTTGGGAAAAATTTTTCGAATTTAACCACCATATGTGTCGAATAACTTGTTTATTCAGCTTCAATTTGCTTTTTTTAAAACTTCGATTCGACCACTTCTCGCTGAGATATCGAGCTTTGAATGGAAAGATCTTTTTTCTCTTTAATCATCAATGTCTTAGCAACCGCTTATTGTACAAGAAAATGAAGGAGGGTTTTGAAATCTTGAATAAAGTTATCACAAAAATCAGCGATAGTTTTTTCAAAAAACAATTTTTCTTTAGTCTTTACATTAATTTGAAAAAGCAAGAAAAAAATGGCCTTTGGTGGCTTTTCGGATAATCAGGCGTTTAGTTGGAAATATCGCGTAAACCTGTAATGTTAAGTGTGCCTTTTACAGTTCAATATGCCCACAAAAATCTCACAAAGTTTCAATTTGATCCATCAAACCGTTTTTTTGTTTCTTTCGATCGAATTTCAAAAAAAATTAAAGGATCACGACTTTGACGGTAATCGATCATAATCTTTACCAAAATGAAAAAAAATGTTTTTTTCGGTCTTTGACTGTAGTTTTATGGATAGAGATGTTCAAATTTATTGGAAAAAAAACATTTAAAGAAAATTATTTTTCAAAAATAAAATAAAAAAAAAATTTTTTTTTGAAATTTTTTTTTCTCACTTTTACAAAATTTAAAAGAACAATATTTTATCATTCTCAAGATGATTCTGTTGTTGCATTCCATGATTTTTCTGATTTGTAAACTGAATTGACTCAAACATTTATTTCAATTTAAAATGAAGTTTATATACCCAATCGTATTTCGAACTCGATCTACACGTTTTTCAGAAATTGCTTATTGTTAATTTTCGTGAGTTCTTACAACGCTAAAAAAAAAACAGTTTTTTTTCAAAACTACTCCTTTTGCATAAAAAAAACATTTAATAAATTTCCGTAAATCAAAACTTTATTTTGATTTCTTTTCATGGTAAGACGGCATTTAACAGAGCCGGAGGTTGCTCGCTTAGTCACTCTGCTTGAAGAGGGTTACAGTCAACGTGATGTTGCCAATCGGATGGGTGTTAGTCAATCTGTCGTATCTCGAATGAATGCTCGATACCAGGAGATGAACCAATACACTCGTCGTCCTGGACAAGGTCGTCATCGTATCACGACTGTTCGTGATGATCGGGCAATTGTCCGACAAGTTCGACGTGAGCCTTTCATCAATGCGAACATCGTGGCAAGAAATTTCCCAAATCGGGTACAACAGCAGCAACAGCGACAGCGACAGCGACACCATTTCTTCCCGGACAGTCATTAACCGTCTTCGTGAAACTGAGTTGAATGCACGCCATCCTAATCCTGTACCACTGTTGACAGCAAGACATCGCCGAGCTCGTTTAGCGTATGCAAACGCACGTCGAGCCTGGACATTAAGACAATGGGGAAACGTTTTATTCACCGACGAATCCCGGTTCAACCTTCACGGGAGCGATTGACGTCCCCTTGTTTGGTGTCGTCGTGGAGAACGTTTTCGCCAGAACTTTGTCCGTCCGATTGTTACCTACGGCGGTGGATCAGTCATGGTCTGGGGCGGCGTTTCGCGAAACTGGAGAACACCTCTGCTGATTGTGCGTGAAAACTTAACAGCTAGACGCTATATCAACCAAATTTTGAGGCCAGTTGTACTGCGCAGACGGCAACGACAGAGGGCATTTATTCTAATGCAAGATAACGCACGTCCACATACGGCCAACATCACCAGACGCTTTTTTGAACGGCATGACATCTCTCTGCTTCGGCACCCACCAATGAGCCCAGATCTTAACCCCATCGAGCATGTTTGGGACATAATGGGTCGTCGTTTGCGCAGAGAGTATCCAAATTTGCAGAACTTGGCCGCATTAGAGCGTGCACTTCTGTGCATTTGGAACGCTATCCCGCAACCTCAGATTGCCCGCTGCATCAATATGGCTGAACGCTTGGCAGCCGTAATTGAGAACAGGGGTGCTAATACCCGTTATTAACAATACGGATGAACGGTCTCATTTCTGCTAAAGAAACACACTAACACACATACAGACACACATACGCAGACATACACGCAAGAAGCGTAAATCCGACCGGGCAATCTCCACGTGGTACGCTTTGGGTAATGCGAATGCCGGCGGTTGTTTTTGATTAAATTTTTCTGCAGTTAAGAAAAAAAATTTTTTTTTTTTTTTAAATGTTTTTTTTTTCAATAAATTTGAACACTTCTATCCATAAAACTGCAGTCAAAGACCGAAAAAAACATTTTTCTTCATTTTGGTAAAGATTATGATCATTTACCGTCAAAGTCGTGATCATTTAATTTTTTTGAAATTCGATCTAATGAAACAAAAAAACGGTTTGATGGATCAAATTGAAACTTTGTGAGATTTTTGTGGGCATATTGAACTGTAAAAGGCACACTTAACATTACAGGTTTACGCGATATTTCCAACTAAACGCCTGATTATCCGAAAAGCCACCAAAGGCCATTTTTTTCTTGCTTTTTCAAATTAATGTAAAGACTAAAGGAAAATTGTTTTTTGAAAAAACTATCACTGATTTTTGTGGTAACTTTATTCAAGATTTCAAAACCCTCCTTCATTTTCTTGTACAATAAGCGGTTGCTGAGAGAGAATTTTTTTTTGATCCTTTAATTTTTTCCACTAGTGTATTAGCAGCATTATTGCACCCGCTATTTGCTAACACACTCTGGAGACGTTCAACATTCTCATGCGGCACAAGCACCATCTTTTTAGCGTGTTCCATGTCGTCTACTTACTAATGATACTAGCCAATAGTATACCAATAATAGGAGCTAATAAAACTGGTAAGAAACCACCGCGTTGTACAATGATTTTTTTCTTTTTCGACAGGCTCACACAAGGTTCGGCTAACTTCCGCAGTGTTTTTGTATGCCTGCGTAAGTGTGATTTGTGAGACTTCTCCAGCGGCACGTTACCGATCAACACATTCATAGCACACACAATTATGACGCACTAATTTCGAATCAGCCGTCTGCAAGTAAGCCTTTCGCTGTTTATCGTTCAAATGGAACAGCGCTTTTAAAATGACAGTGGCCTTACGCGCAAAGGGATGTCGTCTCTTAGACACACCCATCACAAGGAGACGATTGGTACCAGATTCAACGTGTCGCCACTATTCATCTTCTTATTCCGTGACATGTAGACGTAGTACACTTCATCGTCCGGAAAGATACAGGTGCGAAATCGGCAGTTGTCCGGTGTAGTCTGTTTTAAATCCAGCAGAAGGTATCCGTATGGTCTCGATGTGGCGTCCCAGTAAGCCTCTTGCAAAAATCGTGGATCCTCGGAACAGAGTTGACGCGACAGATGCTGTATCTGAGATCTATCTCGCAAATTTCTAAACACGACAATGTATTGTGCGTTTAGAGATATGTCACGCTGTCCTCTACCCTGATGAAAGACGTTCTTTGTGATGAATATCACCGAGAGCGGGTGATGGTGGGAGGCCTTCGAGAAAATGTCGACTATACTGCCGTTCGACGACGATTCTCGCATTAAGTCGTCAATGATCACGAGTTTCGGTCTGGAATCACTGGCCCAGTCACTAGTCTGCAGTAAACCCTCGCGAAATTCCACCTTCTTGCTTTGAAGATCCTTGTAGCTCTGCTGCCACTCTGCGTAGTAGATAATGACACGTTCGATTTGGGTATCGCACAGATGATCAAGATTCTTTAGGAACTTCTTCACAAATACTGTTTTACCACATCCTGTAGGATCACACAGCATGGAGGTAAACGGATGTTTCCATCGCGTATCCATAACTGCTACTGAGACAATCATGTAACCAACACTTCACTTTAACCTTCACATATAAGGCAACCAACCAACCAATCAGCTTAGCGGTGGAGCGATGGATGACCGACCAATCACCTTTCATGTAACACAGTGCCATCTATAGTTACACAATAGAAGTTTTTTTTCATCCACATGCATAAGAATTAGGTATGGTATAAGGAATTAAGAAATTTGAAGAAACAATGAAAGTAAAAAATACATTTATTTAGAAAAAAACTATAAGTGCAAACCATTTGTTATTTAATAGACAGTTTATTGAGTTTTTTAAAAATACAGCAGTAATAATGCTATTAGTTCTTAAAACTCTCATTCAAAAATGCTCTCGATCACGGGCTATTTGTTTCCACTCTCCACGACGTGCTTTTTTATATGCATACACCCATACACACATTGAATCTAAGAAAAGTTGTAATTTGTTGGCTTGGGCACTCAGCTTATCGAACAAGTTAGTATCCTTCGTCAGTGCAGAAGATACCTGAGAAGGAAGAAAAATTTAGAATTCTTCATCGAGAACTGCCACAATCTTCGAGCCAAAACGTGTCTTGACTTCTCTTAGTGCTGTCACCATGTGATGACGATCAACCTCCAGCTCAGATACCTTCTTCGTTGGAAGGTAACCTCCACTAGCAATCTTGTTCAGACCTTCTAAATCCATCTAAATATATAATGTACATCATTTTATTATTATATTATTTAAATAATAATAATAATTATAATTGATATACATACTTTTTCTTTTAAAATATATGAAAAAAAATCGTGCAGTTCCTCTTTAAAGCTATACCGTGTAGCTAGTCAAATACTGGTAATTTGCAGTGTGAACACGTTGACTATAGTTAAATATAGACCCCCCACGACTAGCGCTATCATTGTGACCGCCCACCACCACCACCAGCTACATCAGTACAAACAGCCAATCAGCTCGACGGCAACGTACCTTGTCCAATCAGGTTAATGGTAGTGTGTCGTGGCCAATCAGCACGATGTCAGCACAATTCTCAGCCAATAAATAGTTTTTTCTTTTGTAGTGTCGTCTATACACAAGTTTTCGCCACATGTAACTACAGGCTGTCAGTTACCGATATCTTATAGCCATACGGATAACTTATGTCTAACTCTGTAAATCTTCGTTTGCTATATGGTTTGCATGTCTTTGTCTCATTCTGAGATATCGCGTCGTGAAATGCCGTTGTACGTATAGCAGAATTCGTCAATACTATGTCCAGGTGTGGAGAAACGATCATCTCTCGAATCGAATCAAAATTGACTTGTTCACTGTTCGTATAGTTCAACCGAATCCCTTTAACCTTGCATATACACTCCTCTTCACCATCCGATTTTTTACATTAAAGATTGTCATCGTTATTGATGTTTAATATAGATTGTTTTTTCACTGTCTCCTCGGTTAAACGAACTCGTCCACGACCGGCCACACCTCGGACAACACCACAATTAACGGATAACCTTTCGGTGTCATACACACTGTCGGTGTACTCCCAGCCGATCAGATACCGAAGGTGTGGGCGAAACCGACAGCGTTCGTTATAAACTCGGATGATCATACGAAGTCGGGTATGCATTGGGTTGTCCTGTACGCTGACAAATCTTGCAGCGCATTTTATTTTGATAGTTTTGGTCTCCCTCCATTCATACCCGATCATATAAATCGGTTGCGAAAAAATTGTAAACAATTTCGCTGGAATAATATTCGACTACAGAGCGACTCTTCCAAAGTGTGCGGTCAGTATTGTATTATGTTTCTGCATTATATGAGCGCGGGTCTGGGTTACAATAAATTTCTCGAGAGTTTCTCTGATAATCTGCAAAAAAACGATGATGTAGTCCGGCAGTATGTAGACTGTAAAGAAAGAAAAAATGCTGATAAAAATTTTATCGGAAGCGGTGGTTGCATTGTCAGATGCTTGCAAAGCTGCAGTTCTAAGATGTCATTGTTGTAGCGCAAGATGATACGGTGAGAGACAGCGTTTTTTTTCTTCGAATGTTTGCTGCTCAATCAGAGTTAATGCACTCTCTTTGTTCCCCCTCCGATGAGCGTCGCATACGTGGCAGTTACCACCTCCACAGCCACCATCTCCACCATTGCCTATACTACATACCAAGCGCTCGGAGTAGTTTAGTGGTTTCAAAGTGGTGGTAGAGGTGACAGCAACGACATGGCACACCAAAAAGAAGACCGGTTTCAGCTGCTGAATACTCTATACACTTTAGACAAGTCGTACGCAACGGAGATCATTGTCGGCCTGGAATACACCACCTTCAGAGACGAGTACTACGAGCCTGTGGTACGCCTATTGGGCGACGACTCCAATGGAATCGTTTTTACCTACGATGGATGGCTGCAATTCAGAGACTGCTTCAACGAATGTTTCAAGTATCTTTGTGGACACAGCAGCGAAGATATGACGGGTCAACAGATTTGCGGTACAGGATGGATAGCAAAATTCACACACAGTGGAAAAGACAGGGGTATCGAAATTGAGGATAATACTCCTCCTAGGACACTTGGAGTTCTCAGCAAACGCTATTGTGCAACTATTATTATGAATAAAGTTAAGTTTCTTCGTTTGAATGAGTATATTGTGAAATGTATTGATGCACGCCTACAATATCTTAAGCTTGTAGCGGGCAGTGTAAGTTCTGTTGCCAGAGAGACTGTAGAATACATTAAGAGTGTTGATCTAGACAATATACCACTCATGAATACTGGTGTGTATACAACGACTTTTGTCAAACAAATTATTAATCTGATTGATGATAAATGGTTCGATATTATTACAGCCAGTGTGCAAACGCGGCCGAGAAAATTGAAAGACCAAATTCCGTTTAGTCGAAATGATATTGTCGATGTATTTTATCAGCTTGCGTCACAGCACCTCGATGTAATTGTCGACTTACTAAACAGACACAACGAGTGAAATAATGTTTTTTTTTTTAAATTTTTGATATAACCAGATTTATATATATATATATATATATATATATATATACATATATATCTTAATACCGTATATCGCAATGATAATTGAATAAATAATTGATTATTAGTGAATATAAAAATACTTACCTTCTTTTTATTTATATCCTTACCATTTATCCATTTCCATGGTGCATTCTGTATACATTTCATACAATCTTTTATTCAAACTTAAGCGTAAAAAAAAGAACGGAAAGAATAAAAAAAGACAGAAATAAAAAAATAATATAAAAGGTGGAAGAAGGGAAAGGGGGGCCGTTACCCCCTCCCCGCCGCCGGAGCAGTCTCTCCTCCCGCGCGCTGTTTCATTACCGAATTTCTTTTTCTCTGTATTTGATAATCAGCGAAAAAGTATGAATAAGATAATGCAGCTGCGCTGTTATAGCAAACAAAGCATGAGTAAGAAAATGCAGCTGCACGGTACAGGCTCTAACGTGCAAATGTTTTGGTAGTTGGTCAAAGATATTGTTTGTGAATTTTGAAACATCAGCAAAAAGAGAATGAGCAAGATGTGCTTGTAGCGTGGGATCGCACGTGTTTAGGGCTAAGAAAGTGTCGCACCTCTGGAAGAGAGCAGCCATCAGTGATGGTTTAACTCTCTCCGGGTGATTTGACTCGCCACTGTGGGGGGATTACTACTTTCATTTTATGGCCATTTTTTGGTCTTTGAAAAACTTTTATTTGCATTTTTTTCAATCAGGAGTCGTTATTCATAAACCACGTAGCCTGTTCAGGGGGGGGTCCATTGAAAGACTACGATGAGCCACGTGGGGGGAGAAGGGGTTTTATACTGTTTTAAAAAGCCCGCACGATTTTCATAGCTACAGCAGAACTTAAATGAGTGCGAGAAAAAGAGCGCGAGCGAGCGGGCGAGCTTAAGCCTGTAGCGCGCGTGGCCATCAGGCGTTCTCCCTCTCTCGTTATGTTTTGTTTTTTGCGGACGACAAGACGCGGCGGGTATTGTGCACGTAATCGTAGTGTTAGTCTTAGTACTGTATAAGTGAACCACTGCAATTATTCACGATGTCATTGTATAATAAATTATACGAAGCTTATCGTAAGTGTTATTGTAGTAGTCTTTCGAAGGAGAAAATACAAAATAACGTAAACGATCTGTGGAGCTGGTTTAAAGCAGATAAAAATGCATGCCCTGCTAATGTTGAAAAGAAAATTACAGAGTATATATTGTCATTCCTTGTTTATAAATTGTTATATCACACTGATTTTCTATTTATATGCTTGCGATTAATTTTTGCTTTGTATTGATATGATAGTAGTTCATTATTTTTTTTAGAGCTCGCGTAGTATTAATGAGACGTCAAACAAACCGGATTATGTGTGTGGTATAGCTAGTGGTTCGAGTGTTCTTTTACTATCAACATCAGATGTATCTAATTCAGAAATGTCTCAATCTACTCGAGTCGACGATGCTATGGAAAGTGCAATAACAATTAATTACGCAAAGTACAAAGAGTAATTTACTTTTAATAATTACATTCAGAAGTAATTATTATATGCCATTTCTTTTTAGTAAACGAACATGCAAGCACCGTTGAAATTGAAGCACGCGAGGGACAGCATATTAACGGAACAGATTGTGCAGTGGGCAGTTCTACTTCGGATCGCGTTTACGTTACTCCCGTATAAGATATACTAAAAAGTAAGATTAATTTTTTACGCAAACAGCTTATAGCAGTAATTGAGGGGTGTGATTCTGGTCTTAGTGCTTCACCTGACATCCAAAAAAGTATTGACAAAATGAAAATAGAATTGAAAAATTTGGAAAAGACGCTGAAAGAAAAAGAAAATAAAGCCAAGCGTTCAAAAAAATATAGACATGAGAGAAACGATACTCTGAAAAAAATTAATTAATTATTTTATTTTAATTTCATGATATTAAGTTTTGAAAATTATACCGCTGAATTACTATTTTACATGTCAGATACAAGAAAATCCAGGTCGTCCGCGACTGGAAGAAAATCAACCAGAACTTTTAAAAGCGATTTCTAATATTGCAATGTTTAGGGGGGCTGCTGACGATCGACAACACTCAGAGTTAGTTCGGAGCTGTAAAACATTGGACGAATTGCACACTTAACTTCAAGCGCAAAGTTTTGAAATATCAAGAAGTGCCACGTACTTTCGGCTCCTTCCTCGAGATTCGCATACTTCCGAAGGCACAAAGCATATCACGACAGTGCCAGTAAAGCTTCGTCGCGCTCAAGCCGATTAAAGGAAATCGCATATTGATGGAAAATTTTGCACTGCATCAATAAGGTATTCATAATTGTATATTTTATAATTAATTAAAAAAAATATTAGCAATCAGATACAGTTAATTTTGTTCTATATGTTTGTAATAAATTATCTATATTTTTATAAAGTATTTAAACTTGACCATTTGAAACTTTGAACTTTTTTTAAACTGTATATTCAGAATATAATTTTCTCACATGTCTTTGGAACAATTAATTTCAACTCTGGGTTCTAGGCAAGTAGCTGTGATATCACAAGACGATAAAAGTAGAGTACCGATTGGTATTACGGCTGCTAATAAGCAAGCACCGTTGTTGATGCACTTAGAGTATAAAGTGAGATTGCCGAATCCTAACTGGGTCGTAGCGCTAAGTCTTAAACTCATACCAAGCGTATACGCGGGTATAAAAGTCATAGAGGGCAAAATCGGCGATCCTAAGACTGTCGCATAATCAGGGCCTACCTATAGCCATTCGAAGTGTCAGACATTGTTCAAGTACTGCCTCAACACATGCTTTTGATTTCCGAGCAATTTTACGCCTAGAATCCTTTAAAGACATACATTATGGTATATAAATTAAATAGATTGAATATATAATATCTTTCAAATTTCGATTTATATGTGAAAAAAATGTTATTTCTGTTATTTAGAAAATAATCAAGAGCAGGTGAAACCAGTAGTGGTAATCATGTCAGATGGTGGACCTGATAAAAATCTACGCTATAGAAAAGTTATTGATCATGCAGTAGATTATTTCCAAACTTATAATTTAGATGCCTTCTTTTAATAACCAACGCTCTTGGGCGAAGCGCTTACAATCGTGTGGAAAGACGCATAGCTCCCTTGAGTCACGAGCTGTCTGAATTGATTGTACCTCATGATTACTTTGGTTCCCATTTGAATAGTTCTGCTGTAATCATTGACGAAAGTCTTGAATTGATCAATCTTGAATTTGCTGGAAAAACGCTAGCTGACGTATGAAGTCAAGTCGTCATTGGTGGCTATAAAGTTACAGCAGAATATGTCGATGTAAAAGGTACTGTTGAAGAGCCAAATTCTGTTTCATTTGAATGGTATGACGTACACGTGCGAGAGAACCAGTATTTTCTACAGGTAATAAACTTATATTGTGTTTTCTATTGAAACTATACTTTTAATATTGTACGCACATATCTCCTTTATTATTAATTAAATCCTAGATTATCAAATGTGCTGATAGAGATTGCTGTGGAGATTGGAGAAGCAACTTAAAAGATCTTCATTTCCATTATGCAGGACAGATTATGATACATTTGAAATTCCTGCCCCAGAAGATGCTCACGAAAAAGATAGCTTTTGCGACCTCTTTCTCAGACAAGCTATTGGCATAAAGCCGACGACTGCTGCAGGCCTACCTGTACCATATGATTTTTACTATCCCTTAGTACGTAATGATTTTACTGGTAAGTTATACAAGTTTTTTTTTAATTTCATATTGTTATTAATATTTTATGATTAATAGATTATAATTTGATGTATACTATAGGAAGAACCTGCGATTCTTGCGGCAGGTAAATAAAAAATGTCGTGCAAAAAAGGTTTTTACTATTAGAATGGTTTGAAGACGACGTCGAACTAGACGAAAACACGCTTCAACCCAATTATTAAACTGAAGAGATTTGTTTTCCTGTGACACAGGATTTGCATGCATGGCTAGTTTCGTTTTAAATTTGCATATTAATTTGATCTTGATCGTTAAATGAAAAGTGGACAGGCTTTTATGATTAGATTCGTATGTTCACTTGGATATTCTGCTAAATGCAAACAGAATATAAGTTGCTTTATACCTAAAATGCTGCTCCTATAACTCCACAATTGAACAACGAGATGATATTTGGAGCATAATTGCGTTATGTACATATTGTATATTCATAGCTATTAAGGAAAAAGTGAAATTTAGAAATCCGACATAATCACCTCAAATGTTTATTTATTTTTTTTGTAGGATGTTGTGAATCCAAGTAACGGACTGATTGGTACTCTCTTGCGAGATCACCATGTGTGGGGCTCGGCGGAGGCCACCCCTATCCACTAAACATATCTCCCTATACGCCCGACACCAGCCCCATACCGTTTATTACATTACTTGGATCTGATCCACTGTTCTTTGCGCGTCTTTTTCAAATACATTCCTTACTTCCGGTCATACAATACTACTACCATATTCTCTCTCTCCCCTCTCTCTCTCTCTCTCTCTCTCTCTCTCTTTCTCTCTCTCTCTCTCTCTGTCACTCAGTTATCCGGACATCCATAGACGTTCTTACTTTGTAGGATACTAAAAATGTATGATGCGATGTTTGTCCAAGCGTCTATTGTTGTCGTTATCAGTGTCGTCACGTTGTCTGGTATGATCGTAGTACCCAGTAGTATCTCTAGTCTCTGTCGCTGCTCGGCCCAACAGTCGTACACGAAGAACGTGTGCTCTACGTCGTTCCAGGCTTGTCCGTAGTACGTACATTCCGGTGTTATTACTTTGTTCATTATATGGAGATACTTTCAAAAGTACCCGTGTCCAGACAAGAATTGGGTCAATTAGAAGTCTACCTCACCGTGCTTCCTCTCCTTCCAGGGTCCGACCTCCGGTATCATTCTGTGCTTCCAACTTCCTTGACCGTCCGTTGTCCATCTCGTCTACCATTCTTTAGTCGTCCTTATCCATTCCTCTGTCGTAGCGTCTGCCCTCCCTACGTTGGAACTTAGAGCGTACAAGCGTTTCCGCTCATGTGCAAACAGATCGATCGAGATTACGCCCGCTATCACGAAAATCTCGTTTTTTGATACTGTTTGGTACGCGCACGCGATTATCAGTGCTCCTATTGGCTGAGCGCTCGTCATAGTATTCGTCCGTTTCTTTATTTTTGGCGCGTCCGCTCATACCTCGGCTGTTCATGAGTAATCGACGTATACTTGGTCTCGGTCCTTGCGTATTGGCCATAAGCCTACTCAAGGCCTTTGTCGTCTCTACTACTTTCGTCGCCGCGGTACGCATGTATGACCAGAAAGTCAGTTTCGTGTCCTTAGATACTTGGCTTCGTTTCTGGTCGTCTTCTATTCCGTACCCGCAGTCATTGGTATAGTCGTGTCTATCCGTTTTCTTATGAGTAGCAGTAATTCAATCTTTTGTAGTTCCAGTTAAAGTCCGTGGTCCGTCATCCATGTGCTTACGCCCTTCATCACCTGGTTCAGGTGGGTGTCGCATGCTGTTATTGCCACTGCCACGTCGTCCACGTATGCGATAAGGCACATGTCAGTTGGCATGTCCAGTTTTAATAGTCCCTCGTACGGGGTGTTCCAGGAGTCGGGACCCAGGACTGAACCCTGCGCGACTCCTGCTGTCAGCTTTTTCCGTCGTGTACCGTCCTTGTCTCAAACGTCAAGTATCGGTCCCTTAACCCTTTTAGTCACGCAATTGAATTCACTTGGTTATGGAAGCCCAATATGGGTTTTTGAATGTAGAATCCGAATCTGATGTCACAAATATGATAAATATAAACAACCCCTCATATATGGCGATCACCACCTTTATAGTCGTGTTAACCCTTTCAGTCACGTTATTAGATCGCCAATACAAATTTAACGTTTATGTACTATTTCTATGTTTTTGAGGTCGCTGAACTTCATGCTTTATAGCTAGTGAAAATAATCAGTATTTTTTGTCATATAAAATAATGACACCGTAGAGTCACCATATTGAATTTCCTATATAAAATAAACCTTTATATTACGTAGCATAAAAATTTTAAAAATCTAGAAAAATAAAGAAATATATATATTGATACACGTAAAGGCACATACAAAGAGAAAATAGTCATTTGTTTATCAATTCGGCCGCCATTTTGAATCCGCCGTTATACTTTTCTGTTAATACAATGATACTAATGTTATCTAGAACAATCAGTTAATGATTTCCAAGTATTTTTTGTACATGTTCACGATTATATTTTCGCGCTAACGAATTAGATTCTCGAAAACTCACTTTTTTCGTATGTTTCTGTTTATAATAATAATTTATAAAATATCATCAGCATTATAAATAGTAAGGCTATGTGTATCTAAAAATACAAAAAATCCAAGAATAAAGCATGATATTGCAAAGATATTGAGGTAAAAAAAAAAAAATTAGGTAGCCGATATATCGGTTCCTGTGACTGTAAGGGTTAAGTAGTCCCTTACAACTCGCAGGATATAGGCAGTCACCCGGAAGGTTGTCTCCGACGCCTTTAGAATGTCCGTCCACCTCACAAAGTTGAAAGCGTCCCGTACGTCCAGTGTTACCAAGAGTACCAGTGGTCTAGCTCCATGACATATGCCATTTACCTTGTTTGCAATTTGTAGTACGTCCGTTATTGCTTCGATTTTTGAGCGTCGCCGTTTAAAACCGTGCTGTTTATCCGAAAGGTTTCGGTCGCAGCAATAGTTCGTACAAGTTTCCTGGCATATTCAGGAGGCTCAGGAGCCTATAGGAGGATGACAAAGCCGGATCCCCGTTCCCTTTGGGAATGAGGATGAGCCGCGCGCTCTTCCATGGCCTGCATGATCACCTTTATTGAATATGTAATATGATCACCTCTATTAAATATGTAATCACTTCTAGTAATATTGATGTCATTAGAAATATTAATTGTATTATACTTACAACCATTTACGCTAAATTCAATAACTTGAGTAATTTTTCTGCACATTGTATACTTTGCTCCTTCTACGTGTTCTGAACAGTCTTTTTTTAAAGCATCTGGTGGATTTTTTTCTGCACATCTACTATCTATATGACTGTTACATTCATAGCACCGTAGACTCTCAACACCTAAACATAAGTCAATGTTTTATATGTTCACAAACAAGAGGTATACATTGCAGTTCAGAGAACTCTTATGAAATTAAAGTAAATTAAATTTATATTAAAAAATACTGACTATCACTAACTGAGGAACTGTACCATTAACTGAACCTAGATAACTAAGTACATAATTAATATATTACTAGTAATTTAGACAAGTAATTATAACTTTACATAAGTAGTTTTTTTCTTTATTTATGAAGAACCTTTAAAACGTGGTTTCTAGCGGGTGAATAGCGTTAGGAAAATCAACTTTGTAAATTGGAGTCAGCTCACATGCGGTTGCGATGGAACATACGTCGCGATCAGGAAATTTGCAGTAAGAATCTCCGTTCCTAGACAGAAGCATAGCTAAGTCTACTGAGTATGATTTACCGATCTAAACGCAAGACACACGAAAACACGTAGTAGACTATTTGACAGATATAAAGACTATCTTCGATCGTACGATCCCGGTGCTTGGTGCAATCCAGAATTAGGCTCAGCACTTCACAATATACTTCCAATATTGCAGATTAAAATTTGTAAATCAAACATCTTTACGTTCCAAGAATTACAGGCAGTAGAAGTCCGTAAAGAAAAGCGCTTAGCGATATAGGTTGTATAAACCGCAACCGAACGCAGAGCACTTTTTTACCAGACTTGGCGTATATGAATCATCGAGCTACTATGCAAATACGAAATGCGTTGGCAAACTTGTGCATAGAAGAGGGCAAGGAAAAATTTTTGCCCGAAGAGGAAGCCTTATTGAAAAACCTTAAATTAGATTCAGATGAGAATCAAATGTGATTTTGGCGTGACTTTCAAATGAGACTCACCTGAGTCTCATCTGAAAATCACGCCAAAATCACATCTAATTCTCATCTGAATCTAATTTAAGGTTTTTCAATAGGTAGATAGCAATAACAAGCCCCGATCATCGGGAAACTGGTAGTTAACAAATACGAATACACTAAACTTAGCTAACAACAGAATAGGTTTGCTGGCGCAGATAATATGCTACAAGTGTGGAAAACAGCGAGATTTTTTCAGAGTGTGTTCCAAAAGGCTAGTTAATATAGTTAATAGCGAATGTTACGACGAGCCAACGGCAAGCCACCTTGGTCGCATAAAGATACAAAAGCACAGAGTAAATTTACTATACTTCTGGCCATCTATTAATAAAGATACCGTATATTACGTCCGAATATGCCAGATATCTCCCCCTCTCTCTCTCTCTCCCTCTCTCTCTCTCTCTCTAAAATAAAAGCAACTGCTCTACTCACAGTTATTTTGAATTATAATTTCTCCCGTCGGTGTAAGATGAATACCAGAGCTATCAAAGCTGAAACCTAATAATAGATTCCATGGCATACTAACACTCTTTTATTTCAAAAAATAATTATAACTATTGGCAATCAAATCCAAACCCAAGTCTTACGTTAACAATTAATTGATAATAGCTTAATAAATTATGATTTCGTTACAAAAAAATGCCATTTACTTACATAATATACAGTACGATTTCGTTACAAATAAAATTTGAATAAGGTGGAGAAATAATCACTACGAGTACAAGATCATTTCTCCACCGCAGTTAAACCAAATCTTATATTATATTAAAGTGACATATCCAAATTTTCTCCGGTTCTCCGGTTCTCCGGTTCTCCGGTGCATTTTTTTGAAATTCATATTTTTTTATAACTATAACGACTATTCTAATAGGTTTTTGGATTTGTAAAGCATATAGTCTTTGAGTAACGATTTTGGAAACGTCTGACCGAACGCCGAAGCGAACTGCGAACCTCCACTGAAACTCATCAGACCAACCTTACAAATCATATTTAATTAAATTCTAATCTAATATTATTTTATTCTGTCTAAACAATTTTATTAAACCTAAGTATCAATTACACGCTAAGTATCAAATCAGTGTATTTTAAGCAGAGCTGTCGATCTGAGGAGCTCCGACTCGCCCAAGACTCCGCTGTCGACTGAGGCCTGCCGCGTTACGCTGCCGCTTATATACGGCAAAACTGCAGAGTCATCTTCAGAGCCGCACATCCACCTTGAATTATTTGATGATCCTGAAGAGCTCCGACTCGCCCAAGACTCCGCTGTCGACTGAGGCCTGCCGCATTGCGCTGCCGCTTATATACGGCAAAACGGCAGAGTCATCTTCAGAGCCGCTCATCCACCTTGAATTTTTTGTTGGTCCTGAGGAGCTCCGACTCGCCCAAGACTCCGCTGTCGACTGAGGCCTGCTGCGTTGCGCTGCCGCTTATATACGGCAAAACGGCAGAGTCATCTTCAGAGCCGCTCATCAACCTTGAATTTTTTGATAATCTTGAGGTGCTCCGAACCGTCCAAGACACCGCTGTCGACAATGATTACTACAAAATTTACCGAAAGTGCATTTAAAATTTTGCGAATCTCTGTGAATCTGGAAGAATCCAAATTTAAATAAAACGTGTGGAATATGACCTACCAGCGTTTGCCAACTTATTTACGTTGCCCGACTCTCACGACGGGGACGTACTGGTAAGTTAAATTTTCGAGATTTATGTGTTTCTTTCAGCGCTGCATTTTTATATATCTATAATTTTCATATATCTCTGCTGCCGATTTTACTTTGTTCCAGCGCTGCACTATAAAAAGGCTGCTGCCGATAGTTTTGATTTCAGCGCTGCACTACAAAAATGCTGCAGCCGATAATTTTGGTTCCAGCGCTGCACTACAAAAATACTGCTGCCGACAATTTTGAATCCAGCGCTGCACTATAAAGATGCTGCAGCCGATTTTTTGTTTAGCACTAAATTATAAAATACTGCTGATGTTTTATACTTTTTTATAATTTTTTATCGATTTTTTATAATTTTTTATAATTTTTATAATTTTTATAATTTTTTATAATTTTTTATCGATTTACCTCAGTGTTGTCTCATCATCGTCATTTATCTATTTATACTAATATTTTATAATACTTCTTGAAACACTATATTTTTAGTATAAACTTTTTGATCTTTAGTCAATTTATTCTTTATTTCTGCATTTTTCAGTAGCAAAATTTTTAAGTATTTTCTATCTCTTGTTCTTGATAAAGCAACATACAATTGACCGTGACTAAAAACAGGCGATGGCAAATATATACCAACTTGATCATAAGATTGTCCTTGAGATTTATTAATTGTCATAGCAAAACCTAATCGAATAGGAAATTGTTTTCTGCGCATATTAAATGTTATTTCTTCTTTGGATGGTGACAACGTTATTCTTGGTATCATAACTAATTTTCCTATATTTTTTCCACTTAAAACTTCGGCTTGAACTGAATACTGAAATAATTTTTTTATTGCTAATCTTGTTCCATCGCATAAACCTTCATTTAAATTTAAATTTCTTAAAAGTATAACCATTGCACCAATCTTCAAATGTAATTTATGTGGTGGTAAACCATTTGGACTTAATGAATTTAAAAATTCTGTTGGTAACATAACATCCAAATTCTCACCATTATCATCTTCTGCCGTATCTATACTCAAATATTCATACGATTCTCCTTCCATTATCTTCAAAATTTCATTGTTAATGTTCGTTACATCGCTGTTTTTGGGAGACAAAATAACTTTATCTTTTAATTTTTTATCACTTATTTTTATAACATTTCCAAAAATTTCTTTAATGATATCTTCTTCTTTCGTTATTAAATTGTAACGGTCATTATTGGGTCTAGGGAGGTTTTCGAATTTAGCGCTGCGATGCGAGCGACATGGAGTCGACTAGATGGTGAGCGTCGGGGGAGATATGTAGGTAGAGGAGAAGGTGCAAAGGCCGGATCAGGCAGAACGCTAGGAGAGGCCCGAACGATTAGTTGGGCTCTCCAAAATTTGGAATAGTGTCGACTGGAAGAGAAACTGCGAAAACCCAAGAAGGACTCTTCTACTGCATCAGAGGCTCGTCGCTCTAAGGTGGCTACCAGGGAATCGTAGCCCTGGGAAGGGTATCTATCGCTTAGCCGTCGAGACGTGGCTCCGGTCTCGACGTACCCACAAGGTCTAACACCAGCCTACACGCCAACGTCACCACCGCGAGCGCGTCATCTGTCGACGTATTTATAAGCGGTAAAGAAATATATTTAAGATCTTGCATGTCGAGCCGGCTATTCAAATAGCAACGAAACAAGATTTTGTTTGAACGAAGCGATCCCCGGTTCGTTTATAATTATAGCGTGCTGCGCAGATCAATATCTGTATGTGAATGTGTGTGTGAATTGACGAACGTGCGTACGCGCCCATAGTTTTAGTTTTAATTCGACTAACGACGCTATCCCGGTTGTGCCTCGCAAAATTTTGTACTCACGATATTATTGTAATACCATTATACTGGAAATAAATATATATGTATGTCTAAATTCCCCAGGACATTCCTGTGTATTTTTACATGGCGCTCAACGAACGGGCAAAGTTTGCGAGAGTACAATTGTCATAGATCGTCGTAATAAAATAATTCATTTGTGATAGCGCATGGTTCTGACGAGAACTGGTAAAGGAAAGGACATTTCCAAAATGACGGACCCTCAATTGATTGAAGAGTTACGAGAGCAAATCGCGAGACTGTCTGCCGCCCAGGCTGCAGCAAATAACGAAAACGAATGTTTGAGAAGGCAAATCGCATCGCTCAAAGCTAAAAACAAAGACCTCCGCGACGATAATAGTAGCGGTAAATCGTACAATGACCATGATACGCAGACCGATCAGGGAATAACCCCGCCTGGAGATCATGACAACTCAGACGCACCGAGACCTAACAATAATAATCAAAATTCAAATGTAAACCTCGATTTGGTTAATGGCATTCTAAGTCATTTTGAGACGCTTCATGTCTCCATAGTTCTGCCTACTTATGACGGAGAAAACGGCAACCCTATACAATTCATTGAAAGACTGGAGAAATATTTTATCCGAAAAAAAATAAAAAACGAACAAAACTTGCTCGTGGTTGAAGTTATTGTAATACCATTATACTGGAAATAAATATATATGTATGTCTAAATTCCCCAGGACATTCCTGTGTATTTTTACAAAATCATTAGGAATTTCAATTAGTTCATGCTCTTTCTCATAGGACGTAGTCGTTTTTCCTTCACCCACATTTAGTAACCATTGTTTAAAATCGTCATCATTATTAGATACTCGTAAATTTTCGTTTAATGTCATACGTGTAAAATTAGTCCATAAATTACTTTGTTTAACTGAATTCTCAATAACTTGTATTCGACTTCCGTGCCGAACAACTGGTAATGTTTGTCTAAAATCTCCTGACACAAGCATAACTTTACCACCGAATGCATCTTTGTCACTACATAAATCCTGAAGTAGACGATCTACTGCTTAATCCCAAATAATAATTCGTACTTCTTTCAATTTTTTACTGTACTCAGAGTTGTGTTTTATGTTACATGTGGTAGCGTCTGTAATATTAAGTGGTAATTTAAATGTCGTATGAACTGTTCTCCCATTACTCAATAAATTTGCCGCAATACCTGTCCATGCAACACACAAAAATAGTATATTTGACAGTTTTAAATAGTCGATTAAAACATGAAGTAAATAACTCTTTCCACTTCCTCCAGGTCCATCAATAAAAATGCAATTATTCTTTTTGTTATTTAAACATTTCAAAACAGTATCGTAAATTTTTTTTTGATTTGATTTTAGTGACGCAACTTTTGATTGCAAATCATCTAATACGTTTTTTTTATCAAAAATTACTGGTGAATCATCATATTCTTCTATGTATGAAGTCAAAACTGGTAAATTGAAATCAGATAATTTATACCCATTAATTTGTAAATTTTTATCAATTGTATTTAGAGCAATGTTTTCTCCAATGCTTTTTTCGTACTTAGGGTGATAAAAAAACTCTTTGTATTTTTCATACAACTGCCTTGTATTAATAGGGTTATGATAAATACATATGAAAGCAAATAGTTCGCAAAGTGCAACAGGAAATTGTACTTGTTTTGCTTCATCTAAACATCTATCCCATTCTTGGTCTTCGTCAACTAACTTTTTAGCTACAGCAGCTTCATAAAAAGTATTATGCACGACATCATTTACAGTACGCAATTGTTCAAAAGAAGTTGCTCCTTTAATATGTAAAAGTAATAACCTTATAAAATACCGTTCTTAGGATTGACTAAATACATTCTGCTTAACACGGGCTTTTTAGTTTTTTTTCGCTTACTCCACATTTTTGATTTATTATCAAAAACATAAAATACTGGTATTTCAGAATATAAGTATTTTGAAGCTTCTGAATCTATTTGATTCAATTTAAAATAAGCAGTTAATTCTGTTTCGACATTTTTAGTTATTATCGTTTCTTCTTTACCTTTTTCAAAAAAAACATTTTGTCCATCTTCTTCATGTACAGGTAATTTTTTTATTGTATGTGATATTTCATTTAAAGTATATTCTAATAATCTAAACATAGCTTCCGGTGCACATAAATATCTTTTGTATTAAGATATTGCCTTATTTCATCGTATTCGTATTCATCAGTATTATCAATATTTCTCACATGCAAAAATTTTTATTTACATTTGCCCCATTGGTTGATTTTAAGAAAGCATATGCTACTTTTACCTCATTTTTCAGGCAAAAGTCAAACTTTTTGGTCGGGGATGAAACAAACTTTATTTTCTTTTAATTAATTCATAAATAATGGTAAAAGATAGTGTAAAAATATTGTATCAAAGTGTATTCAATTTGCTTTAATAATAAAAAAATGTAATATTTCATTCAAAATTTGAGCCTTTTTGTATTTTTGTAACTCAAGCTTTAATTTTTTACCGTAAGATATATAAATGTAAGTGTATATAACACATATGTATATACATTATTATTAAAATTTATACGCAATGACATTATAATACTAACTTCTATAGATTTGTTTATAAAATAACTAATCTTATGACGATAATGTAATGATGCATCATTGTCAAAAAATTTTTACATGCTTACAACTCCGTTTTTATATTACATTTATTAATGACGCGAAATCGTTAATATTGCATGAAGGTTAAGTGTTTGATATTACTCCTGTAAACGATTTATATTGCAAGTATAAACTGTTGCAGTAAAAATATATTTATAAAATGTTTATTTCAGAAAATTCAACACAAAAACAACAGCATTCATCCTCTGATCAGCAAAAAACATTCCTGCACAAAACATGGAAAAATAGAAAATGTAAATAAAATTTATTTTTTAACACATTGACATCAAATATATAGCTGTTTAAACATTTTGCTATGCTTCATATCGAGGAAAGAAAGGAGGGAGAAGACACAATAACCACAATTATTTCAATAAGATGAATAAAGTTGGACGAAATCTTGCTACTCTGATGTCAGCTATGATTAAAGCTGCTAAAACAATGTAATTCTATATAGATAACAACCTGTTTAAAAATAAAACTTTGTAAATCATTCAAAACATTTTTTTTTTTAATTTTTGCCATTTCACATATACATGCATGTATATCATGTATCTGAGCAAAATTTGTATATCCATTAGTAACAATCATTAAAAAAAATTAAAAATGTAATTATTTTCTTCTTTTACAATAGACAATTAACTTTAGTTTTTGTCATTGAATTCTACTTATTTTAATAGTTTATATAGTGACTTATATCACTACTGTAGTCCATTATTATGTAAGGATCCTAAGTAATGATACAAAGGACTCAAATAAAATGGAATTAGTAAAGATAATACAAATAATTATTATATAATACTATAATAACAATAATTATTATAAAAGGTCATAATTATTCGGAAGTACTACATTATTTTTATTAAAACGGCAAATTTAATAAACTCAATTCAAAGAAGTTATTTATAATAATTTATGTACGTTAATAAAACAACATCGGCCTCAAGGCCGAGCAGATAGCCGCGCACTGCTTCCTTAAAGGATGCGAGAGAAGGTAGAAGGCGTATGGAAGAGGGCAAGGAGTTCCAGAAACGTGCACCCTGGATCTGAAAGGCTTTTAGGCCAGTTTCAGTGCTCACCACCGGAACATGAAGCTCAGGCGGGGGCCCCCTTGCGGAAGGCCTGGGCTGATGCTTGCTAAAAAACGATACCAGATACTCTGGCTCACGCAATCTCATAATTTTGTATAGGAGTATAGGTTTAAAATAAAGCCTACGTGAGTCAGTACTAAGCCAGCCCAGTCTTCTCCGGTAGGGGGAGATGTGCTCGTCCCTTCTTACTCCAAAGATGTATCTTACACAAGAATTACTTAGTCGCTGTAGTCGTATTCTCTGTTCGTCAGTCGCGTCCAGGTACACCACAGTACAATAGTCCAGATGGGGTTGGACCAGTGACTCAACCAGCCTTCTCCTTAGAGCCTCGGTGGTACAATCCCTGATAAAACGCAAGCTATACAGTGCTTTATTGACTTTTCTAGTTATACAATCTACTTGCGGTTTCCATGTTAATTTACTATCTAATGTAACACCGAGACTCACCACCGCATCTTCAAAAGGGACGATCACTCCGTCACACATCCTTACCCCAGGCAAATTCAAGGACTTAATGTCATTTACGTTCTTTCTGGATCTAAAAAATATTGCCTTGGTTTTGCTAGAGTTCAGACGCAGTCCAGAGTTCTCCACCCATTCTGACACCCGCCTTGCGGCTTCGGATAGTTGCGTCAGGCCCTCCCCAAGTTTACCCTTGGTGGTATGGAGGTAAATCTGTAGTTCGTCTGCATAAAAAATATGTTTTGTCGTCCTTTTGTCTAGTAAGTCTTGTAGGTCGTTAACGTACAGACTGAACAGCAGAGGTCCCAGGACCGAACCCTGTGGAACACCCAGATTGGTTTCCAACCACTCGGAATTACCATCCCTGGAAGAAGTAACCATCTGCTTGCGGCCTTGAAGATATGATTTTAACCACAAGAGAGCCATCCGTGAGAAACCCAGCCGTTGCAGCTTAGTTAATAATTTCGTAGGTGATATGGTGTCAAAGGCCTTGCTGAAATCAAATAACAGCAAGAGCGTCACCTCCTTTCTGTTAATGGCCATACGTACGTCATCTGTCAGTTTAATTAACGCCGTCTGGGTACTGTGATGTTTTCTGAAACCAGTCTGGAGAGGATCCAAAATTTTGTTTTTGTTTAGATACTCCGTGATTTGGGAATGAGCTAACTTTTCGAGCACTTTAGATAGGAAGCAGAGTAGAGCTATAGGTCGAAAGTCTGGCAGCCGACGCAAAGATATGCGCACGCTCACCACCCCTACGCCTAGCAAGAAATCTACCGCCGGCGTGCCAGACATACTTGAAACCCAGCCCCTGTACTATGGGTTTCAAACTTTTAAAGACTTGAAATTTGCTGTGAGGCAGCAGCTCATTGATAAAAATTTTCCGTACAGGCAGGCCGACAGCCGACAACCGACCAAGCATATCTGGGTTTATGTCTTTTGTTGTTAAATAATTATTGGAGAGCGCACGCCTAGCCTGCATCACATCACCGACCAAACTCGCCCGGGAAAGCCTCATCACGCAAGATGGCTGCGCACCTACCCTCGTCCTCGATCCCAAACCGCCCCCCGCAGAATCCCTACTCATCACGGTCGGACCACGAGGCCCCAGGACGCGGACCCCGGTGACGTTACCCCGGTCAAAGGGGGGATTATGGTGCTGAGAACTGCGAAGGTCACATTATGCAGGTCCTCTTGAGAGGCCGTTACTTCGCTTGATAATATACCGTTAATAACTATTTCGCAGTCCTCATCACCCCTGCCACCCGGCCCCGCGACCCCAGGCTCCTGAGATGACCCAGACGAGGGGAGAGCCAATGGCTGTAATGTGCAGTTGGTAGGCAAGACAACGCCGGCATTCACGTTGCCATGACACTTGTGGTCCCGCAGAGCTCCCAAGCTTTCACTAAGAGCTTTATTCTGCTCCCTCAGGAGCCGCCCCTCCTCCAGCATCAGCTGCCGATCCAGACGCAGTTCCTCCAACTGGGATGTCTGCCTATCCACCACGTCCCTCAGAGCCGAGACTTGCTCCACCAGATCTCTATTTATCTCCTCTGCAGTTGGTGCGAGTGAGACAGAGCTACCGGCAGATACAGAACCTCGTCTCATATGGGACATGATATCGTCAAACTGCTGCTGGAGACTATCGAACCTCTGAAAAAACAGATCCAAAGTGGTCTGCGGGATAAGTACATTATTATTTACGTATGTCACGGATGGCGACAATTCACAATTGCTTTTTTCAAAATCAAGCACAGAATCCTTTAAACCAACTGCGTTGTTGGTTACGTTATTCGCATTATTTACAGAAATTTCCTCAGAAGTAGCAACGGAAGCGTCAGCAAGCCCAGTGTTGTTATCCGAGTCAGTATTATTTATAGCAGTATTATTTAAACTAGTATTATTCACAAAAACTTTATGTACAGTATTATTTATGTGATTATGATTTTTAACAGTCTTATTTTCAGTATTATTTACAATGGTATTATTCATTACATTCACAGTATTAGTTATAGCAGTATCATCATTTTTTAGAGTGTTTTTTACTTTCCTTGAAGTTACGTTTGAGGTTTGAGATTTTTGTGAAGCAGATTTATCTGTCGATTTTCTATTGTTATTAATAGTGATAACTTTGCTTTTGTTGACTACAGTATCCTGACTTAAATTGCAAACACTAGTATTGCTACCGCTGCCGCCAATACCACTCTGTCTCTTCGTGTTACAAGTTACGCAGATACATATATCTCGTCCGCGGAAAGTCCAGTCATGGCACACATTATGATATGGTTTATCGCATTTGTGGCATCTCAACATAACAGCATTTGTCTGATAAATCTTCTTACATGATGCCTTCGAGCAAGATGCCAGAGCCATTGCATTAACAAAAACACAAAGTAAAAATAAACTAATTTAGACTAGATTAACTTAAAGTTAATGCGTCAGTTGAATTTTTCAATTCGAATTTCGCGCGCTACAGTAATGGAGGTCAAGTTTGAATTTCCCTCGCCTAAACTAACTAGACTCACGCATGAGCAGATGTAGACTCATGGTGATGTCAGTGATGCCAACTTAATACTAGTGCCTTTGGTGCTTACTTGCTTGACTAGTCGATCAGCTGCTTTCGTTGCTGCGATGTTGACGTTCTTCGCGCGCAATAGAAAGAGATAGAGGAAAATGTATTTCTCTAACCTCAAATGCCGCCTCTCTCCTCTCCGTCGGTGCCTCTATATTTTTCTTCTTTTTTTTCTTCTCTTTACTTTTTCTTTTTCCTTTTCTTTTTCTTTTTTCAGAGATGTTGAATTTTCTTATTATCGACGATGTGTCTGTTTAGCTGCACCGTGAACGTCCTCCCAGCTACCAATATTTGAGGTTATGTAGCGGAAAAAGACATCTCCCGGCTCATAAAACACTCAGAGATGCCTAGTTTTTTTGCGCTAGCTTAAGAGCCTTATGGGGTGTCCCTTCTGCTGAAAAAAATCACTCGTAGGAGTGAAAAAAACTGTTAAACAGGTGTAGCTGGTAGAGTGACTTGTAAGCGATGTTGAACTTACGAGAGAGAGAGAGAGAGCGCGAGAGAGGGAGAGATCAATCTTCCGCCGGAGCTACCACAACAACCAGACCAGCCTGACCAGTCAGACACCATCCCAGGCACCCGACGACGAAGAGAAGATTCAGAAGAGTGTGTGAGTACGTGATATTAGTACATAAGTTTAGACTATAAGTTTTTTATTTGAATGAACGATATAGCGACATCAGCGGCATCCATCATTAGAGAACTGTCGTCCTTGATTTTTACTCTATCATTATTAAACTCCTTTCGTTCGACACCAAATCATTTCTTTTTTCTTTTTTTTTGTTATCTCTTTTCCTGAACCTCGGGTACGAGGATACCCGAGTCATAACAATTGGCTCCCAACTCGAGGCCTAATGATGGGAACGTGAATTATCTTTTAAATAGGTTTATAGCGAAATAATATTAATAAAAATAGCGTAGTTGTTGCGCCGACAGGAGATTGAGTCTGACAAGAGTGCGTTGACAATTATCTTATTTTTTTTAAAGACTTACAACAAAAAGGACCACTTAATTTTCCTTCGTGACAGCATCTGCTACGTTGTTTAATATAAATAAGCGAAAAAGATAGATTAAACAATTAGTATAAGTAGAATATTAAGTCGTAGCGTAGGTTTCTAACTTTTCGTTTTATAAAATACATATTGCGGGTCTATTGCGAAAACGAAAGAAATGGACGGAGCAAGAGCAGAATCGCTGCCTGATCTCTACGCCGTACCACCGGAACGGGGTTAAACAACATAATTGATCGTTTAAACATGCGAATCGAAGGACTAGAATTGGAAGTTCGCAATTTAAATCGATAGTTGCGAAACTTGGCGGTGAATAATCGCAAAAATCACGAAAATGTATGGACCAACAACTTACTGCGCGAAATGGCACTACTCAGCTTCTCGGGAGAATCGTGGGAAGACCCGGGGGAATTCTTGAATGACCTCGGACAGTATTTGATGATAAAAAGAATTCCAAATGAATATCAGCCAAAAATCATCAAGAAAGTGCTAAAGAAAAAAGCTTATTCGTGGTTCCAAGCGATGAAAAAACGACTCGATAATATTCAAGATTTCGGGAATTGTTTTAGACAGGCGTACATGAATCAAGAAAAAATTGATCGCGCAATTGATACTTGGAAGGCGCAAAAATACAAGGAAGGTACCCTTCTCAATTACGTCTATTTGAGAGTGAGCGAATCAAACAGATTTATGCCTCCGTACACGGAGTACCAAAGAAATCGCGTCATAATGAGTCAGATGCCACGTGATATTCAAATAGCCATGATCGGACGCGATCTCGCGAATACACAAGAACTTGTCGAAGCTTTAACTCGCGCAGATGAAACGCGCCTAAAAGAGTACTCGTCGCAGAAATACCCGCCGAGCAAGCCCGATTACTGAGGAGAGTGTCGCGAAAATTATAATGGCTCATACAATAAACAAAAACCAACTGGCCATTTAAATTTCAACAACAATGACTATCGAAATCAATATGAACAGACCGGTAAATACGCGTACGACAAACGACATAATTATGATTCGAATTAAAATAAGGAAGCGAGTACGCGATTCAGCCGACCCAACCCAAATAATAACATGCGTAAGAACGTGGCGACCATCGAGATTGATCGGGAAGGTCCGAACGAGTCTATCGAGGCTATCGAGACGGAAGTTGAAATTCGTAATCAGAACTATGCCGGCGGTTTTGACGAGTCAGAAAACGAGATTGCGACTCGCGAGTAATAGGTCCCGTCGCGAGTTGTGATATTGAAATGCAGGACCTGGCGTACGATATCTCGGAGGGATATAACGGCACGGAAACCGATAAAAAAGAAGCGCTGAAATGTCCCCGCCTCCTAGCGTTAGTTGAGGAGCTCAATTTCGAATGTCTCCTAGATACTGGTAGCAACGCTAGAGCAGACTTGCGTATGTATTTATAATAAGAGAACAACCATGTATTAGTAAGACAGCGCGATAGCCCGGCGTGCCGAAGTTGCCGCGTCGGTGAGTTTGCCAAGTCATGTGATTATATTAACGATACTTAATTGTAAAAAAACGAGAGTATCGATATTTTTTTTGTGTTAATGCGCGAAGATTCTTCTTGTACATGGCGATCTTAATCTAAGAAATATTATTATTAATGCTATAAGTTAACTAGATGTAAGAAATATGCGAATGATAGCTTTTTCCGCGATAACAGAAAGATAATTATTCACCCGTTTGTAGGATGCGAGCGTTTAGATATTAATAATATATGTGTGCGTTAGTTCGAATGTCTATATAGACCAATTTTTTAGCATACTTCGCTTGCGTTTTTTGTTTCTCGTTATTATTCATTTTAATAAATGTAACGGTACCGTGTGTTTCATCTTTATGGTGTATTTTTGAATGATAACTTATATATGTTTATATTAAATTGTTATTTCCTAGATCGCTATAAATAATAATCGTAGATGTATAATAACGATGTAACGACATTTGGCATGTGTGTAAGTGTGCTGTGTGCGTGTGTCTTGTACGTATGTGAAACTCAAGATTGAAGAGGTTCCGTTGGGTGGTCGCTATTCAATAGTAATCAATTGACATTGGCATAATGAGGAGAGATGTCAACATAAGTCTCTAGCCTGAATTGTTTTTAGTGTGAAGTTCTTTGGCTCATGAATCCGCATTCCTCGCACTAAAAAGGGGAATGTTGTAATGTTCGTATTATCACAACCGCCGTTTCGCCATTAAGAGTCCCCACCTGCCACGCCGTCAATGTGTAAACTTATCAATGAGCTTAATTGAGCAAGGTGGGACAAGAGGCGACGGTACAAGGTATTGGACGACACCAGGGACATTAGAAGACTGAAGGCGCTCCAAGGGTCCAGTAGCCGAATAAGCCGCAATACAGACGCTTTGACGCCACCCAGAGTCGCCGTGCACGGGTTCGCTTCTCACCCGCACAAAATACTCGACGATCGTCGCAACCAGCTCCTCTCGTCTGCCAAAACGAGAGAGAGAGAGAGAGAGAGAGAGAGAGAGAGAGAGAGAGAGAGAGAGAGAGAGAGAGAGAGAGAGAGAGAGAGAGAGAGGGAGGGAAGGAGGGATCGAGGGAGGAAGGGAGGGAGGGAGAGAGAGAGAGATTTTTTTATTTGAATTAACGATATAGCGACATCAGCGGCATCCGCCATTACAGAACTTGCGTCCTTGATTTTTAGTTTATGATTAATAAACTCCTTTTGTTCGACACCAAATTATTTCTTTTTTCTTTTTTTTGTTATCTCTTTTCCTGAACCTCGGGTACAAGGATACCCGAGTCATAACAACTTGCATTAAAATTTACTATAGTTTTAAGAATTTTTGATACTCAGTGTATCACAAATTGCTATACCAGTATAGTAAAAATTGTGAATACACTTTTTGCTATGTAGTATACTAAAATTTGATTAGGTTTGTTCCACTATTACTTAGGTAAGTTAGCAAATATTATTGATACTCGCTCGCCAGTCTACGTGTAAGTGCGTATATGTACGGTAAATATATTTATGTCTTCAGTTAAAATTTATTTTATAATAATACATTTTCACCATGTGAGTATTTTCCTTAATCCGTTATGCAGAGAACAAGGCAAAGGGCAACAAAAAGGACCACTTAAAGGAACGGGGTTAAACAACATAATTGATCGTTTAAACATGCGAATCGAAGGACTAGAATTGGAAGTTCGCAATTTAAATCGATAGTTGCGAAACTTGGCGGTGAATAATCGCAAAAATCACGAAAATGTATGGACCAACAACTTACTGCGCGAAATGGCACTACTCAGCTTCTCGGGAGAATCGTGGGAAGACCCGGGGGAATTCTTGAATGACCTCGGACAGTATTTGATGATAAAAAGAATTCCAAATGAATATCAGCCAAAAATCATCAAGAAAGTGCTAAAGAAAAAATTTATTCTATAATAATAAATTTTCACTATGTGAGTATTTTCCTTAATCCGTTATGCAGAGAACAAGGCAAAGGGCGTTTTCTAATTTTTCCATAAAATTAATATTCAATAATTAATTATTAATTATATTAATAATGATTATTATAATATAATATAATTAACAATTATAATTATTTTAGTTTGTATATTTAGGTAGTTAAAAACATATCAGATCTGAGATTTTGGAACTAACTGTTCTCTTAGGTAAATCGTCAGTGTACTTGACTCGCATGCCGAAGGTGCCAGGTTCGATCCCGCCCGCCGCCGCATACAAATTTTTAATTTCTTTATTTGTTTCAGCTTTCTCTTCTAAATTAATAATTGCATCAAACTTGTAAAATATAATAAATATTAATGTATATTTAGAAATATAATAATTGTTCTCTGACCAAAAGCTTCTTCCTAAAGAAGAAAGCAACGTGGTTGGAGAACAAAAAATTTCTTCACGACCTTTATAAAATTTAGTATGTAGTATAGTAAAATTTAGTGACTTCAAAATTTACTATACTGGTATAGCAAAATTTAATAGAATCTGAGTTTGTCCCCCCATTACTATACAGTATACCAATTTTCGCTAAAACTTATTTTAAATTTTACGTAAACATTTCTCTCCGTGTATGCATATCAAATTTTATTACGATCGGTCGAGTGGTTCCATTATTATGACGTTATACGTATATACACACATGCGCGCACGCACACACACACATACACACACATACACAGCCATCCGCATGCATATTTTCTAAAAACACGTAAATCAAACTTCAAACATCTCAAAATACTTCTCTACGAAGTTTTAGCAAAACTCAAAATTTTACTATTACAAAGCTTCGTCTTAGGAGAAAGCAAAAAATAAAATATATTGCGCTAACCGTGGAGTGAATCTCGGTCCTCAACTTACAATCCATTATCTTACTGCCCGAGCTATTTTCATTTATCCTAATGATGAGTCGAAGATCATTTATGAATCTCAGTATTCTACCTTGGCGATAAAAATCACGTTATTTATCACACCATTAATCACGTTATAGATCACTTGAATTCTCACATGATTTGTCATCTAATTCCTCACATGGCTCTTTGCTGTGACTTCTCACGTGAGAAATCATTTATAAAATTGACGAATTAGTTTTAATTAAAATAAAATTATTTTGTTTTTATTAAACGATTATAAAAACTAGATTTGTTGATAATAAAAACGTGCCCTAACCGAGGATTGAATCGCAGTCCTCAACTTCGCAATGCATTATCTTACTGTCTGAGCTATTTGTGCTGTCGTAAGTATTCAAATTCCATACTGTTTTTACCTAAAAATATGTTTGATTTATGACTTTGTACAGTTTATACGTATACTTCAAGATAAGAATTGAAAAGATTTAAAATATTTTCGAAGTTATAATTGATATTTATAATCTAAATTTGATATTAACAGTATATTATTTAGTATTATACAAAATCATCAATTGTCCATTCGTTTTTCAGATATGGAAAAGGGTCTTTTTCATGTATACGTATTAGAAAAACGTATCTTTTGTAATCTTATTAGTATTCACTGTAATTATTAGAAGAATGATCATTTACCTATGTATATAACTTGATTTTTCTTTAGGGATTGATTTAAAAACTACTATTTGAAATGAAAATAAATTTGAAAAATTGGTGTTATGTAATAATTTAGTAATACTCTGGCGAAGATTTTATGCTGTTTTTTATTACGCCCAAGTATGCGAGCAATAATGTAATCGATAGTATTATATTCCACTGCATCAAGCAAGTCCATTATGCATGCCAACATTTTTGTTGGCAATATTAAATACTTTTTCGCGCACGCTATTAAACTCAGATTTAGACATATATTATAAGTGATGCTAAATATTAAAATTAATATTACTTATTGCTATAAGTATTACACATATAAATTGTGTTAATACAGTCAAACTCGATTTATTGGATTTATATAGATGCACATGCAAATTAAATTTTAATAATGTTCTAAAAAAATATTTCTAATAAAAGTTTATTAGCATGAAATGTATTTCTATTATTTCTTATTACGTTTTTATTAAATGTACTACTTATTCTTAATACATTTTTGTACAAATGACTTTCTTTTCGCTTTTGACATTAAAACCATATATTATTGATTACATTGATGCTTGATTTTTTTCGATTTCTTCTGTAAAAAAATTTTAAATATTTAAGTCAAAAAATATTTTTTTGTTTGCTGATTTCTGTCTGTCAATAATCATATTTTATTTCTGAACTATTTTTAAATTTCTGTCTACAGTCTTTACCTTTCTTTTGATAATAATAGTTGTATCGTTTTAAGAGTTTCAATAATAATATATTTTAGACAGCAAAAATATTTTTCTTATATTTTTATACTTATTAAAATTTGAATTATATGATCTTACTATTATTATTTATAAGAACCATTTTTTATTTCAACTTTAAAACGAAATACTTAAATTACGAAAACGGGCTTGGTAATAGAACAAAGTTTTGATTGCACTTGTTTATTATAAGCAATGGTTGAGTGATCAAGTTTCACCATGTTTACATAATTAAGAATTTTATTTAAGTACATACACGTAAAGTAATCTTGATCAAAATGATCAGGATAGATTGTTTCCGCTTTACGTTAAAAATCATCTTAAGTGGGTCAATAAAAGAGAATTGGGTAAATAAATTGTCTAGAAAAATAGACCCATATCATTTACCATATATATATATACTCTAAACAACAATTCTATATAGCTATCATTTCTTCTTCAATAAATTATACAATTTTTTATAAAATGCAGAATGGCAGAATAAAACTTTTCCTTATATAAAGAATAATTCTTACCAAATTCCAAGGTATTTATAATTTCATTACATGCAAATGTTAATTATAGGTAAAGTAAGTATAAGTTTCAACCATCATATTATTAAACTAATATAGGACTAATAGGAAGTATTAATCGCCGGAAAAAGGTCATTATATGAAATTATATAAAGGAAAAAATATGAAGATAAAATATATTATTTTATAGCGTTATAACTTACCAAAATTAGTCAGCAGCAATGCATTGCAAACAATAAAAAATAGAAATTTATACATTTTCTTAATTTTTTTAGAATAGTGGAGAAAATAAAATATTCTAAAGTATAAGATGTTGGAAATACTGTGATCGTTAAGCTGTGGTAGCTTTAAACATACTGTCCAGCCAAGTATATTACAGCTGCGCTACAACCTCAAATCAGATTCAGAATACTATATAAGGCACTTGACAATTAAAATATAAACATAAAAAAATGATAACAAATTTGATTATTTATTAAAATTTTTGCAATAGATGTATTTATAGGTCACTTGATAAACTAAAATACTTAATAGTTATTTATGCTAATATATTATATTACATGAAGTAATTTTCTTCATGTAAGAGCCACGGAAAATGTATACATGCTGAACGAGTTTGTAATACATTTTTCCGCCTAAAATAAATATGCAACTGCAAACTAACAAATTTTTAAATATATTGAAAAAATGATAAGTATACTTGTATCTCTCCCCTTGATTTGTACTTCCTGTTATCTTACAACTGCACTTATCACATCAAGAAAAGCTTATCGAAAGATACGTGTCCATTTAAAGATAGTAAAATGTTCATTCATCACTAAATTAGTATTGTTAACAAAATAAATATCGCATCACTCAATTTTATTAATTATAATTTGTCATTTCATGTAAACTTACAATTAATTATATATAAAATTGTATTGTATGGTAAAAAATGTAGATTTCTTATGCATATTTTAATACATAATAACATTTATTGCATTACTCATTTTGTAAAAATGATTTTAATCATTTCATTAAGGTTTGTTACAAAATGACCCGTATGTCTATTCAAAATAACAAATGAATACCATAAGCACGTACAATTACGTAAATAATTTAGTAAGTATTTGAAATAAATTAGTGAATATTTTTAGAATAATTATGATTATTTGATGTAATTAATTAAAGTTTAATTAGAATTAATATTTTTGGTCATTTAAAATAAAACAACAAGAGATAAAAAGAGATTCTACTCGAGATTATATTAAAATACTAATAGCTACACTCGACGTAAACAACATCTGTCATGAACGTTTTGAAAAATTTGTTAGTGTAATCCTACCTTTGCGTAATTTAGATTAGGCTGTAGAAATCTGGCGCATTCACTTAGGTTGCGAAATTACACGCGAAATCGCGATTTTCGACAGCCTAACTTAACTTACGCAAAGGTCGGATTACACTTACAAATATTCAGTTGTTTACGTCGAGTGAACAACCCAAATTGCTTCAGCAATATATACTGATTTTTCATAATTATCTTGCAAAATTCTTCTGTTACTAAAATAATCTTTAATACAATTAGAACTATAATACTTCAAAGTAGTGGAACCAAAGCTACATAACATGCTGTAGCAAGCACTCAAGGAAGTACTAGAGGAATGTATCACAATAAGGACTTTGCTGCATGAAATGATTTTTTGGATATAGGACCTCAACATTCTAACCTCTAGGCAAGATATTTTTGAGTCCGGGCAGAGACAATTCGATAAGAATACCAAAGTGGTAGATGAGACGGCCGTAAGGCGGTACGGAAGACCTTTAGAAAAACGCAGACCGTTGTGGTACATTTGCTGATCCAAATAAAAGATCAAAATGGGTTAAGTCAACTGCAGAGTAAAGGAGACAAAATACACGACCACTCAGATGTTATCCCTAATAGCACAAAATCATTTTTTAAATATTTCAGGTATATTTTATTTGACAAATACAATATAAATATTGTTGCTATCATTTCATAGATGTATCTAAAACAGTTTTAGAATCTTTTTTGTTCTAGGGTAAAAATATTTTGCTGAAATATTTCCAAAAAAAATATTATTTTTGCCCTAGACCGCGAAATATATATTGTAATGTGCCATATATAATATACAATATACTAGCGCATGTATGTATACGCGAGATATCATGTACGTATGCGTGCCTAAATAATAAAAACATTGCAGTCGTGCGCTCACACGACCAGCGTAAGCATCGCGCATCATTGTGCAACCGAGAGCCGAAAAATGGAGCAGTAACTGACCTGCGAGTCAGCACTGCCAGCGCGCGATCGATTGCAATACGCGTACAAGCAACCTTCCTGTGGCGAATGTTGATAGGTCTACAGCTATCTTCACCATCTAAATTTTACAACTGTTTGCATCGGCACCGAGTTTTTGAAAACCCCGGAGCCGATCCACGCAGCGCCTTTTGAGTAACGACACAGCGGTAGTACGACAGTGCCTTGTATATCTTGGTGAAGCAACGGTATAGGCAGTGTAAATGTGGGGTTCAGCTTAATACCGCCCGTCTATAACGATAGGCCTCGCATACCAAGTTGACAGATCGTAGAGTACGTCTAAGCTTTGAGGACCGCCAAATAGCAACCCGGCGTTAATGGAAATCCACAGCTGCACTAGAGTTAGTTTTCAACAGCCACGAGTCATCGTGTAATTCTAAGACCAATAGGCATCGGCCGTGCCGACGAAGGAGTTGTATAACATCCAGTGTGCGGTCGATAAGATTGTAAGTGTAAGATTATCAATATTTGTAACCAAATAGAATAATAGATAAAATATGCGGAAGTAGATCTAAACCAGCGTAAATAAAATAAAACCAAACTAACCAAAAGCGAAGTGATCTGTAACAACTGTGTCCGAAGTACTCGGGTGTGCCTCTAATAAATAATCCATAACAAGTGAAACCCACTTATAACTTATTTATATATAAGTACTACCCAAACCCTTCTAAAATTACATCAACCATCAACATAAGGAAGGTAAGGGCTGCAGACAGATCAACGACGAACAGCAGAGACACGACTTCGCAACCGTCCAGTAAAGTAAGTAGCGGACACAAAAGCTGTCCGCCGTTAAGCCTGTCATTGGCAACCAAGAATTGCGGACGGAGTCCACACTTCCTGCTCGCGCAACTGCTACATAGTCCGCACATACATACAGCGTGACTGCGGTGATAATTCCAATAAGTCCGCGTAAATCTAATGTGACGCGACTAGCTTACCTTCTCCGTCACGCTTAGATTCACTATTATAAATCATCTGAACTCGCTAAACTCCAATCACTAATATTCTTAGAACATAAGGCTCACGAGCCAACGGCTAGTTTCACTTAATTAAATAATTAATTGTATCGAACTGCGCAGCTCGCATTTAATTCTAAATACGGTATTTACATTGGCAATAAAATATAAATGGCTCTCACAAGGAAGGTCCCTCAACCCGCCTCACCAATTTCAATTATTCCGTGATATGTTGTAGTACTCGGAAAAATAAGAGACACGTATTTGTTTTTGTGCCGACATCCACTTTAAAGGAGGGGAAAACCACCCCTAAATGTTAGTCCAAAAATCGTTTTTTTATCATATCTTGGCTTCTAATTAATATTTTTTGGTGAAACCGAATGTAAAATAGTAGTTGTAATAGACTTGATATATTAGACATGTTTATGACCCAAGGGGCCCCTTAATTTATAGTTTTTTTAAACTACATTTTTTAGGCTTTTTTTCTATAAAAATCAATTTAAGAGCTTAAAAAAAATAAAATGAAGCATTTTTGTTTACTTTATCGAATATTGCAATCGACGTGTTTCAGCATTTTTAATATTACCACCCCAAATGTAGTAATCTACCCCTCAAAATAATTGACCGAGAGATTTGTTACATGTAAAAATGGAATGTAAATTATATCAAAAGCAAACATGTCATGCGTTTTTTAAAATGCATTAGTGTTAAAAGCGTGATAAAAGTTACTCGCAAAGTTTGTTTAGATTTTTTTAATACGTACATTTAAAGAGTTATTAAAATATAATATTTTCTCATATCATGTTAGAGTTACTTTTTATAATCATCAACATAGCTGTTTATTTTCATTATTATTATTGTTATTATTATCACTATTATTATTATTATGATTTTTTCACTGTTAACATTATTATTTATAGAAGAAAGCATAAATATTTTAATTTTACTTAAAATATAACAGTTTACAAAATGAAAAATATCAATATTATGTTTACTTATCCAAGCCAGTTGTTATTTTTGTATATTATCTTGTTTATGCACGGTCCAAGGAAGATATCTCATTGTAAATACGTTAATCTCGCTCGAGGCTTATCAAAAAAGGACTCAATTTATCTTTATCGAATAATGTTCCAAAGAAATGAAACAATCATTTTCTTTGATGACTGACTAGTGAAAACATTTAATCTTTTATAATTAGTTTTTTCAAATAAATCTATATAAAATAATTTCTACAGATATTTTTAAGTTAATCTTCTAATTTTTTGGCAATTACGGGAGTATTTTATTATTTATATTTCTAAGCCTTTTAATCATTTATCCTAATAAATTGTTATTATTTAATGATTTTATTTTATTGTCAGATTTAAAGATGAAAATTGTGACAGTGCACACACTCACTAACTGAGCATGTGCCCAGCATGTGATTGTGAGTACTACATGCATAGTACTCACAATCACACTTAAAGCCCGGTAAGGTGAATATCAAAGCGGCAGGAGCCGCACGCGAGGTCTAAACAAGGTAGGAGAGAGAGAGTAGCGCAGAGAGAGACAACGCTTTATATAATACGACGCCGAGCGGCGCCATAAGAGAAAGAGAGAAAGAAAGTGTCTCGAGCCAAAAAAACACGAAGGGCCCGAGATAAGAACGGACAATGAGTCGAGTAATCAGCGAGACTCATCGGATTTTCACGTTAGACTGTGGTAGCGAGCCATCGAAGATACCGACGAGACTCTAGAGGACGAGAGGATTCAGGGAAAATCCTAGTCCGAAGGACAGGCTGACGACTTCCCAGCGACGAGCTAACATTTTCTGTCAGAGAGGAAAGGAGGCATGGGGCGATCAGCACGAGAGAGTCACGGCGAGCAACGGTAGCCACGCATCATCCACGAGAACAGCGCGGCGACCATCGCGAGCGTCTACTGTGAGTCGCGAGGCAAATAGCCCACACGTACCTCTTTCTCTCTCTCTCTTTCCTTCTAAGAAGTGCCTTATGCACTGCGTGCACGATAATTAGGATAGGGTTGCGCCGCAGAAAATCCCGCACACGCGCGACGGCCGATCTCGATGACCGCCTCGCTGAATTACGCGCACATGCACACTCTATGAAATAACCAAATGTAATTCAGCGGAGCAATCCGCAAAACCATTATTAGTCATTGAATAAACGTAGAAGGGCGGATTTAGCCCGATAGTATTTTATACAAAACAAGTGAGAATCAATTGTATGCACACCATCCCGATTCCAAACATTTCCTAGATAACTAAGCATAGAAGGATCCCGCCACTCTCCGCAGTCCGCTAAAGCGGAGCTAGCTGTCGACGCGGTGGTTCCGTGTGACCGTCCCCTTTACTTGCCGGGACAATCCGTTGTTCGGCACGCGTTAGCGAAGCCACCACGTCGCAAAATTAATCCCTTAAATGTAGTGAATGTTTTATTAACGTATTTTCAAACTTTACAAGTACCAAATAGCAGTACAAATTATAAAGAAATTGAGTTGTCCAAAAAATTAAAATAAATATTAATCGATGCAATAAATGACTTTAATGAAGTTGATGTGATTGATGAAGAGACGTTGAATTTCCAAGAGGAGTGTAAGGATGGTGATGCTAAAATAGTTGATGATGAAATTCAACATCATTTTACTGATCCTGACTTTACGCCGACAAATCAGTGTACGAAAGATACTGAAGACGTTGATTTTGATTACAAACAATAAGCCGTAGAATATTGGAGAAGCGGAAAAAAAATAAAACATAAAAATTGAAGCAGTGCAAAAAAAGTTCAGGAAAGTCTCTTCAAAAAGTTAGCTCAAACTTTGGGCTCACACTATTAATAAAGGTGGCACGTATAGAGAAAATTTCAACAATCTGTCAATATACACTAGATAATTTTAAAGCTGCAGTCGAAAGTGGGTTAATAATTCACGATCGTGATGTACGTATATGAGCGTTACAAGCTCAAAAAGACACTGGATTTAAAGATATCAGATTTAAAGCTTTTAAAAATTGGTTGATTAAATATAAAAAATCTCACAGAATAGTGCCTAGAAAAATAAACAAATTTTTTTACTTTATGTACAGGAAAACTGACTACAGGTAGGTTATCTTTCGTTTATTATAATGCAATCACAAGGAAAAGTTGATGAATTAATTTTTTAATTATAGATCTCTTTAAAGTTTGGTTAGAAAAAATATTTTATTCAAATGTAGGTACAGTCTGTATTATTACTAGATTCCTGAAGTGGACACTGTGATAAAGCTATAGAACAAACGATGGCAGAAAATAAAATTGTTAATGTAAAAAAAATACCAACAGGAACAACAAGAAAGATTCAACCACTTGATGTATATAGATTTCGCATTTGGAAAAGCTTTCTACGACACTTTTCAGATCAAGTGGCTTTGATGGTTTATGACTCTAATTTATATTTAAGAAATAGCATCATAAAATTACAATCTATAGTTCATAACCAGCTTTCTTCACCGAAATATAAGAATATGTTTAAATATTCGTCGTACAAAAGTGGTTACATTGATGAAAAACCAGATAACTTTGACAATCATGTTGAGTTCTATTGGAATTCTTGGGTCAGAGGTAAATTACTTTCTACACAATTTAGATTAAATACTCTTGGGCTTTATTTAATACTCTTATACTCTAAACTGAAAAAACCTCTAGTACGCTCGACGTCTAGCAATCGACTACTTTATTGACTCGTGTCGAACAGCTCGAGCGCCTAAAGGGCGCTCGATCCCCTAAACACGTAGATCACATAGAGATGGCGACACTAACCCAGATTTCTAACACTCCCTCCCTTTATCGAATCGATAAAGCTCTTTAAAATTAACAAAAAAAAAACTTTATAAACCTTATATATAAAAATTAAACTAAATACAAAAGTCTATAAAACATAAAAAAAACTTATTACATTCTTTCTTTTTTGCCATATGCTTTCTATTACCAGTTTTCTCTCTCTCTGCAAGACTCTTATAGATTTCATCTTAATTGTCATCAAACATTTTAAGTTTGTGACTTCCATCCTTCTTAGTACAATCTCCAGCGGATTTATTATCGCACCAAATTATTACTGGAAAGAGAGACCTTCCAATAACATATCTGATAGATTTATCCAATGAAATTAACTCTTGACAGGCATCACTCATTGCAAGATACTCTGCTTGACATGTTGAAAGTGTCACATAGGTTTGTTTATGATTTCGCCAAGCAACAACATCCCCAAAAAGTTTAACAATGTAACCTCCTGTAGACGTTGAATCCTGACAATCTCTAAAGCTTGCATCAGTAAATGCCTCCAAATCTTCAGACTCTGCTCTATAAATTAATCCTCTATTTGCAGTACCTCTCAAGTACCTGAAAACTCTTTTCACATCCATCCAATCTTCCTCCGTTGGATCTAACTGTTTTCTTGCTAAGAAATTCACAGCAAAAGTAATGTCAGGACGTGTGGCATTCGATAGATACATCAAACTTCCAATGGCTTTTCTATAAGGTACTCTTTTAATTTCCTTATTTTCTTTAGTACTCTCAGGTACACATTCTTCTGCTTTTCTCTTTTTATCTCTATTATTTATCTGAAGAGTAACCATTGGAGTGCTCTGCGGTTTACAGTCTTGCATATTAAACCTCTTAAAAATATTCTCTATATAAGCAATTTGATGTATTATCAATGTCTTTTCACTCTTAATTCTTTCAATGGATATATCTAAAAAACTGCTAGGTTCTCCAAGGTCCTTCATCTCAAATGCCTTACTTAAATGACATTTGATTTGCTCTAATTTATTTCTGTCGTTCGTAGCAATAAGCATATCGTCTACATACAACAGTATGACTGCCATTTTCTTCGCTTTTCTCCAGGTGAAAAGACAAGGTTCATGTAAGTCATTCTCTAAACCAAGTTTTGACGTTTCCTCGGAAAATCTCTTATTCCATTTCTTTGGACTAATTTTTAATCCATACAATGCTCTCTCTAATTTACAGACTTTATCAACTCTAATGTGAGCATTCAACTCTAAACCTTCTGGAATTTCCATGTAAATCTCTTCGTCTGCAGCATTAACAGCTAACTCCCACATACTCTTAGGTAATCCTGAATCAAACATATATGCTCTTACTTTCTCTTGAATCGTTCTATTAAATCGTTCGGCAACTCCATTATGCTCTGGAGTATAAGGTGATGATAACTCTGTTTCGATTTTCTCTCTTCTCAATATCCCTAGAAATTTTCCACCTGTAAATTCAGTGCCTTGATCCGATCTAATATAACAAATTTTCTCATTTTTACCCAACAAATTACGAGCTGATACAAAATACGCTTCAAACACATCAGCAGCTTCATCCTTAGTTTTTACTGCATATGCCTTTGCGAAACGAGAATAATCGTCCACAAACACTACAATAAATCTCTTAAAACCTGGATATGAAGTTGGCTTTATTGGCCCCATCGTATCTGTATGTACAATTTGTAAAGGTTTTTCTGTTCTTTTTCTCACCTCTTTAAATGGCATCTTTTCCATTTTCGCCATTATGCATACTTCACACTCTAAGATGGAATCGTCAAATTTAACTTTCTCTAAACTCTTATTAACCTTTTGCAACTTCTTCAAGTAGCTTAAAGACGCATGACCTAATCTCAGATGCCAGATCATCGCCTCATTATACTTTTTGAAATTACATGGCTTTTTCTCCAATGGATTCGTGATGAATATCTCTTCAACATCTTGAAATGTCTCTAAATCGTCAATTTTTATTGTTTCTCTAAATATTGTACTATCATCTCTTTCTCTAATAGTTTCTCTATCCTCTATATTCTCTGAGGTCTCCTTATTCTCCCTCCCAATCACATCATTAGCATTCAAAAACTCTTTACTGACTCTCTCCGAATCTGACGACTCTTTATTTTGAATACTTGTATGTAATTGTTCAGATTCCTCTTGATATGAAACCATTCTAGCAGTACAAGAATATTTCTTGAACTTTAAGTTATCATCCCCTTTGATAACTTCGAAACTTACAACTCAGTTAGGTTTTTGATAAGCCCCTTCTAGAATAGTTTTTCCGGTCTCTTTATTATAAACTCTAAGTGATTTATCATCTAAATATATACAAAAACCTGCATCTGCCAATTTTCTCAATGACAACAAGTTCTCGGATATATCTTCTGCTGCTATTACATCATAACTTGAGAACATCTCCAGTTGCATCTGTATGTAACAATATCTGCAAATTCATTTTCATTTGCACTCTTAATTACTCCATTTTCACTTCTGTTAAAATCGCTTAAAATAAAGCTCTTATTAACAATGTGATCTGTTGCTCCAGAATCAGCTATAAAATTAACTATCTCTTTTGTTGCTAATAAACTCTTAAATAATAATTTCTTACCTTATTCACTCTTGTTTTTCTCTTTATTTCCTAATGTCTGGTTCAAATTTCCTTTCTCTTTATAATTGTTACTCTTTTTATTACTCTTACTCTTATATTTCGCACCTGACTCATTCATACTCTTATTTGTGTTTCTCTTTTTAAACTTTTTCTCTTTATTGCTCTTGCCACTTACCTGAGGACAGTCACTGCCCTTATGCGTTTTTATCGCTTGACAATAATAGCAAAACCATTTGCCTGAGTCTTTCAAACGGCACTCCATAGACCAGTGACCAATTTTGTTACATCTGTAACACCTCTCCTCAGATGACGACGAGCTCTCTTTAGAAATCCTTTGTACTTTGACCTCCTCTTTAGTTTCAGTCTTCTTTTCTGCCTCTAACTGCAAAAGAAAAGACTTTATCTCCTCTAAATTCATTTCTTTCTTGTTAGATTGCCTAAACATCAAGTCAGCATTCCTTAGTTCTACAACCATCGAAGATGCCGCCTGATAAAAGGCTGATCTAATTTCTTGTTCAGTCAAAGGTACAGTATCTGTACACGCTTCATATTCTCTAATAATAGAGTCAAACCGTTCACAGAAGTCCATAACTTTTTCATCTTTCTTCATCTTTATTTGATAAAGTTTAGTTCTAACAGAAGAATGAGTCACATTTGACTCAATCTTCATACAACCTCTTAATTTATTCAAAATTTCTCTAGGATCAGATACATTCAGCACTCTCTTATGATAAAATTCATCAAGATGTCTGATGATTATCCCTCTAATATTACTCTTTCCCTTTAATACTTTCATTTCTGAAAGATTTTGTGGACCCTGAATTGTTGAATCAATTACATCCAACAAATCAAGATTCATTAGATCATGCTTTATGTAATCTAACCAAATGTCGAAGTTAGACTTCTGTGTAAGCTTATACTCCCCTTTTAAACAAATTTGATGATTTTTAGTACCATCCTCTACTCGTTGTATTAACTGAATACACTTATCTAATCTATCAGTGTTTTCAGCATTTACACTCATACTAGAATCAGTGCTTTCTTCTACTCTTCTCCTTTTCGATTCAACGTCGCCATTAACGTGAATCGACCTCTTATTAGAACTGTTACCCAATTATGTTCCTTTATTTTGCAGTTTGAGTTTTTCTGCCTCTAAATTATTTTCAGAAATTTGAATCATATATGACATTATGGTTTTTGCCTCCTTCATAATATTGTTCAGCGCTGATAATGAAGCCGCTAGAGTTGCGTTGACAGCTTCATTTCTAGCAACAAGATTCTCCTGCTGCGCATAGAGTTTCTGACTCATTTCAAGAGCCGCAAACTCGCCAGCAGGCATCGTCACGCTGCTTAAAATCCTCGGCTTCGGCAACGGCTTACTCTTAGTTTCTTTTTTTGCTGTGAAAATAAAACTTAAAATTAATACCTGGTTTTCTCTTACTCTTTCTTTATAATTTCATAGGCCTTTACATCTACCTCTAGACATCTTAGTCTCTAAATTATCTCTTAAATAATCACAGCATTCAAATTAAAACAAACAGAAATCGAAACCGATTTAAAACAACTAAATAATCATTAAAATGATTTCTTACTTGATTGTAGTTTCTCTAACTCAACCTCTTGTTGAAACTCCGGTTCCTCTTTGTCGCTGCTTAGCAGCGATGCCTCGTCAAATTTTTCAATTTGATTTGCCGCTTCCTGTGGATCAGCCAAGAGACTCATCTCATCGCTTTTGTAATCCACTAAATTTTGGACAGTAGCATTGGCATCAATCTCCATCTGTTCTGCCATCTAATCCAGGATTTTGAAAACAAAAATCTTTTATAAGTCTTGAAAAATAATAATATATTAATCCAGACTTAAAACTCTTGAACTTTAAAGACTCTAACTTAGTACCAGATATTCTCTAAATTCTTTAAAGTTAAAAGATAAAATGTTTTCATGCTTCTAAATTACAAAGAACGCACAGCAATTCTATGTAATTTGAAACGAGAAACCAAGCGCCCATGCAGAGCCATTCACATATACACACCGTTTTCCAATATATGATCTAAAGCACAGCTAGTAAGATCTATTGGAAGTTGGTTGATCATGCATATACATGAATCTCTTACACAAACTCATGATATCTCTAGTTAACAAATAAATTTTACTGCACAGCTAGTTTCATTTAAATGTTAACCCCGGTAGATTTTGATTTTGATCGCAAATAATTCAACGATCATGGCCTGAAAGCACGTCTGCTTATTTTAAGCCAGTGTTACAAAACTTTCTCTAAAAATTAATAATTACATAAATAATTTTCAACTCTAATCATTTTTATTAACTCGAAAAATAACAGCCATCAAGCCACTCTCTAAATTCAAACTTCTCTAAATATCTATGAAACTTTAAGAACAAATAATGAAAACAACAATCTAAAGAATGTATAGTTTTCAAAATTCCTCCTTTGTTCACCATATTTTTCGAGAATTGTGACTCACTCAAATAAATAGCTACAATAGCCATAAACACCCGATCTCGGCCCGGCACGTAGCACGCTCAAGCCCGCATGCTGTAAACATGTGTCGATTATATGACCGGCTTTGTCTCCGGCCGATTTCAAGTGTTCTACACGGCTAAAATGCTGTAGCTGCGCGTCAACGCTTTCTCTTCTCTCTAAAAAATTTTTCTAAAAGTATTCTCTAAAAATTTTCCGAAATGAAAAATCTCTTACTCTACAACTCTAAACAAACCCTTATTATTACAGAATGCAATAAGAAAAATTTGAAGTCGACTTTAATCAAATGAAAAAAAATTATTTCTTTACATTTGATTTTTACATGCATGAAAATCTACTCACTACTTCCGGAAGAATTCTAAGCATCTTTAATTTGCCGGCAAAATAAATCTCTAAGAGTATTCACCTCTAAATCTGTTATCTACCTTTGAACACAAGACACGAGACACAATAAGTCACTTATAAAAAAAACTTTTTATAATCAGAGCTTTTTCGCGCAATGGAAGCGTGCCCTGGGCCCATAACCTATTGGAATTCTTGGGTCAGAGGTAAATGACTTTCTACACAATTTAGATTAAATACTTTTGGGCTTTATTTAATACTCTTATACTCTAAACTGAAAAAAACTCTAGTACACTCGACGTCTAGCAATCAACTACTTTATTGACTCGTGTCGAACAGCTCGAGCGCCTAACGGGCGCCTAAAGGGCGCCTAAAGGGCGCTCGATCCCCTAAACACGTAGATCACATAGAGATGGCGACACTAACCTAGATTTCTAACAAGTTCTCTTTTGGAGAATCTTGCAATATACAGTGCGATATAGGATGTAATAATATTGTTATTATACGATGTGGTTGGTGTAAGAATTTTTTATGTTTTAAGCACTTTTTTGAAGAAAATCGTTATTGTAAACAATACGAAGAATAAGATACTGGAATATAGAATATATATCGAGTTATATTAAATGACTTATTTCTAGGGGTGACTTACTGACACTTTTTGTACTACTACATTTTAAAATATGCATAACATGATTGCTATTGTTATAATTTACATTCCGTTTTCACGTGTAAAAAAATTAATTTTTTATCATTTACATGCGGCCATTTATTTTAAGGGATAGTTTACGATATTTGGTGTGGCACGTCAATTGAAATATTCGATAAAGTATATATTGATTTTTATAGAAAAAAGCATAAAAAATCTATTGCTTCCTCCTAGAGGAAGCTTTATAATAGTAAAATTTTCAGTTTCGCTAAAACTTCATAGAAACGTGTTTGAGGTGTTTGGAGCTCGAATCATGTGTTTTTAGAAAATGTCCGTGCTGATGGCTGTGTATGTGTATGTATGTTTAACGTCGTATTTCTAAAACTACGTGGTCTATAATAATAAAATTGGACATGCATATGTGTTTTTTGATTCTGAATACGGGAAACAATTTTTTGATTTGGATAATTGTGGCCTTTTATTTAACCATTTTTTGATTTTTGAAATTTTTTTTTCGTTTTTTTAAATGATATAATTTATACAAAAAATTCAGCAATAGTGTTTTTGAAAGAGGTACAAAAGGTGTACAAAAAGGTGTTTTTTTTTCATATCTTCCAAATTAAACAGTCTAATGTTTTGAAAAAATTCATGATAACAAAGCATAATAATGTCCACATGTTGTTAGAGTTACGGGAGTAAAAACGTATTAATTAACTTGAAATTTTGGGAAAAGATAGATTTTTTGTTTATCTCGGCTAAGTTCTTTGCGCAGCTTATAAAATCCTTTAGAATCGTAGATACGAAAATTTCAATTTTTTTCACCCTGTATACCCTGTATAATCGTTAATCATTATATTTCATTAAATCTTTTGTTAAAACTTGAATCTTTTCTTTAAAATATGAGTACGAATGTAAACTAATTGAAATTTACTTTGGAAAAAGGTAGACTTTATGTACATTGTGTAAGAGTTTTTGCACATATTTCAGAACCCTATTGGTCTTAACCCATTAACGCCGTGGTGATAAAAATTTTTACTAACTTTTCAACGTGCTTATTTATTGGACCAAAAAAATAATGCAATAACTCTATTCCTATACGAAATTTGATGCTCTTTTAGAATCTGAGCTAAAAATTTTGATTAGACACCAACAAAAAAAAATGGCCGTTTAAAACGTAAAAAACGTAAAAATTTTCAATTACAATTTTAATAAATATTTTTTAAATTGGAACTATAAATTTAGTTGGAGGAAGCTATGTGCCGATGAATTAGCAGCGGTTTTTTAAAAATATAAATTAAGGTTTTCAACCCCTTACGTCATAAACATGTCTAATATCTTAAGTATATTATTACTACTATTTTATACTTGGTTTCACAAAAAAATATTTATTAGAAGCCGAGAGATAATAAAAAAAATTATTTTTGGGCTAATATTTAGGTTTGGTTTTCACCCCTTTAAAGAAGATGTCGGCACATAAAAACAAATACGTGTCTCTTATTTTTCCGAGTACTACAACATATCACGAAATGGTTGAAATCGGTGAGGTCGGGTAGAGAGACCTTTCGTGTTAGTAAAGGCGAATATTGCTCTATCTTCTGTATCCTCCATTCCCCACGATACAATCGTCAAGCAATACTTCGCGAGGGGGTGTAAGGTTTCTGCCTACTTCTATCCGATGTGATCGTAATCTCCATAGTTGTTATTCATTGCCTGCATTTGACTTCAGTTTATCAGCCCGTCAGACACATACTCACCTACATAGACGTGCACACTCAACCACCGTGGTAGGTGAGAGGCCACCAACGGATAACTTGCCGATGAGTAAGAGATAAGTTACGTATCGGTAGCGAAATTTCTCATTGCCCAGAAATAAGAACTCACTAGAAAATATCACTGTAGATGCACTCGTGGACACGGGTAGTGAAGTTACAGCTATATCTGAAGAATTTTGTTATCAAAATAATAACAAGTTGAAACATTGCCCCACGTTACCAATAAGCGGAAAAATTATCAAATGTGCTACCGGTAGCAAGTCTGCTCGGATAAAAAAACCAGTTCGTCTCGATACTAAGTTCGAAAATTTATCTGAAAAAATAATTTTCATAGTAATACCTAAACTCATTAGATTATGCATTATCGGTTTTGATACTATAAAATCGTTACCCGAAAATGCTAGTTACTTTTCTGGTGCCGTTGGTCAATCCAATTTTAAGTACTCCACTTTCCTCTATTACCAACACTTGTTACAGCTTTCACCATGCAGATGTAACCTGAAATTTCTGTGAAAAAAAGTATAAAATAATTATTTTTGGAAATATTTTGACAACTTTGAAAACATTGACATCAGAATATCTTATATCACTAAAATAATCTAATGTATAAAAGAAAACAAATCATCAATTAAAGATAAAGAACTTACGCAGTTCTGTCTCTGTCGATTAATTTAGTGAAAGTCTCATCTGTCGAGGAAAGTATAGAATCTTTAGCCACAGCCATTGCTATTACTTTTGAGACGTGCTCCAAGAGGTTAGGTGCATCTTACGCAATATAAAAAAACACGATTAATCAAAAAATATGATTATTATCGTATGCAAATATATTGGAAGCTTTATAATAATAGTTTTCAACTACTTATCAAGAACTGAAGAAAATGCGATAGGTATTGGAGACCACAGCCCACAAGGCATGTATGCGTGACTATGCGAGAGCGCGCTGCGACTGTTATACGGTAATGGCAGACGCAGCTCGAGCCACTCAATGAAACCTAGAATTTGATCGAAAATTCGGAACACGGGATTTTGTCTCGGGAGTCTTGTAACAATAAAGAACGTTTTAAACCGAAAATGAAAGATTTAATTTTTATACTTACACGGAGTGCTGATTACAGCGATAGAGTTAAATATATCGATGACCACGGCCCACGAGGCGTGCTTATGCGACTATGCGAAACGCGCTGCAACTATATAGATATATACAAATACTACACGCACTCAACACGACACTAACTATCCTTAAAATATTCACTGTTGATCCTTGATCCATTGCGATTTTCTGTCGCGATGATAGAGAAGACACGTGTGAAAAGATACGAAGACGTCGTCTGGCTTTGGCTGTGGCTGTGATGGCTATAACCTACAATTATTGCGGAGGCCGTTTTGCGCAACAGAAAACTATTGAATTCGGCCGGATCATGAGATTTTGTCTCGGGAATCTGGTGATGTTTCAAAATTCTTATGACATTTACAAACGTTTAAAAATGAACTTTATTTATTATAATATTGTTTTATTTATTATAATAATAATATTGTCAAATTTAGTTTAGTTGATTTAATGTTTAGTGATAATTAAAATCTATACTATTATTATCTAATAACTTATAAGCAGATCAATCACGTTCATTCAGCTAATCAATCACGTTGATCATTTTTAGGCTTCACAACATTCGGTCATGACTTTCTTAAGAAAGGAACCGATTATACAGAAAACGATGTTTTTGGAATGCCTCGTATGAATAAAAAAGTTGTTGGACTTATGAAAGACGAGTATAATGGTAATATACTTACTGAATTCATCGGATTAAAAAAAATGTACAGCACACGTGTAGATAATTAGACTAATATAGATTTTGTGAAGAAAATTAAAGGTATAAAGTCGTCTGTTGTGAAAGAAACTATTTGTTTCGATTACTATCTTAACTGTTTGAAAAATCAAAATATTTTGAAAATAAAGTAATGTGTTATTTGATCAGAGTTATATAATGTTGAAACCACGCAACAAAAAGAGATTGCATTTAGTCCACATGATGATAAAAGATACCTTGTATAAAATATAGTAATAAAAGTATTGAATAGTATAATAAAGTGAATATGAATAAAGTGAATATGAATCTTTGTAACGACAATAATACATTATAATTTTTAGCAATATTATAATAAAAAGTAAATGAGTAAATTCTGATGACAGTTCAATTGAATTGAAAAGTTTCAATTTACATCAAGTGACTTTATCTCACCTCTCGTTATCATTGTAATGTAATTACCAAAGACAACATCTTTTTTGCTACCTTTATTCAGTATATTAACCTGCATGTCTACCTCTATTTTTATATCTTCATTAGCATGAGCTGGTTTTTCTTCTTCTGCTTCTTCTCTGTTTATGTCTAATCGCTTGGTGAGCTTTTTCCATCTGTTGAAGAACATTAATTTGCTCTTCGAAGTTAGCCATGTTGACCTGTTAGTGTCTCACATGCAAATGTTCAATCTATTTCCAATTTGTTATATTAATTGATTAAAACCTTATTCTATATCTTCCATTTTTCATATTACAATCTTTATTAATAACAATAAAGCTATGATTGTCAGTCCAACAATACTTGTACTAAAGTGAACATTATAAATATGTTTTAGGTCATATCATCTACACGGAATATAATTACTAGATTAACATTATCATGTACAAGATGTTTAGAGGGACTTAAGCATACGACTGACATAGATAGAAAGAATCTGCACCCTTGTGTCTACCCATAAAAAAAATGCTTTATCATTTACTTGAGAGAGAGAGAGAGAGGGTGGGAGGGTGGGAGGGAGGGAGGGAGGGAGCGAGAGAGCGAGAGAGCGAGAGAGCGAGAGAGAGAGAGAGAGAGAGAGAGAGAGAGCTATTGTATATCTTGATGATAATAGTAGCTCAGGTACATATGGGGTATCTGACATCTTTGTCTCAAGTTTTTAAATGATTCACTAGATTATCCTGATAATTATCACCTATATAAGGTGTTATAATCGAATAGATTTTTAATTACGCTTGAATATTCAAGATGAATGAATCCTTGACGCCCAGTTTATCAGTACTTGAAACACATTATTTTCTACCGATAGAGCTCGATCGAAACAAAAGTTATGTAATTAGACTTGTTGAATTACTAACATGATAAACTAACTCTATACCAAATTTTGACCTTAAACAAGAAAAATTCATGTTGATAAAAATAATACATTTCATAGTGAAATATAGTTGAGTCTTAAGATTGATTTTCAACCACTTCATTCTCTTGGACGACTCTCGGTTTCATACAACGTATTATGCAACTTAAAACTTATTAATGTCACGTCTCTGACTTACCAGTATTCTCAAAGTGAATGCTCTACATGTTGAATGTAATATGACACCAGGAGCGTACATCAATCAAAATAAAGTTCATACTATTCATGAATTTTTTCCCCGCTGTTCCCCCGGGATGTAAAATTATTGAAAAACTAAAAGTTATCGACTATTAACAGTTACGTATTGTTGATCAGAATGGTGACCTCGTAAGTCTTTGAAGAGAAATTGTTACTGTCATACTGTATATCAAGAAAGTCACCTAATCGATATTGTTTATAACACAAAGGTGGGTTTAGGCTATATAAATAGGTGTAACACCTCAGAACGCTCAGTATCTGAAAAGTCTCGGACTCAGTCTAGTCGCAGACATCAAAAAAAGATCAAATAAGCTGTATATTTATTTGCTGTTGTCATTTCAATGATAAAAGGAAAAATGGAAGCAAGTCTTAGTGTGACACCGATCGTCTTCGACGAGTCCATCGCTCACTATGAGATGCATGCTCATCAACCATACACATCACTAAATTGTATTAATATTGATGAGATTTGTATCTCAATTCAGAATCAAGATTTATGTCTTTTAATTTCAAAAAATTCACTTTATATTTGTGGAAAAAATAGAAAAAGCTGATAATTTAAACGTAGCAGTAACAAAGTTGATAAACAATGCTATATGTCATTTATTTGATCAAATTTGATATGTAATTAACGCTATTGAAATCGATAAATGTAAAAATGTAAGTATTGTGGCGTGCATGCTTCAAGCATATGCGGGGCCTTTTTATTTTTGAATGAGGATTGTATTCGATTGGAGTTGTTAGCAGCTAAACAGTCCCTCGTTTTATTGACTCTCACCTCAATAAAACGATTTACTGCGTGCACTCTTATTGCACTCGTGGCAATAAAACGATTTTCCGTGCACGCTCAAAAATCTTCTCGATGACCAAGCGACCCACCGTTTATTACACTCACCGTAATGAAACGATTTTTCGCGATCGATAATCTTCCCGGTTTGTGGAAAAGCAGATACGCCACTAACCTTCTCGATTGCCCCAGATACCCCTTCTCTTTGGACCTTGTAGGTGGGACCCACGTCGTCCCTCCGAGGTTTGAAGGGAAGCTTCGCTGGGGGTGTTCGTCACTCTCGCCCGGACTAGAGACTCGTTACAATCTCGGTCTTTCTGTCAGATCCACTGTTTGCGTTCTGCCAAGTCTCTAATACGGTTTTATTACAAAGTCTTAAATTGAATAAATTCACTCTACAAGAATCAAGTACAATTATTTTAGATAAACCGACTTCACCAGCATATCGTGAGACCTCAGGGTCAAAGGTTATGTCTCATAGAGTTCAAATCAAAGCAAATTGTTAGAGAATACTGGATGTCTTAATATCGAAGAGACTACTACAATAATTAATGATAATGGAGAATTTCATGTATCAATTCCAATTTTTAATTTCAATGATTTTAAGATTTGCTGAAGATTATTATGAAAATTGTTGTAAACATTAAGCATGAACTTATACTTACGAGATCAAGAAAATATGTGAATGCTATTATATAAGTAGCTCCTGCAACAGATACATCAACTGAATATTATAAGTCTGAACTTACTCGAATTGAATGGATGATGCCTTACGTTGTCATGTCAGACAGCCGTAAAATACAATTGTTCAGTCATATTAGAAAAGATATTCCTGTTACGATGAGTTTTGGTTCATGGGAATTATGACTGTCCAATGCTTCTAGCGACATCAAGAAATATCTGGATAGTAAATAGTACATTATGCAACATGGGCGTAAAAGTCGGTTTTAAACCCTTGTGCTGACCAATGCACCAGAGGGCCGGCGAAGCCAGGGGTTGCATTGGTCAGCACAAGGGTGAAAATCGTTTGCCCACGTCGCATACGCTATGTTTTGCAAAAGTGTGCGGAAAATTTGTGAAAAATGAATTTCACAATTTCTCAAATTTAAATGTATGCAGATTTTCATAACATATTTATTTACAAGAAATGAGAGAGAAGGATTCTCTTAGTAAAAAATATACACAAATCTTCTATAAAAATCTGAATTCCAAAAAATATATACAGGTTAATTAAGAAGTTCAATAAATCTAATTCTTTATATCAATGGTTTATTATTACAAAATAACAAAAAACAAAAATTGAATGTTGCAAAACAATAAAATAAATAATGTTTTTTTCGAAAACAAAATAATTTTTCAACTGAAGACTGAATTGTTCCGTTGATAGATGATCATCACAAAAAATAGGATGTTTACGACATATTTACGAATGTGATAAATAGAAAAAACTGTAAAATAAATAATTTACCTAGTAATGAAAACTAGTCTATGTTATGTGACAACTTTTCTATAATTATATTCGAATGGTTAGTTTGAATATAAAATCGGGGAAGTTTTACACATAAAAGGTACAGCGAGACTCAAGGCCACCAAATTATCAGGTAGCCAAGAATCTCACTGACCTAAACAACTTCCCCTCCACTGCGCAAGACCGCACGTGCAAAGCCACGCTGCAGTTTGAACTCTTGCACCCTTGCCAGGTCCTGCAAGGCCTAATGACTGCGACGAGGGTAGACGCAGTGACGCCAGCGTGGGGAAGCAGAGCTTGGAGACGCGTGGGAGGTCCGGAAATACTTCCGAGCGTCCTCAAGCCACGCTACCTCAGAGCACTCCGACTCGAGCCAAACTGCCGAGCGGACACACATTTTTAATTCAATTTTTCATTTTATTCTTGTTCAATTTGGTTGTTATATTTTTTCTTTTTTGTTTTCCAATTCTTTGTGTAATTGCTCATTTTATTGAACTAGTTTGCGGCGACGATTCGTTTTCTTTCGGACATATACAGATAGATACAAAATATAATTGTCTACGAAGGAGGACCAAATAAAAACAAAATCATTAAGCCCATATTTGTATTCATTCTTGTGCTGAATCAACCCATAAACAAATTGGATCTTTCTTGGCCTAAAGCGAATAAAGAGAGGGATAAATTTTTCAAGAAATTACAAAAGAGTACAAGGCAAGAGCGTCTATTATATACATGTCCGTGTTTCAATCACACAGAGAAAGAGAAATCAATTTGACAGCCAGGAGGGATTCGATGAGTGAAACCTCTCCCGTAGCTGTATAGTTGCGTGCGCGAGGTCAACTCACGCAGAATAATAATAATATTGCTAGGTGACTCACAATCACTGAACAGTCTATATATCTATCGTTTTCGTAGTAACTGTTGTGATAGTAGTTTAAATTTTTCTTTTGAGGAATTTCGTCAAAATCTTTTTTGATTGCATTTGAAACTTGGCGACTAATCTTCCGTTTGTTAGCAACTGAATTTACTTTATAACCTTCGGCTACTTGCGCGGACTTCCAACCACCGTACCTTCTTAACGTGGTGATATTGGCCTCTGTATCTGCTAGCACAATTGCCGAAGAACGCCTAAAGCTGTGACCGGTGTATAATTTGTAATTTTCCAAATTCAACCATGTAGCAACCTTCTGCTGTACACCACTGATCAAATTCTTTCCCATCGGTTAATTACAGCACTTGTCCTTGCGATAGGAGATAAACAAATTTGTTATTGTCGTGTGCTCAGGTTTTAATCGAATGTAGTCAGCGACGATCTTGTGATATTTACCTTTGAGAGTGACTCATTTAGACCCTAAAAATCGAGGTCTGAAATCAAATTTTACGCCCACTGTTGCGAAAAATATCTAATCAATTAAAGAAGCGAAGATTTATTATTTTAATATTTTAAACAAACAGAAAAAGTATGGTTGTAAAGAATGTGAGTGGATTTGATCATTATAATATTACCAATGTAAAACTTTTTCTTAACTCATAGTATTGAGCAGAATTAGAATGCTTTACTTCATGAAATGTTCATAAAATTTCAAAATGCTTACAATAAAAATAAAGATTTATAATTTGGCTTGTTAGTGATAAAAAGTGATTTTATCATTGAATGCTCGAAACTAAATGAGTCTGTGAAACAAGCTACTGAAGATGTTAGAATTGAATTTGAAACGAAAGTACCTATATCTCCATCAACAATAGCCTATTGTTTAATTTGTGACGTGGTGGCTTCGCTAACGCTTGTCGAACAACAAATTCTTCCGCCAAGCAAAGGGGCGGTCGCACGAAACCACCGCCTCTTCAAAAAGGTCGACAGAAGAATCGCTCCGGCAGCTCAGCTATCTCCGCTTTAGCGGACCGTGGAGAGTGGTGGGATCCTTCTCTGCTTGGCTACTTAGGATATGTTTGGAGTCGTAATGGCATGCATACGATTGATTCTCACTTATTTTATATTTTTATATATCGGGTATGTAAAAGAAGTAAAATACTATCGGCCTAGATCCGCCCTTCTACGTTTATTTAATATCAATAATGGTTTTGCGGATTGCGCCGTCTAATTACATTTGTTCGACGCGTAAAGTGTGTCCGTATATTTCGTCGAGGCGGTCATAGAGAGAGAGAGAGAGAGAGGGAGAGAGAGGGAGAGAGAGGGAGAGAGAGGGAGATAGGGAGATAGGGAGAGAGGGAGAGAGGGAGATAGGGAGATAGGGAGATAGGGAGATAGGGAGATAGAGAGATAGGGAGATAGAGAGATAGGGAGATAGGGAGATAGAGAGATAGGGAGAGAGGGAGATAGGGAGATAGGGAGATAGGGAGATAGGGAGATAGGGAGATAGGGAGATAGGGAGATAGGGAGATAGAGACATAGGGAGATAGGGAGAGAGAGAGATAGGGAGATAGGGAGATAGGGAGATAGGGAGATAGAGAGATAGGAAGATAGGGAGATAGAGAGATAGGGAGATAGGGAGAGAGAGAGATAGGGAGATAGGGAGATAGGGAGATAGGGAGATAGAGAGATAGGGAGATAGGGAGATAGGGAGATAGAGAGATAGGGAGAGAGAGAGAGAGAGGGAGATAGGGAGATAGGGAGAGAGGGAGATAGGGAGATAGGGAGATAGAGAGATAGAGAGATAGGGAGATAGGGAGATAGGGAGATAGGGAGATAGAGAGATAGAGAGATAGAGAGATAGAGAGATAGAGAGATAGAGAGAGAGAGAGATAGAGAGATAGAGAGAGAGAGAGATAGAGAGAGAGAGAGATAGAGAGATAGAGAGATAGAGAGATAGAGAGAGAGAGAGATAGAGAGATAGAGAGAGATAGATATACCTGTGGGCTATTAGCCGACACGTGGCAACTCACGGTAGACGCTCGCGATGGTCGCCACGCTGTCCTCGTAGACGGTGCGTGGTCACTCGCCGTGGCTCTATCGTGCTGATCGCCCGATGTCTCCTCTCCTCTACGTCCGATGAGTATTGGCTCGTCGCTGGGAAGTCATCGACCTGTCCTTCGGGCTAGGCGTGTTACCATGAACCCTCTTGTCCTCTGGAGTCTTGTCGGTGGCTTTGACGGCTCTTCGTGCCTGCTGGCTCTCGCCAGAGTCGCCGGTCGCGTGCGTTCGCTACTACAGTCGAACGTGAAAAGCCGATGAGTGTTGCTGATTGCTCGACTCATCCATTGTTACAATGCCCCCCGCTGAAATTCTGAGCGTAGTGAAGACGCGAAGCATTCTCGCTTGTGTCCCCTCCAGTACCTTTATGTATTTATTTATTTATTTATATGACCATATACATAAGCCTTTAAAAGGCTTCATATAGAGGCAAACGAGTTGCCTCTACATAGGTATGGTACATTAATTACAAAAATAACTTAAATACTAAAACTTAAAACAAATATATTCATGCATTTCCATCTTGGACGTATACAGAAGTTAAACTTGTATCTCTAATTTATTACACACTAATATTTGATTTCTTATTAAAACCTTTAATTTAGTTTTAACAGTTGCTTTGCTGTTAACTCTTTGAGATCATTCGAGAGTAGGTTGAAAATTTTCAGTCATGTGGTAGCTGCTTTTCTTACTTATTGTTTTATTAATTTTTGGCAATGAGATGCTCTTATTCCTAGTAATAGTCATATTTCTACTATAAATATCTCTACGTTTCTTATAGTGATACGTTATTGCTTCAATTTGGAACAATTGCTTAACTGTTAGTGGTGGGTTTTCCACTTCAAAACGGTTTCTGTTAATAATTTTTAATATTTTTTGTACTCCTTGTATCGAGTGCATACAATTGTTATAAGCTCCACCCCAGGCAATTATTCCATAATTGACTAAGCCCTGGAAGAATGCATAGTAGATCATCAACAAGGTTTTTCTATCCATTATATTTTTAATTTTAGCAAAGATAAAACTTAAGTATCTTGTTCTTCTTACAATAAAATCTAGAGAGGTCTGACGAAGCCATTGGCAGGGTCAGACGTGTAGGTAGGGAGTGTGCATAATACGCGACTTTTTTTTTGTTTGAATAGAAAAGGTAAATAGAAAGAGGAATACAAAGTGAAAGTGGAGAGAAAGGTGAATAAAATAGGATAATAGGAAAAGAAAGGGCGAGAAAGGGAAAAGGGAGAGAAGGAGAAAGTACAAGGAGGAGGTTAGGAAAGGTAGAAAAGGACGGAGATAGAGGAGAGAGCGGCAAAGCCGCGGGCCATGAACAACAGAGAAGAGGAGACGGCAGAGGTGACGATAGGGAACCAAGAACAGAGGAACGGGGAGGAACAGGAATTTAAGACTCCAAGCGGACCGGAACGGGAGCCGGAGAGGGAAATTCAAACGTGCAGGTGGGAAAGCACGCCGAAGACAGGGAAGGGAAGAAGAAAGGAAATCGGAGGAAAAGGGGGAGCGCTAAGGCAATTGGAGCTCTTAGAGAGCTTCAAAGTAGACAAAACAGAAAGGGGAAAAAGGAAAGAAAGGTCACCGGAAGAGAAAGAGGACAAGAAGAGAGAGAGGAAAGAAGACAGGAGAGAGAGAGACACGTCAGAGAAGAACGGATCGACGGGGAGATTCCCGTCAAAGAAGGAGGAGGGAAAGGAAGGCGAGAATGAGGGGGAGATGGAGAAATTTCAAGGAACATTGGAAAGGATCCTGAAGACCCTGGAGGAGGAGAAGAAGGAAAGGAGAAAGGACAGGGCAAAATGGGAGAGAAAATGGCTAGAAACGGAAGAAAGGATGAATAAGAAGTTGGAGGAGGTGAGAAGTCTAGTGCAGGAGGAGAAGAGGGAGAGGACAAGGGCGGAGGAGGAGATGAAGAGGGCAAACGAGGAGGAGAGGAGAAAGAGGGAAGAGCGAGAAAGAGAAATGGAGGAGAAGATAAAGAAAATGAAGGAAGAGGCGAAAACTAGGCAGACAGAAGGAGGAGACCAGAGAGGCGAAAAGGGGTCAGAGGAAAGGGAGCAAGAGAAGAAGCAACTGAAAGAGCTAGAGTGGAGAATTGAGGAAGGGGAGAGAGAAAGGAAAAGGAACAATGTGGTGGTATCAGGTCTGAAAGAAGGAAAATGGGACAAAGTGAAGGTGGAAGAATGGATAGATGAGAAGCTGGGGATTTCGGTAAAGGTGTAAAGGACGTGGGTCATCAGAGGGAAAGGTAAGAGTAAAATAGGAGTGGAATGTGAAAATAGAGAGGAGAAAGAGAAGATTATGGAGGAAAAGAGCAAGTTGAAGGGGACAGACTGCTTCATCGACCACGATTTGACGTGGCGAGAGAGGAGAAATAGAGAAAGGTTGAACGGGCTCGCAAGAGAATGGAGAAGAGAAGGAAAACCAGTGAAAGTAGGAAGAAACAAGTTAACGGTAGGAGACATGACATACTTTTGGAACGAAAGAGAGGATAGGCTTTTTCGAGAGGGGGAGGCAAGATGGAGATGAGAAGGAGAAAAGGGATGAAAGGGGAAAAGGGAAAAAAAGGAGAATTTGAAGGTGTTGAGCTGGAATGTGGCAGGACTGAAAGGAATAGAAGAGGAAGGATGGAGATACACCTACTACAGGAAACATGGGCAGAGAGCGGTGAGGAGGAAGGAATAAGGAGGAGAATGAAGGGATTTGAAACAGAGGTAAGAGAGGCGAAAAAGGGGGGGAGCAGAGGGAGATTAAAGGGAGGAATGGTAATGGCAGTCAGGAAGGATAGGAAAGAGGACAAAGTTGAATGGTTGAGAACTATGAAGAAATAGAGGAGATGGTAGAAAGAGCGGGAGGGGAAAAGATACTCTGGTGTGGAGACCTGAACGCGAGAACAGGGCAAGAGGGAGGTTTTTTAGACGAAAAGGGAGTGGAGGAAAGGAGGGAGTCAAAGGATAGAGTAGTGAACAGAGAGGGCGAAGAGCTGCTAAATAGGTTAAAAGAGTGGGGGCTTTCAATCCTAAATGGAAGTACAGAAGGGGATGAGGAAGGGGAACTCACGTACGTGGGGGGAATGGGATGCTCGGTAATAGACTATGGGATAGTAAATGAGGAAGGCAGGAGAAAGGTAACGTCAATGAAGGTAGTAGATAGAATGGAGTCAGATCATGGAGCTTTGGAAGTGGAAATAGAGACAGGGAGAAGTTCGGAAGGGTTGGAAGAGGAAATGAAAAGAACAGTGTGGACAGAGGAGGCCAGCAAGGAGTATAGAGATTGGCTAGCTAAAGGGGGGGAAGCAAAGACATGGAGGGATTTAAAGATATAAATAAGAAACGCGATCCAAACAAAGAGGGGGAGAAGAAAAAGGAGAGATGACAGCAGATGGTGGGATGAAGATTGCAGGAAGCAGAGGGCAGAAATGAAAAGGGCAAAAAAAGGGATAAATAGGTGGGGAAAAGACAGGTTCATGCAGGCGAAAAGAGAGTTAAGGAGCATGTATAGGAAAAAAAAGGAGGAAGGGATGAAAAAAGAGCTAAGGGAGGCAAAGGAGGATAGGTCACGAAAAAAGTTCTGGAGAATGGTGAAAAGGGATAGAAGATAAGAGCTGGTTAGAGTTTTTTAAAGGGCAACTGGGAGAGAGAGAAACGCAGGAAAGAAGGAGAGATAATGAGGAATAGTCGGGGGAAGAAGAGGAAGAAGAGGAGAGAGAGATAGAAGTAGAGGAAGTAAGGGAAATAATCAAGAAGCTAAAGGAAAAGAAAGCACCAGGAGAGGATGAAATCCAGAATGAGGCATGGAAGCAGGGAGGAGAAAAGCTTGTGGAGGAACTAACGGAGATACTAGGAAAAATTTGGAAAGGAGGAGGACTGCCAGAAGAGTGGAGGAGAGGGAAAGTCACGCCAATTTATAAGAAAGGAGATAAGGGGGAGTGTAAGAACTACACAGGAATTACACTAATGGACACAGGATACAAAATATATGCGGAACTGATAAAGGGAAGATTGGAGAAGAAACTGGAAGAAGTGGAAAAGTTAAGCGACACGCAGATGGGATTTAGAAGAGGGAGAGGTACAACGGACGCTATATATGTGGTAAACAGGGCGGTGGAGCAAGAGCTAAGGAAGAAAGGAGGGAAGGTATACGCGTGCTTCGCGGACATGAAAGTAGCCTTTGACAAAGTAAACAGGGAAGAAGTGTGGAAGATGATGAGGAAGCTGGGAGTGAATAGAAGGATAAGGGAAAGGGTAAAGGAAATTTATGAGAAGACTGAGTGTGAAGTAAGGATAGGGGAAAGGAATGTAGGCAGTTTTGAGACGCAGAAGGGAGTGAGACAGGGATGCCCGCTGAGTCCACTGCTGTTTAACGTGGCAATGGCAGACTTGGAAGGAGAGATGGCAAAGGTGCAAGAAGGAGGGATAATACTAGGGAGAAGGAAAGTATGGTCAATCTCATATGCAGATGACGTAGTAATGCTAGCAACAAACGCGAGCGGGGTGAAACAAATGCTAAGAAGATTCAAAGGATACATCAAAAGAAAGGGTTTGGAGCTAAACACAGAGAAAACGAAGATCATGATTTTTAGAAACGAAGGAAGAAGGAGGAGGGAAGAGAAATTTGAGTGGGATGGAAGGGAGATAGAGGTGGTGAAAACATTTGAATACTTGGGATACACGATGAAAGAAAACGGGAAAGAGGAAGAACAGCTGAAGAAGGTGAAAGGAAGGGCAAATGCGCTGATAAGCACCCTGTGGGGCCTAGGAGAGGCAACGTTCAAGGACAGCTGGAGGATGAGAATGAAGCTGTTCGACGCTCTAGTACAGAGCGTAATAGAATACGGGGCGGAGATATGGGGTTGGAAAGGGCAGGAGGATTTAGAGAAAATACAGAGAAAGTACATCAAATGGGTGCTGCACCTAGACAGGACAACGCCGGCACATGTGATTCACTGGGAGACGAAAAGGTTCAAATTAGAGACAAGGACAAGGAAAAGGGCGGTTAGATTTGAAAGGAAACTGAGGAGAGCAAAAGAAAATACTTTGCTAGGAGAATGCTGGAGGCTACTGAAGAGAGAGGGAGAAAGGAGAGAATGGAAGGGAAGAGGGAAGGACGTGAGAAGAATGGAATTGGAGAAGTGCGGGATATCGGTGGAGGATTATACGAGAAGAATGGAGGAGGAAGAGGGAGTGGAGGAGGAAATAGAAAGGATAAACAAGGACATACAATGGCAGAAGTGGAGAGAGGAAATAAAGGAGTCCAGATATGCGAGTGAGATAAGGGAGGTAATGTTGGAGCAGGGAGAAATACCAGAGTACTTGATGGAAGTGGGAGAACACAGAAGAGGAGCGCTCAACGTTACGGCAAGGTTCAGACTAGGGTGTGAGACAAGAGGGAATGAATACTGGAAGAAGGAAGAAGAAAGGGTATGCAGGCTATGTGGGAGTGAGGAGGAGACGCTTAAACATGTGTTCGAAGAATGTGTGGAGACGAAGATAGAGGGGAAAAAGTGGCAGGAGACAGTCGGAGGGAGAAGAACGCAAGTGGGGAAACTCTATAGCACGATATGGAAGAGGAAAAATAAAGAAAGACAGCAAGAATAAAGGAGGGGAAGGCAAGAAAGGAAGGAAAAGAAAGGACGAAGCAGAAAGGAGATTCGAAAAGCGCGCGCAAAGCGTGCGGGGAAGTCTAGGGAAAGTCCCTAGGAGGAACTAGACGGAGGGAACAGGGAGAAGAAAGAGGAACGAGAGGAACAGAAAGGAGAGCACATGGTGAGGTGAGTAGAGCGGTTATAGCAGGGAGAGAGAGAGCGTGTAAAGGCAGCAGAGAGAAAAAAGATAAAGAACCGAAGACGACAAAAAAGTAGGAGGGAGAGATGTCGAAGCACGAGAGAAGAGTGGAGAGAGACATGCGGGATATGAGAGAGGAGATGAAAGAGTGGAAGGTGAAGCTGCAACTGGAGAGAGGGAGAAGAGAAGCGGCGGAGAGAAAGATGATGGATATAGAAGGAGACGTAGAAATATTGAAAGGAAAACTGAGTGAGGAAAGGAGAGAGAGGGAGAAGGTGCAGAGAACAGTAAAAGAATTAAAAGGAATGATAGAAAAATTGGAAGGTAAAATAAGGAGAGAGGAGAGAAAAGGGATTGAAAGGGAAAGGATAAATGTGAAAAGTGAGGTTAGGATCGTGAACAACAAGAGAAAGAGGACGGAGGGAGGGAGGAGCAAAGTAGGAGAGAGAGGTGTGATAATACATAAAGGGACAAACTGGAACGAGAAGGAGGTGCTGCAGGACTGGCTAGACGAGATCCTGGAGGGAACGAGTTGGGAGCTGGAGGAGACAGCAAACCAGGACACAAAAAAGATAATATTCGCGGCAGAAGAGGAAATGGAGAAGATATGGAAGAGGAGAGATGAAATAAATGAAGGGGGAAAGGTGAGATTAGAGCAATGGATGAGTTGGGAGGAGAGAAAGGCAAAGAAAGAAGCCATGGGGATAAGAGAGAGAAGGAGAGAGGAAGCGAAAATGAATGTGGAGCTTCTAAAGAACGGGGACTTCAAAGTGAGGGTGGATGGAATAATGTACGAGTGGAAGGAGGAGGAGGGAAGGATCAGAAGGGTGAGAGAGGAAGAGAGGAGGGAAGAAGAGATGAGAGAGGAAAGGAGGAAGAAGGAAGATTAGGAGAAGAGATAAAAGAAAAAAAAAAAAAAAAAGAAAAACAAAAAAAAAAGGATGCGTATTAATGCACACAAATGTTTTATATTTTTGTTAAGAAAGTATTGTAAAATACATAATGTATAAAAACAATAAAGTTATTATTATTATTTATTATTATTACAATAAAATCTATGTAATTATTCCATTTCATATTGTAGTCAAAGTATAGCCCCAAATATTTATGACTTTCAACCCCACTTATTGTGTTGCCACCAATACCAATATTTATATCCCCTGGTACACTGTAACAGTAATTACCAAAGGTCGTATATACAGTTTTATTTACATTAAGCGATAGTTTGTTTAACATTAACCATTTGGCTACCTTACTAAGATAAGCATTCATCTTGTCCTGTGCTGCCGACTACAAGTTATTGGGTTATTGGGTTACTGGGTTATCACTCGATATGATGACCGTGTCGTCTGCACAGGACATTATTAAGTCTTTAAGCATATCTATCAATAGATCATTGACATATAAGCTAAAAAACAAGGAACCTAAAATGGTTCCCTGCGGTACACCTATGGAAATATGTTTGTATTCACTTTTAAAATTATTGATTTTAACGCATTGTTGCCTACCTGATAGATAGCTAGTCAAAAATTTTAAAGCACATCCTCTTAATGCATATCTTTCTAACTTATCCAATAATATTTTGTGATCAACAGTATCGAAAGCTTTTGTAAGGTCCAGAAATGTTGTTATTATTGGTTTATTTTTGTCTAGATTTTTGTATATAATATCTGCAAGATAATCAAGCGCATCTGTTGCCCCTCTACCTCTGATAAAACCAAATTATCTTTCTGAAATTATGTTATGTTTCATTATAAAATTGAGAAGCCTGTTATATGAAATTTTTTCAAAGAGTTTAGCTATATTTGAAATAAGCGATATTGGGCGATAGTTTGCAATACATGTACTATTTCCAGCTCTATGAATTGGTACAATATCAGCTCGTTTTAGCTCATTCGGCTAAATCGATTGCTGAATACTTGTGTTAAAAACATGTTCCAAGGGCCTTGCCAGGAAGTTATCAATGCACTTGATTGTACTTGCATTGATACCATCAACCCCACCAGCTTTTTTCTTCATTTCATTTATTATTTTATGAATTTCACTGATATTGGTCGGTTGCATAAATATGGACTTGCTATTTCTTTCTGGCAGTCTTATTTGATCATCGCACGTATTATTTATTTGATTGCTTAAATCTATTTCAATTTGACTGAAATAGTTATTCATTTCATCCGCTATATTTGTCTTATTAATTACTTTTTGGGTATTTACCATAATGCAATCAGGCGATTTCATTTGTTTGTTACTTTTGCCCATTTTATCGTTTATAATGCTCCATAGATGTCTTGGATTATCACCACTTTTTCTTATATCGTTATTTTCGTGCTTGTATTTTGCATCTTTTATTGTTTTACTCATGATTTTTTTCCATATATTATATAGATTTTCTTTATTTTTACAAGATACTAATATTGCTTGAGTTATCCATTGCTTTCTTAGTAATTGCTTATTTTTTTTATCTTTTTTATTACATGTGGCTTTTCCAACACAGCTGTATCATATTTATTAGTTTATCTAAGGCAAGATTTGGGTCCTGAAAATTCAGACATGAATTCCAATCTAATTTCTTTGCACATTCCTATAACTTTCTATAATTAACATCATTTTCTATCTTATTTTGTGCATTCTGCACTTGGAGTTGATCGATACTTATTACAAGGATAGTGATCATTAAAGGGAGTACATAGTTTAAAAGACTCAATATTAACTTCTCTGGACTTTGCAAAACAATTATCAAACAATAAATTCCTGTTCAAGGAAATTATTTAAGAATTCCTGACTTATTGAAATTGCACTTATATTATTATTTTGTACATTATTTTCCATTATATCTATGTTGAAATCTCCTATTATACAATGGTTTTTAGCTTTTCTATGTTTTGTTAAAAACATCATGACATCTGTATATAGCGGAAACTCTTAATGATTCTCCTGACTGAAGCTTAAGATTCGAGCTAACAACACTCAATCCATCAATTACTTCTACTTTGGTATTTCCATAAATATTATTTTTTATGTACACAAGGACACCATCAGCACTGTTAATTTTACTATCGTTGTAATAAAATTTATATCCATGTAATTGATAGAAATGAGGGTGCTGCACGTTCCATGTCTCCGTACAGATGATCACACATGGCTTTTTAGACATACTTTCCACGAATGTTTCTAGTTTCTCAAAATTTGCATTGAGACTTCTTATGTTCACACACAAAATTAGATTTTTCTGCTTCACTATCTTCTTATTCAGCTCATTGATGTTTTCAGTTTCACACTCTATCTTGCTTACTTCTTCAATGTTAATGTCCTGGTCAATGGTTATTTCTTGGTTCTATCTTTCTTTGATATATTATCGCTGAGTATGTTGATTGATGATGTTGACATTCGAGCGGTTAACACATCAGCTACTTTAGCTGTCGTGACCCCTGCCATGACGACATATCTTGGTAATATAGGCTGTATTGTGTAGTCGGTAAAGTCGATGAACTTCCGTATCTTGGCTGCTAAAATTTTGTATTCGTGGCTATCTGTTGCCATATATTCTGTCTTATACTGTGTTTTATATTTACTGCTACTATAGATGCAGTTAGGACAATTCATTATGTTTTCTTGAACTGTACATTCTCTAGTGATATGATTACCAGCACATTTGAAACAGATGTGCCTGTTTCTGCACTTTAGACCATTATGTCCAAAACCACCACACTTAAAACATGGCTTGACATTGCAGTAGTCATAGACTCTGCAGTTTTGATATCCAACAAATATTTTATTATTGCTTTCCCTTATACACGGATACAATTCTGCTGGCATTTCAGTTATTGCTGTTTGTAATTTTGTATTGTTGTTCTTGTATGTATGTAAGACTTCAACGTTTTTCGAAAGTTTACTAAAGTTTTTTTCGTTTATATCTGTTTAGTCGCAACATTTGGTATCTGACTACTTCTGCGCATGCGAGCGCAATACGCATGGTTATGTGTGTGTGTCGGGAGCTAGAGCCCAAAAATCTATCGCGTCGGCAGCACCTTACGGTGCTGTCGCCGATATCGTGAGTAACGCTTGCTTATTCGATTCGGCCGGCGATGCCGGCAGTCTCAGACAAACCTCAGTTGCGTGCGGAGCTCCCTCGCGACGTTAACTCTGTGCATACTTTGCATATCTCGATCACTTGCTGTTAACTAACAGCGTGCCTTCAGTGCACATTATCGATCATTCTTTTGCTCTCGATTCTAATACTAATTCAGTGTGTTTGAGAGTGAATATCTTATTGTGTGTCAAATCATAAAAAGCACGTGTGTGCATGTAGCGCGCGCATTTCATTGTTCTTCGTGACGTCACATCGCGAATAGATTTAGTTTGTTCATCTATTGTAATCCATCTCCAGTGTATTTGTTTTTAATAAAAAGGGTTTTTTATGCCAGTTGCCTTTTTCCTTCAAAAAGAGGGGTTTTCTTATACTACCTAAATTACATACAAATTTTGAGTCATAACAAAATTGAAAAAATTTAACGGATTTCTCTGAACAAGGCTCGTTGTGCCTTGCACAAAGAAGCCAAGACTTTTCATGGTGCCTCCTGTGAGGTAGAAGCTATACCTATCGTTTCTATATTCTCGGTATAAAAACAGTGAAAGTGACGTCGCGGCAGTGCAACGCGCGAAATCAAAAAACTTGTCGCAACGCGACATTGTCTGCCATTACCGCCCCCCTTTGTTCGGCAAATTTGCGCCAAGGCGTAGTAGCACAACAACACGTGACCAGCGGTCGTCTCAACTTCACGCCTTACCATCGCTTCCGACCAGGGGTACACACGCTGCCCGCCATCAACGTCGTTTCTGCGAAATTAAGATAAGTTGTTTGTTTTCTTGACTACAAGGTGAACGCTTGTACCTTTCGTAGTGTTGGGTCAATGTGAAGGTTAGCTTAAATATTTCAAGTCAAGCGTTTATCTCGCAGTACTAGCTATATATATATATATATATATTTTAACGTATATTTTAATAAATAAAACGCTGCCAATTCATTGGCACGTAGCTTCCTCCAAACAAATCTATTTTTCCTTGTTCATATGTATCGTTCAAGTATATTTATTTATTCATTTATTTAATCCAGAGTACAAAACACGCAGGTTTTTTTACTTAATTTTAGAGCTTTTAGCTCATTTGGCAACGAATTGAATACCTTTATTGCAATCAGTTCACAATTTTTAAAACTAATGGTTTTATTTACTTTAGGCAAAATAATATTTTTGTTTCTCGTAATACTTTTAGAGTTCTCATACTTCATACTTAGATCACTATAAAAATGCATCAAGCATTCCACTTCGAATACATCTTTTATATTAAGTGGTCTAGACAGTTCTTTGTCATTATTTAGGATTATTTTCAATAATCTACATTGTAGAGATTCTACAGTTACGCCGTGTGACGTAAACTTTTGTATCTTGTTGAGATTATGCAATTAGGTAACGAAAATCAGAAATCCAAACTAAAGAATTTTCAATGCATATGTAGGTCAGCAAGCGCTGACCAACAAAACTCTCATACTCAGCACATCGTGACGTAGTAAGCGAGCGCTACTTTCCGTTGTTGATTGACTTTGCTAGTTTTTAAGGAAATATTGTATACAGTTTTTGAAATGTTTTAAAAATATCCTGCGTTAATGCACAGTTATATAAACTCTTGCATTCGCAGTTACCATTAGTTTGATGTCAGAGCTTCGTACACGCCGGTTCGACAATCGGCGATACTTATCTGCAAAACCACAATCTATCGTAATCTCAATCTCTTTTCTTTAATTCTGTCAACGCAACAATATTTTACGAGAATTTTATATAGTTATTTTAAATAAACGATCGAGTTTCCTTAAAAATGATCTTGTAAGTTATATTCATTTACGAGAAAATCCAAACTACCCAGTACGAGTCTACAACAGCAATCTGCACAACTAGTACCAGGTTCAACTTAAAGGTAAGTTTCACATTTATTTTACTAACAGTGAGAGTGTAAGGCGCGAATTAACAATTCCTTATAGCCTCGCCACTACACATGTCATTACGCTCCTATCTATTCAAGTTAGGATAGTCAGGACGTAACAATTGGTTCCGATACCGAATAAAATCTAGTAAAGATTAGAAAAAAGCCTAATAAAATAAATTTGCAGAACCAATTAACAATTGGTAGCATATACAGAAAATAAATAAATAACGAATAAAATAAGAATAAAAAGATAAAGTGTGAGAAAAATATAGAGTTTTTAGCAAACTAGACTAAAAGTATAAGTTATTTATGAAACTTTCAAAATAATAATTATATTCTTAAAATAAATCAAGGAATAAAGAATTATATTGCCAGAAACACCCAAAATTAACACTGGTTTAAAAAAAAAAAAAAAAAAAAAAGAACAAGCTGTAAAACATATGTTACAATTAGACGCAGCGCGTGTCAAATTTCAGTAGCTACTCGCGTTACGGTGAGCGACCTACATAACTCGCAAGCACCAGCAAAACCAGCACCACGCGGAAGTCGAACAAAACGTAAACAAACACGGAAAATAAGTAGGTCATGTATAAAATGATGCACAGATTTCGCGATTAATAGGTTTTAGGCAAATAATTAAATCATAGTCCTAACCCAATAATGAAAGTTTCAAATGAGTGAGAAAACAAACCAAGACAATAAAACGCCGGACAGCGCAAGAATTACTAAACAACAAGTTCAACAAAATCCAGCATTAAAAAATTTATTAACAGTATCACTTAAAAATTACGCGTTCCAGAAAAGCGCAGAATTAGTAAGGTCACCTCGGAAAAGCCAAGGAACACCGAAAGGAGAAGGCAAACAAGCCAAAGAATGAATACATAAAAATACAGGAACTACGCCAAAAATACTGACTACAATAAAAAATAAAATTGAAGGAAAGCTCGAGGAAATAATAACACAAGGAAGCCCTGAAAATCAAAAGCAAGAAAATTTGGAATATACCAGCACTGTAAGCATACAAAAAGGTTCTACGTTTCAATCAAGTTTATCTGTGTTTCAAGCAAATGAGTCAATTTTAGATAGGACATTTGACTCGGAAAAAGACAATCGATATTCAGATATAGGGGGATTTCAAGCGGAGCAGAGCCTGGTAATAGGAACCTCAAAAAACCCACAATATAACGCATTAGAGAGCGATAAACCTTCGACAAGTTTTTCGTTCGATACAAGCGTAAATGAAAACAAAAGCCTAATAGATTTTGACCTAATACTAAACGAGAAAATTTTTACCTTACAAAAAAGTGTAGAAAGTAAACATATCATAAATAACAGTGAAAATAAAACGGAGCAGAACCTAAACCAAGTTTGTGAGAACAGCGAAAACCAAGAAAGAAGGAACAGCATAAATATGGCCCCTCCAACGGAAGCAGCAAGGCCATTGAAACTAAATCTGAAAGATGTCATAAACTACGTGCCAGAATACGATGGAAAAAATATGACAGCAACGGAACACAAAAAAATTAAAACAGGTTAGAAATCTCATAGATACTATAGATAAGGGAAATCTGACAACCCTGCTACAAGTAAGAATGAAAGGAGAAGCAGAGGAAGCATTAAGCGGTAGCAATATAAAACCTATAGATCAACTAATTGAAGGAGTCAGAACTTTATATCCGATCGAGGATGATATACATGAGTTATACGCAAAAGTGAGGAGAATATTTCAAGGAGAGGAAGAGACGGTCATCGAGTATACCAATAAATTACGGAAAATAGTTTGGAAAATTAAAGAATTAAAGAAAGCTGAAGGAGGATCTCAAGAAGTCTATGAAAGGTTCGAAACGGAGTTAGATAACGACGCTGCTACAAGTTATAAAAAAGGACTTAGATCCGAAATCAAGTATGAATTGGCAGATCAAGCAACACTGATGGATCTCTCAAAAGCAGCTATAGAAATAGAAAGTGACATAAAAAGAAGGAAAGGTATAATAAGAAATAGTATAAGCCATGCATACGGAAAAGAAGATGATATAAATTGGAAAGTATGCATGTGTCTACTGCAAAGAAGCGGACCACTTCTCGAATAATTGCATGAATGCCAGAAATAAAATTAAACTAATCTGCAAATTTTGCAGCCAGCCAGGGCATTTGATAAGCGCATGTCGATTTAATAAGAAACAAAATAATCATTGCCAATACTGCCAGGAAATGGGGCATGATGTTGGGCAATGTCCTTATATTAGCGATTACGAGATATGTTGGAAATGTAAAGAAACAGGCCATAACCCGAATAGATGTGTGAACATAATGATTAATAATATGGAAAAATGTGAATATTGCGATATAACTGGCCATACAATACAAAACTGTCCAGATGTTGTTTGTAAAAAATGTAACAAGAAAGGTCATACGATAAAGTATTGTAAAGCAGGCGAAGGAAGGCCATATTTTAGAGTATGTACGATTTGTGAAACAACCGGACACGAAGAAGCGCAGTGTGAGCAAGCAAGAATTCTCGTGGCAGATTATAAAGCAAAACAACAGTTTAAATGCCAAATATGCGAAGGAACTGGTCACACAGCGAAATTCTGTAACAAATTTAAAGATAAACAACAAACACATCAAAATAACAATAATAACTACAACAGGGGTTTTCAGAGGAAATTTTGCGAATACTGTAAAATGGCAGGACACGTAGTCAGTGAATGCAAGAAATTAATGGCGCTAGAAAATCGAGGAAAATTCAAACAGAGTTATATAAACTCTTACATTCGCAGTTACCATTAGTTTGATGTCAGAGCTTCGTACACGCCGGTTCGACAATCGGCGATACTTATCTGCAAAACCACAATCTATCGTAATCTCAATCTCGTTTCTTTAATTCTGTCAACGCAACAATATTTTACGAGAATTTTATACAGTTATTTTAAATAAACGATCGAGTTTCCTTAAAAATGATCTTGTAAGTTATATTCATTTACGAGAAAATCCAAACTACCCAGTACGAGTCTACAACAGCAATCTGCACAACTAGTACCAGGTTCAACTTAAAGGTAAGTTTCACATTTATTTTACTAAGAGTGTTAGGCGCGAATTAACAATTCCTTATAGCCTCGCCACTACACATATCATTACGCTCCTATCTATTCAAGTTAGGATAGTCGGGACGTAACACTACTATCTTTATCACATTATTATAAGCACCACCCCAAGCGATTATTCCATAGCTAGCAATGCTGTGGAAAAAAGCGTAGTAAACAGCTAGTAGCGACTTCTTATTCATAACTTTTACTAATTTATTAAAAATAAACAGTAAGTATTTCGTTTTTTTAACGATGTATGCTATATGATTTTTCCAATTCATTTGATAATCAAAAATTAAATCTAGATATTTGGTATGGTTGACTATTTCAATTTCAGTATCGTTAATAAAAATTCGCATACTAGCCGGAACGCTGTTGCTGTAAATACCATAAGTCATGTATACGGTTTTAGCTGCATTTAAAGATAGTTCATTTAGTGCGAGCCAGGTATTCACATTGAGTAGGTACCTGTACATTTTTTCTTCTGTTTTTTGTCAATTTTCATCAGAACTTAGAATTACTGTATCATCAGCATATGATACAATACATTTTTCAGGCAAACTTTATGCCGTTGAATTTGCTGATTTCGCATTTTTTACTTCATTTGAATTCAGTCTGTTTGTATTCTTTTTTTCCATTACATGATCATCTGATTTTCCATTGTATCCAAAAAATTTTTGGATCGCAGGTTTGATCGGATAATCAGTATTACTTTTTTTTTCTGATCATTATTTTTAGGTACGTACACCTTTCAGTGTCAGTCGCAAAGTGATAAACATTACGATCGTCTTTAAACTTTTCCTTGCCGAAACAACAGTTTGCACATTTGGTCGGTAATTTACCATCACAGTCTTTTGTCTGATGATTGCCAGCACACCTGAGGCATACAGATGTATTATTGCACTTTTTTCCACTATGTCCAATTCGACCACAATTGTAACAAGGCATGATATTTAAATCATCAAACGCACGTAAACATTGGTAACCACAATAGATCTTATAGTTATTTCCACGTATGATTTTGTAAATATCAGTTGGAACACGAATAATTGCCGTTTGCTTTTTTGTTCTATGGTTGGTAAACAAATGTTCCACACTGCAATAAAAATCATTGTCATTGAAATTGCTTTCACGTAAGTCTTGTTCCAGTTCTTCTGCTGTCATGTTATTATCAATTCTTGTGAGTCTTGGATTTTGCATTATTTCCTACTTTACCATATAATGTGGCCCAATCTTTTCAGACAGCATAGTTTCTAATTGCACCATGTCATTTTTGCTTGCACATTTGATATTGACCGAACCGTCTTTCTTTTCCTGCACTCTTTTAATTGGAACTATAACATCATTTATTAATTTATTAATAACAGTTTTGCTAATCTTGCGTTTGTACTCATTTGTTTTAGGTATTACCATGACTGATGGGATATGCTGGATTTGTACTTCTTTTTTTTAATAACTTGTGCATATGTAGGAGTTGTACTTATCACATTTTGTTTAAGTCCATGAATTGTGTTATTTTATTCATTGATTAGTTGTTTCAATATACTGTTTTTATCTTGTAATTCCCTGACTAAATTGCTTAGTAGATAAATTTCTAGAGTCTATATGCACGTGTACTGAAATATTGTTGAGAATCTTTTCCTGTGCTTTTTCTTTTTCGAGTAACTTAACTTGTGGAATGATTAGTCTAGCTGGAACACTTAATGCAATATCACTGCTTTTTGCGGATAGGTCGACATTAATTTAATAATGGATTTCTTTCTCTCCGGATCTTCTTAATAAAATGAATTGCAATTTATATCACAAATAAACCTCATAAAATTTTGACAAAACATTCTTAGTTTTTGTCAGCGAGTTATAAGGTTCAACAAAAATAATGATTTTCAGTTATACAGGGTATACAGGGTGAGACAAAGAATTTATATTTTAATATCTTTTCAACTAAGCGTTTTCATAAATTGCGAAAAGAACTTAGCCGAAGTAATCAAAACATCTATCTTTTCCCAAAATTTCAAGTTAATTAAAGCTTTTTTACTCCCGTAATCGTACGACATAGAAAATCGATTTTTTTAGGTTAACAATTTTTTTTTCAAAAATTAATCACGAAAATGATTTAAAATCACGAAAATGATTTTACAACATGTAGACATTATTATTCTTTGTTATCATGAATTTTTTCAAAACATTAGACTGTTTAATTTGGAAGTTATGAATATAAGAAAAAAAACTTTTTTGTCATAATAATTGAACGAAACGGTCAATTTAGAAAATCTCGCGGGAGAAGTAGGAAATTTTATACTCTTTCAAAAACACTATTGCTGAATTTGTTGTATAAATTACATCATTTAAAAACACAAAACAAAAAATTTTCAAAAATAAAAAAATGGCCACAGTTGTTAAAATCAAAAAATTTTGTCCCGCATTCAGAATTAAAAAACAGATATGCATGTCAAATTTTATTATTATAGACCACGTAGTTCCAGAAATAGGACGGTTTACATACATACACACACAGCTATGCGCATGGACCTGTTCTAAAAACACATGATTCAAACTCCAAGCACCTCCAAACACGTTTCTATGAAGTTTTAGCGAAACTGAAAATTTTACTGTAACAAAGCTTCCTCTAGGAGGAAGCAATATACGTGTATACGTTTAAATAAATTAATTTAAGCGTATATTAAAATCTTGTAGAATTCGCGCGTTTTTTTATACAAGGCACAAATATATATCGCTAAATGGCATACGAATTACATAATTTTGAGACATTTTTCGAATGCCATTCGACGAGATATATCCTCTAATATATTCAGATTCAAAATTCAGACTTTTTTTCCAGCCATCTGATATAGTTAACTATAGTTCCTATAGTTAACCTTTACGGTTATTGAGTTATGGTGTTTTCTTATGGTGTTTTTTATGATGTTTTTATGGTGTTTTATGAGTTTTATAAGTTTGTCAAAACAAATTTTTTTATAACTTCCTGCCGAGCACCATAAAGAAACACTATAGAAAACACCATAAGTAAACTCTAAAAGAAAACACTATAAAAATACTCCATAAGAAAACAGCATTAGTAAACTCTATAAGAAAACACTATAAGAAAACTCAATAAGGAAACTTCATAAGAAAAGGTCTACTTAAAACTATATTAGGCGTGTAATAACCCACCCACAGGCTCTCTCGCGACAAGCTCCTTAACGCGCGCAACCCGTCACGCACCAGCACCCTCTCTAGCCCCGAACACCGCGCCGCTAGTACCGCGCGTCGACGCTAGGCGGCTACGCTCCTCCGGCGCGCTGCCCGCTAGCGAAGCAGCACAGCGCGGGGCATATAAAGAGGCCGGCTGAGACGGCCCAAGTATCTCCCCCAAGGGTCCTCATAGACCAAAAAAAGCCGAGCCTAGGCAAGTGCGAGTATTCAGTCAATTGAGGAATAAACCGTTCTTTTTGTGTTAAAATAATTACCGCCGTAATTATTATACCTTTTTCACATCCCTCTCCTCCACTCCCACGTCCATGAAAGAGAGCGAGAGGGCGGGTTACCGAGCCAAATTGGAGCTGATCCACGGCTACCTAGCCGTAGTCAACCGGCGGATGACCATCCTGGAGCGCCTGCAACACCGAGCCAGCCCAGCCGACGCCGCCACCCAGACTGAGCGCCCTCACCAGGATAACAGCAGCCAGACCGACGACCTGAAAACTCCATCGCCCGCTCTCACCAAGTCCACAGGCTCGCCTCCGCTGAAAGACGAAGCACTCTGTGCAGAGTGGCCAGAGCACCTGCAGTTAATCGACCTCCCGAGCCGCCAGCCCTCGCCGGATCTCCGGGACCTCCTGAAGCCATCCACCCCCTGGCTCGAGATCATCTCGCGGAAGATCGGAGCTAAGAGAACGGTGAAGCCCACTCCTTCGCTCAAGCGAAAGTCCACCGCTCCTCCGCCACGAGGCAAACCTAAGCTGATTCGCATCGCTCCGGCTCTAAAGCCAGCGGCTGACGAGCAAGTCGACCTGACGCTCGACAACTAAGGCGCTCCGCGTCCTCTAGTCATTTTTGTGTCTGGTTCCTTCATTGGGGCTGGCCCGTAATAGAAAGAAAGATAAGCCTCTCTTTTCCCTTTGCCCTATTAGCTGTGGTGAGTTCTCACCGGGTTGGGCGGCCTTTCCTCGTCCAGGCTCTCCCCCAGAGCCGACCTAGAGAGGTCCGAGCCGTGTCCGCTCTCTAGGCAACTGGAAGCACCGACGAGGGATCCAGTCCAGCAGAGACTGCATCGAGGGCGCCTCAGCGGGCGCCCTCCTGTTCACCGAACGAACACGAAGGGGTCACTTCGCTTCGCTTGCCCCTTTCCCTGCTAAGGAGCAGGAAGGATCAAGCGGGTCCAATGGCCCTCAGCCGACCTTTCCGCGCCATTGAGTGCCTTCTCCTCCTCCCATCAGGCCCGCTTATATCTGTAACGGTTGCGTTCCCCCTGCCCCGGATTTTGTCAGTCGGGATTCAGGATTCGGAAAGGGGTGAGGTTAGAAATAACTCCGTTTAGTTAAACTTTAATAATTATATATATATTTAACATCTCCTACAGTGCGTCATCATTCGCCATCTGTAACCAAACAAAGTACGCTTTTTAAGAAGATTTATCTCTTACAGTTATTTCTTATTATCTAGGCGGTAATCGCGGTACTTATAAATTAACGGTACGGTCCTTAATTCTACGGTATTACGCTTGACATTAGTCGTTGCTTACATTTATTTCGCTTAAACATTCGTAACGCTAGTTCGGTCGCCGGTATGCTTCGCCTACAATTACTTATCGACTACGCTTCGAGCACGGCGGTTTGGTTGTTACCAGGTGTATAATTTGTTATTGCGGAGTCCTCGCGAGAACGTGTGCGCACGATCTTGTGTGGACTCTGCACTGGTTCCTAATTTCCCCCTACCCTGTGTGCGCACAGCGGTAGGTGGAACGGAGGAACGTCGGCGGGATGTTTTTAGAGTACAGGTGGAGTCTCACAGGACCTGATTGAGACGTGTGCGCACGACTCAACCCGGTACGGTGGCTGTCTCTCGCGGCTTCCCTTGTCTTGTGTGCGCACAGCGGCAAGTGAAGCGGCAGAGTGGTGAGTGACTGTGTGTGTGTGAAGTGCGGTGGACCACAGGATCTGATTGAGACGTGTGCGCACGACTCAACCTGATACTGGAATCCCTTCCCGCGGTTTCTCTTACCCTGTGTGCGCACAGTGGCAAGTGAAACGGCGGAACGGTGGGGCTGTGTGTGAGCGTGCAGAGTCTGACAGAGACATGTGCGCACGACTCTGCAAGTCTCTGCAGTCAGTTTCGGGTTCCGGTTACCCTGTGTGCGCACAGTGGTAACAGGAATGATCGAAATGACGGAACGGGGTCTAGCGGTTTAGTGCGGTAGTTTCGGTATCTGTGCCGTTACGTGTGCGCACGAAAACGGTCAGATATCGTCAGTTCCTCTAGGGCTCTCCTAGCGGTGTCGTGTGCTCACGGCAACGCTCGGATCGGGAGCTCTGATCGAACTGCCGCCGTGCTGTCGCGGCCGGGCTTATATAGCCCAAGTCGCTGGCGCCAACGCCCTCTGGTGGTGATGGGGTCGAGTATGTTGGTGTATTTGTGGGGTGCTTACCGTGCTCTTTTCGGTAGTGTTCGTTATTTTGTTTGCGCCCGTCGTCGGTTTCGTTCGCAGCTGTGTTTACACTGTACGAGCACGTGTTGCTACCCATGAGCACTCGACTTGTGCTCATGTTATTGTCGTGCGGGTCTGCCTTTCGCTCGCTTGTTTGTGTGCCTACTTGTACATATTCTGCACGAGACTGATGTCTCGTTGCATATCAGGCGACTGAAAAAAAGTCTGAATTTTGGTATTTTTTCTTATGGCGCACAGGTACCACGTGGTACCTTTCAATAGGGCCCAAAGAAAGGGATCATGCTGTAATATAATTCTAACTAAATCCAAAATATGAATCTTATTCTAGCCCTTTTATGAGTGGTGTATAGCTCTTATAACCTCCAATGTTCAGTTTTCGAGTTATAACAATTAACAATAAAGCACTTTTTCATGTTTAATTAAAAAACGGCAATAGCAATCCGGAAAATTCTGAAATATTATATATATATATATATATAATATTTCAGAATTTTCCGGATTGCTATTGCCGTTTTTTAATTAAACATGAAAAAGTGCTTTTAAAAGAGTTATTATATATATATATATATATAATAACTCTCTGCGTTTTACAGGGTTGAGACTGTCATTTTCGCATAACAGGTACTTATGCTAAAAGCCCACATTAAAAAACAGTACTTCTTATATTTTTATCTATTGTTTTTTTCATAACAATACAGCTACCGCTATAATCAACAGCGCTCTATATTCTAAATTCAAACATAATAAATTAAAGTATTTCATGATATACAATGTTTTTAGTGTATTCACCTATAGCAACGTCACTTTTTTTAGTTATTTTTACGTCATTTTCTGTTATTGACATTGCGCTTAGATAAACTTTTAAATATTTGTTATGTCTTATAAAAATTCCAACTTTTGCAAATGACTGTCCTTGAGCTTTGTTAATTGTCATTGCTTGAGCAAGTCTAATCGGAAACTGTCTTCTTGTCATGTGGAATGGTATTTCTTCTTCTGATGGTGACAAATTTATTCTTGATAAAATTAATTTTGACCCTGCTTTATAGCCAATAATAACTTCAGCTAAGTTTGTATAATCTTTCATTTCTTAATTAATCTTGTACCATTGCAAAGACCTTCGTTTAAATTTATATTTCTTAGTAACATTACAATAGCTCCTTTTTTTAATCGAAGTTTGTGCTGGGGTAATCCATTAGGTGTTAATGAATTTAATAATTCTGTCCGTAAAAGTGTATCTAAATTTTTATTATTGAAGTTTTCAGCTGAATCGTTACTTAAATATATGCATTCAGGTTCATTTATTCGTGATAATATATGAATATTCATTTCCAATACGTCACAGTTTTTGGGTGCTAATATAACGTTTTCATAATATTTATGATCATTTTGATCAACTTGGACTCCATAAATATCATCAATTAAATTTCCTTTTGATAAAATTTCTTTTGGAATTATTGTTACTTCATTTTCACGTTCAAATCAATTTTTAAATTTTCCATCGCTTATTCTCAAAAACCAATTTTTAAATTTTACAGCTTTTAATACAATTTTCAATTATTTGTATTCGATTACCATGTCTAACGACTGGTAAGGTTTGACGAAAATTGCCAGATATAATAACAAGTTTGTTTCGAAAAACAAGGTTATTATTACATAAATCTTGAAGCATTCGATTCACTGCTTCAAAAGCATATTTTGAAGTCATCGTTATTTCGTCTCAAATTATAACTTATACATGCTTCATTATTTGACCAGTTTCGCTATTTAGAGTAATATCACACGTTGCGACGTTGTACGTCGCAGCCGAGTCGAGTCGGGAAATTTCCGACCGATTCGGCGAGTCTAAGCCTGCACGTAAACATGCGAGAGCCAGACTGTTTACGGTGAAGCGGCGCCGGGCCAGCTTGTTGTCGAGCCTGCCGCGCGATTTCTGAGAAATCGGCGCAGCAAGCAGAGACACGAGCGCGGGATAGCGCGCGAAGCCAGAGCCAGCGTCTCGCGGTTTTCAGCCTATCGGCTGACTGCAACGCGAGGCTCAACGGCTCGCGCGGACCGTGAGCCAATCAGCGCGGCTCTTACATGAGCAGGCCCGCGATATGCGTGAAGCATGTGGCGCGGCAGTTCGCGAGAGCGCGCGCAAATCGGGTCAGTTCTCGTGCTGACATCGTCGACGCAAGTCGACGATTACAAGTGCCGCCTCACGCGAGTGGTGTTGTGCGCAGTGAGAGTGAGAGAGAGAAAGAGAGTGAAAACCACGGCGGAGACACTTAGTGTCAACGCCGTCCCCAGGACTATCCACCTGTCCCGTTGGCGAGTGTGTCGCCAGCGGCTAGCAGGCATCAGCGGCGGAGAGAACGAGAGGACATCCGGGGCCAGCCAGGAGCTACAAGCTCGGGGAGCTTCAGCCTCCTCGCCAGCCAGGCGCCGAGAGAAGAGAGAGAGAGAGACCCCGGGCACCCGGGAAGCCAGCGAGCCTGACGGCAGCGGGGCTTCCTGCGCTTCGTGGGAGAGGAGGGAACCAGGGGCTCGTCCCCCCCTCGAGAGGTAAGAATTGTTGTTTTTACGCGAAATCTCCGGCGCGAGCAAGCGTGCCGTCGGAGACCCGTGTGTGCATGTGAGAGAGAGAGAGAGAGCGTACGAGAGAGAGAGAGAGAGTACCGTGAGTTTTCGCGTGCGGTGCCGGGCGCACGAGAACGTGAGCGAGCAGTGCGAGGCTCGCGAGAGTGAGAGAGAGAGAGAGAGAGAGAGAGAGAGAGAGAGAGAGAGAGAGCGAGAGAGAGAGAGAGAAAGCGAGAGACAGCGAGTGAGTGCACGCGGTCGTGCTTTGACCCAGCGCATCGTTGCGCTGAGGAAAAAGCCAACGCGAGGCGAGCGCGCGCGGTCGTGTGTGCGAGAGAGAGAGAGAGAGATAGAGCGAGTGAGTGCTGCCGGCGACAGCGAGCTGCACGGTCTGGCTCTGCGCTAGGCCGGCGCGTGTCGTGCGAGGCAGGCGAGCGCGTGTGCCGAGAGAGGTTGGCCGGCTGCTTACCAGGTGCTTACGCACCGGGAGAGCACCGAGCCTACGTGTAGTAGGGACAGAGAGGAGGCCCTGCGTGGCCGTGCACGCGTGGGAGGCTTCCATAGCCACCACGTTGTAGGGAGGGGCTGGGGCGAAATACATAGCCGTTTTAAATAAAAATTGTAGTATTGTTTTCTTTCCTCCTTCCCAGCTCTCCCAACTTAAAGTGATCACGTCGAGTCCCTCGACGAAAAATAAATCGAGCGCAGAAGAGGCGCAAGAGTTGCGTGCGCGCTGCTGGGAGGCAGCACGTCGCAACGTACTTTGTTCCTTTACATTTAATGGCAATTTAAAGATTGTATGTGCGGTTTTTCCATCTTCTAATAAATTAGCTGCTATTCCTGTCCAAGCCACTGTTAAAAAACGCATTTTATTTAGCTTGAAATAATAAATCAGAGTATTTAATAAATAGCTGTTTCCAGTTCCTCCAGTTGCTATTCAATGTATTTATTACTGTATTAAAAATGATTTTCGGTGCATCAGTGAGGGTTGAAACTTTTTTGTTTAAAATATTAGTTTTATTCAAATCCAATCTATCAATATTATCATCAAAATTGAATGCACATGTCGGATCTAATTTTGGTAAGTTAAAATCACTTATAGAACAACCATTCTTCGTCTGTTGCTATTAAATTTGTTGCTTTAGCGATTTTATAATAACTTGCATAGGTAATATTATTGTAAGATTTTAAATATTCATATGAAGTGGCACCTTTAACATACAGCAATAATAACCTAGAAAAAACGTTCTTTCTGTTTAGAGCTTACTAGGTAAATTCTGCTTAAAATATTATTAATTTTTTGTTTTCGTTTATTCCACATTTTTGTTTTCTTATCAAATGTACGATGCATAGGGATTTCTGAATACAAATACTGATGAGCTTCTATATCAATTTGATTAAGTTCAAACCATGCAGTTAGTGGTGTACCTACATTTTTACTCAAAACACTATTTTCACATCCTTTTTCGAAAAAAATTCTTTGTTCTTCTTCAGCATCTACTGGCAATTTAAAAATTACATGTAATAATTGGCTCATTTTGTATTCTAATAATCGATGCATTGCTTCAAGGGGACAAATATACCTTACATTGATATATTGTTTAATTTCGTCGAATTGTATTTCAACATCATTCGATACACTTTTACACCCTTCCTCATTTATTTTTTCTTTATATAACTTCATTTCAACAAATGCACAATCATGTCCCTTATAGTAGTATTTAAACAAATAATTAACGCTCAATATTGATGTACATACTTTAACATTTATATGATTATTATATTTTAATAATAAATAAGGATTATAAGGGACTACAAAACTATTCTCTGTCCATTTTTTGATAAAAAATATATTCTTCTGTTATCATTTCTTCTCTTATATAAAGGATAAGCCGTTGAAACAACAGTTTTATTATTAAAGCTTTTTGGAAAATTTTTAACACTTATTTATTTGTTTTTAAATCCATACAAGGGGGATTAATGTTTCGTTCGTACAAGAACCGTAAATACACCAGTTATACGAATATGTGGACACAAGGACCGTGAACATACCAGTTATACGAATATGTGGACAAGTTTATCATAATTTGAAATGTTGCCCAAAAATTTGAAATAATTTAGATAGCTTCATAAGAAAAAATAATCCATATGCAGAGACCTACAGAATGATGCACGAAGTTGAAATGGAACTTGGATAAAGTTGCAAAAAATAATTCAGAAATCAATGAAGTAAAAATGATAATAAAAAGAAGTACAAATTTTGATAAAAATCGTTATAACAATGCAACATGTAATTAAGTTGATGTAATATTTGTAGCAAATGACTGTGAACCTCCAAAAGAAAGAGATTTCTGTATATATTAGAATTAGATGGCCCAATAAAAATTCCTTCTATCAGTCAACACGTTGATCCAATGACCTATCCATTAATATATCCTCAAGGCGGTAGTGGATGGATAAAATTGAAAAATAACAAGAATAATGTTTTTACATTACAATTTTACAAATACAAATTAAGTATTAGAAATGAATTTAGTCCGTATATGAAGTGGAAAGTTCCAGATTGTACTTTATACGGAAAAATTAAAATACTTTAAGAACAGAATTATACAATGGATTATTTAAGTAACAAAAAAATTGATGAAGACAAAAATGTCAATATCGGTTAAATGTATATTTTACCATTAAGTCTCATAGGAAATCCTCTAGTATTGCACTAAAATTTTATTGACGCAATGGTACTTGTGTAAACATATGGTAAACCAGATTTATTTCTTACTATGACTTGTAATCCAAATTGGAAAGAAATTGTAAACAATATTGAAGATTATGAGCGACCTATCAATAGACCGGATATAGTTGTAAAAGTTTTCAACAAAAAAATATAAGGTCTAAAGGAAGATATTGTTAAAAAAGAAATTTTTGGTAAATGCATTGCATGTACATATATTATTAAATTTCAAAAAAGAGGTTTACCACATATTCATATGTTGATTTTTCTTGACAAAGAAGATAAATTATATTCAAAGTAATATACATATAAGATTACTCCTCAAAACTTCCTTAAGATACTTCCTTAAGACTTTTTTTTCCAGACTCCATATACAGTTAACATCTTTTCCTATAGTTAACATTATTTTTCAACATATACCTGGTGCTCTTAAGCTATAACGGCTTTATTTCAACTATACCTATATTATCGTATATTAAAGTTATACCTATATTAAAATCAAACTTCAATAGGTTATACATTCGTAATTGTAATGGTCTTTGAGTAACGATTTTGGAAACGTCTGACCGATCGCCAGGGCGAACTGCGAACCTTAACTGAAACTCGTCAAACCATGTTACGAATCATAAACTATATATAAAATCCATTTTATAGTTTAATAATAGAGCTCTTAAAACATTTAGTTAAGTCTTTTTCAACTTGGAGCTTCTCGGAAAATTCAGGGGAGCTTCTCCGAAAAGCTCGGTTCTTGAACAAATTGCAAGTCCGCAGCCATTTTCTCCAGCTAAAACAGGCCGATTCTCCAGAGCTCCGATTTTTCCACTGCATCAATGAATATTGAAGCCTGCTACGCTGCGCTGCCGCTTTTATACGCCGAAAGCTTTGAGTTATGAACCGCAGTTATTTTCTCCCGCTAAAACAGGCTGCATTGCGCTGCCGCTGTTGTGTTCTTTCTTTTCAGCTACATTATATAGTAAATACGTACAAAATAAAAAGAAGTAAGACCCTTCCAGCGTTAGCGGATTGTTTAGGTTATTTCCCAACTCTCACGATGACGACGTGCTGGTAAGGTGTAATTCAACAATTAAAAATTTTTAAATTATTGAATTTTAGAGAGTCATATATTTGTAATGCTGCAGCCGTTTTATGACTTTATAACCAGCGCATGCATTAAATTAACAATACTTTAACTGTATTGTTAACGCTTTGAGTTAACAATGACGCAGCTGCACTTGAAATTTGTTACTAGCGCATGTATTGAGTTGACAATGCTGCAGCCGTATTTTGAATTTGTTACCAGCGCAATACCTTTGGTAAATTTTGGTAAGTACTTATAAACTTAAGAAATAAGTGTTTATGCTTTTGAGTTTAAGATCATGAAAAATTAAAGTATTTCATGAAATGCAATATTCTTGGTGTAAACATTACTAATTACGTTTTCTATCTTATTTTTCTTTTCTTTTACTGTATCATTGCTACTTTACTCAGAAAAACTTTGAGAAATTTATGTTTTACTCTAGATAAAGCGACATACAATTGACCATGACTAAATACTGGTGATGGAAGATAAATTCCAACTTTTGTTAAGGATTGTCCATGAGCTTTATTTATTGTCATCGCGTGCGCAAGTCTACAAGGCAACTGTCTTCTTGGCATGTTGAATGGTATTTCTTGCTCAGACGGTGATGAAGCTATTCTTGGTAATAGACCTTCGTTTAAATGAATAGTTTTTAATAACATTACAATAGCTCCTTCTTTTAATCGAAGTTTGTGCGGTGGTAATCTATTTTACAATTAATATTTTATTAATATTTTATTTATTTACAATTAGTATTTTATTAAGAATCTTTACTGATAAAATTTTGAATAAGTTTGCCAAAATAAATTTTTTTTATAACTTTCTGATGCTGACCATTAAAACAACGAAAATGTGGCTCATTTACTAATACAATTGTGACAATGCTGACATAATAATATTATTTAAATCTTTCTATTGAGCACTATAAATATCTAATAAGCTGCTTATTTTCAAATATATTATTTTGACATTTCAAACAATGCTGACGTAATATCATTTCTGAAATCTTTTTACTGAGGACTATAAGTATCACATTAGCCACTTATTTTCAATGAATTATGTCGGACTTTTTAACGTAATGTATTTTTAGTCGCTTCTGTTAAAACCTCGAGTAAATTTGTCAAAATAAATAATTTTATAACTTCCTACCGAGCACAGTAACTACATAAATGTCGCTCATTTTTTCATGCAAGTGTCTAATTATCTAGTAAATACTTATTTTGAGATTTCGAACAATTCTGACATAATAATATTTTTGAAATCTTTCTGCTGAGCACTATTATTAGAAGGATATATACATCCCAAATTTTAATAATTTTCCTTCCATTAGTTTACTATTTAATAATTTACTAAATGTTAAATATATATTTAACACATTAAAAAACAAAATAACACTTAAAAATTGCCCTGCAAAATAAATATACCGAGCAAGCGTCAGCGAGCGAGGTCTAATCAGCTAGTTTATATCTAAGCGTCAAACTTTGTAAAATGGTAGATAATTACATAACGGAGGGCAGTGATATCCTGTTTTTTCGTAATTTTGTTTTTATTGTTTGTTATAAGCAACTTAGATCTTTTTTCGTCTGCTATATTATGACACGAAATTTGAATTAATTGACTTTTAGACCCCCTTAAAATTATTTGGTTTACTGAAATAACATTTTATTTGACGTTCTTTTGTAATAGCATTATATGCAACGCGATTTTAAAACGGCATTGTGTGAAACGCGATTTTAAGTCAACATTATGTGCAACGCTATTCTGAAATAGAATTATATTGCACGCACTTTTCAAATAATATTATATTGCACCCAATTTTGAAATAGCATGATATTCAACGCAGATTTGGGATAGAAGCTTATTGGACGCGCTTTTCAAATATAATCATATAAAATTTTCTTTGAGATAGCATTTTATGCATCAGATTTTTTGAAATAGCATCATATGAATAGCGGCCGTTGAAGTATTTCTAAATGAAATATACTTTTGTATATTTGCCTCATTGATTTTAGTGTGTTTTATTAAATGGTAGTGACAAAAGTATAATGAAAAAAGTACAGTAAAGAAAGCGTAGTGAAAGAAGTGTAATAATAGTGAAAAAAGCAGAGCAGTGAAAAATGTGTAAATTTATAAAATGCAAGGAAAAGTGTCGAGTGTTAACATGAGTTTAATGAGTAATTGAAAGATAAATAATGGCTTCGGATAAGGATGCAAAGGCAAGATTTGCATCTACTTATCCGGATGCCAAATACCAAGGAAACGCCCAAGAAGATTTTTAGGAAGTTTGATTGCGGATCAACGAAAATCATTCGCTTCCAACTCCTGAAGAAAATAGATGTGGTGTGCAATAAGTGTGGTGAATCGTACGACAATAATAGAAGTTTATGACAATAACAGAAGTATACGACAACTATAGTAGTAAACGATAACTACAGAGGTATACGACTAACAACAGATTAGTGATTGCAGTACGTACTCTTGGCCATCTGACAGGTGAGTTTACGTATACGCATACACACATGAGTAACATACAATTTTACAAAAGATACGTAAGTATAATTTTTTGAGTTATTGAGTTATATATAAAGATTTTAATATATCTGATGAATATAATTAAAATGTCTTTTCTGAGTTCCAGGTAAAAATTGTCGTACAGATCTGGTATGGTATGATCAAATATACCATATTAATAGTAAAAATATTGGTCTCGATCACTGGAAGAAGACATAATTTGGCCCACTTAATTTACTGTTTGTTACAATCATAATATAATTTTTTTCCAGCACCTGCATTTAGTAGTTTTTTTACAATTTCCAAGCATCCATATTCTAATGCTACTATTAGGTGTGGCTTTCCTGCCCATCCTATTGTTTGTAAACAATTTTTTGAATATCTTAATATTGAATCGACGGCTCCTTCGTCGCTTCGACGAATCGGAAACATAAGTACTTCCCATAAAACTAAATCTTGGGTTCGAGGATATGCTTCTAAAGTAATTCATATGATGTATGAAACGCCGACCTCGACAGCTATTTGTATGATTCTTGTTATTTATTCTAGGGTCATAAAAATTGCTTATTTGTCAATTAATTTCCTCGCGCTATAACCTTTATTTTGAGATATTCCTGTTAAAATTGTTCGGATTTTCTCCTTGTAATTCGGATATATACTAGATAATAGTAGGTTCATCAATTTCCAAACGTGCGTGGCCATTAATGTGCTGTTAGATAGAGGAATACATTTGCTAATCAAAATCACACTTTGAATTTGAGAGAAGGCAAATTTTTCTTATTCTTGACTACTAGGAATTATCTATTTCATGTGTCTATTTTATTTATTTATTTCATTCATTTTACTAATACGGTTAATCAAACGTTAAATAGTAAGCAATGTTTTCTAGGATGGGGTCAGGAATTGAATTACATGTAATATTTCTAAGTCTTCTTTCATGTCCTAGCCATTTATCTCTTTTTCCAGTAAATTTTTCATTGCTTCTGGCATATCCGTGCCGGAAATGCGGAATCTATTTTGTATTTTAGATATGCGTGCTTGTCATGCTAATGCTCGGGGCCTTGAAAAGCGGAATAATTTTTCAGTCGACTTTCCTATCATATCTGCACAAGTTACATTGTTTATGACATATATCTTTTGTATACAACACCACCCTCGATGGACCACTTTGTAATCCTCGTATAAATCTGGATAATGGTTTGGAGGGTTCGGACATCCTCAAGGTTTATTGCTTGTCCCTCTGCGGCTTCTCGAGCCATCTTTATAATAATATACGACACGGTCTGCCACGGCATTATATAGAGGTCTATATATTTCAATGGAATTCCTTTAGGATATAGTTTCACTCCTTGCATTAGCTCTCCTTGCAACATATCTAATTTTCTGTAATTGTTCGCAAAGAAGGTGATTGTTAACGCAGTGCATCCGCTGGAATCTGGCTTATCGATGTCGATCGTTCCTGCTTGTAATATTAGTCTTACATCGGTTCCGAAATCAGCAGCTACATGTAATATACTACCTCCTGTTTTAGTTGGCACTTCTACATTAGCTCCAATATTGCTGATTCTATCGTGTACCTTCCTTCGCATGAATGGGGGTTCATAGTTATACCGCGTCGGATCAACACCTGCACCTGCACCTGCGAATGGTTTTTCAACCGGATCTTTGTATGAGATGTTTTCGATAAATGGCGTAACGATCAGCCTTTTCTACTCGGCCTTCGATTCCTTATATTGACGATAGGTCGTATATTAACAGGTTCTTAAAACTTCTATGTCCCCTGGATTTATTATCCTACCCTCCGTTTCTTCTCAGGCTATGCATCCCACAAGGAACCTCGACGTTCTGGCAGGCAGGTAGTTGGGTCGGACGTAACAATCAATGCCCCCGTCTGGGTACAATTCGGCACCCTTTTGTAATAGTAGGTTCATTTTTGTATTACTATTGTTCCAATATGCTATCATTAAGGCAGTATTTACGTGTATATCCCTTGCGTTTATTTTATCATATAAGTTGATATTTAATATGATTGTAACAGCTTCATCTATGCCCACTCCTACGGTCACATATAATAGATTAGTACCACTCTTATTGTACTTTTGTAATAATCGGGGTTGTTTATATTGATTAAAATTGCTTGATTAATTATCAATGCTATCTCTGCTGGTAAGATCAATGGTAATAGACTTTTGATTAACGTGCGAGCGGCTTCCTCCGCTCCTTGTATAATTAACATCCTTGCTTTCCGGAGGTTCTGTTGATAGGTCGACATCAAACTCTGTGAATCAACGCGGTAAAATCAGTACTACTTAATTAATGGGTTATATTTCTAGTTCTCTTATTATATTAGTTTATAGAAAAAGTAAATTGTAACACTAAAAAAAAATTTTTTTTTCTATACGAGACTCAGATTAATTTAAATGTTGATTTTGATATTAGTTGCCTCACGTCATAAGATTTATTATTTAATTGTTTGATTTGTTTATTATTCTTTACACTCTAAGAAAAAAATACACGCGCAGTCGTATCAATAGAATGGACTGGACACATTTTGCACGTCGTCAGGGCTGAAGCGCATTTTACACAAGCGACTATGTGGCCACACGGCAAGAACATTGTTCCTAGTTGTTTATCGTAACAAATTTTGCAAATATACGCATTGCCGGTCAACTTTTCCCTGGCAGTTTTTGCGATCATGATTGTTGGGGTTTGTCTATGTCTTTTAATTCTTCCTCAGGTCGTACTTCTACTCTTTCTACGTTATCTACAAATGTTATTTGTTCCTCCGTAGCCAATAGGAACACATTCTTTCCTAATACATTACACAAGCACACACAAAAAATGTTATCTGAACTGAAAGCGAATACAAGGACAGAATAGCCCGTCGACTCTCCATTGTTCTCTCTCTCTCTCTCCCTCCCTCCCTCCCTCCCTCCCTCCCTCCCTCCCTCCCAGGGAGGCCAGGGAGGGAGATTTTAACGAAGAACTCTCTTCCGAGGGCAAGCGCGTATACTACGAGACGCTCGAAGAGCTTCGCGTAGAGCGCGAGGAAGAAGAGGCCCAGAGAGAGAGCAGCAACGTCGCCTAGAGCAGGTGCGAGAGGCTGCTAGAGCGAAATCTCAGCGTGTAGCACGCACAGAGGGTGGGCAGTCCATCCTTCGCGGAGAGGATGAGCTGAGGCTGAAAAGTCATGTGGAAGGCCGCAGATCCAGCTGTGGAGTCGGAGAGCGAGTGGGAAGTCCCTCACGCGATAAATCGTCGCGTGAAGAGAGCAAGAGAGATCGAGAAAGTAGAGAGAGACGTGGACGCGAAGGTCTAGCGGATGAAAAGCCCGAGAGAAACTGTGAGCATCCTCAGCAGCGACATCGACTCGAGCCGCGCGTCCAAAGCGAGAAGCCAAACGGTGTGTGAGAAGGGGAAAAAGCAGGTGACCTTCGCAAATCCTCTAAACGGATTCAGCGATACTGCGACATGGGAGAGCGAAGAGCCCTCCCGGTTCGCTGAATTAGGGGAGTTAGAGGAGAAGCTCACGAAACTGCTAGGTGACAGGAAAAAGTGGGACAGAAGCGAAGCTCGAACAGCTGATTGAGAGTATCGCTTGTCCGTGCCGTCTTGGGCGTTATCAGAGGGCAAGGAAAAGGAAGCTACGGGGGAGAAGAGCGTGGCTTTCCACCCGGTAGACAACCCTACCCAGCTTGAGACGCCTGAGGGTATTGTGGGTGGCGAGTTGAGTGAAGAGGAGGTAATAACAGGAGTGAATACAGAAAATAGGAATTTTCTGAGGATAAGTCTTGGTGGGCAGGTGTATCAAGCACTGCTTGATCCTGGGGCGGTGCTATCTTTGATTGGTCCAGAAATCGCGGAGAAGTTTCGGGATCGATTAAGGAAGAGTAGCACCATGTTACGCACCGCCACGGGACATTTAAATAAAATTCTCGGGGAGTTGGAGTTAATGCTTGATGTAGGAGGCGAGGCTCAAGCTATATCTTTCGAGGCCGCACCGTCGCTCGAACAGCCGATAATCCTTGGCATGGATTTCTGCAAAAAGTTTGATTGCGACGTGCGGCTAGGAAGAAGCTTGTAGCGCACAGGCGAGGGAGAGTGGCAACCATTTGCCGATTTAACTGGCAAAGAGGAAGCCACTGTCTAGGATGAATGTGCAGGCCTAACCACGATCACTGATAAGGAGCGTGAGCGAGTAGAGGGGTTAGTACAGAAGCTGTTAAAACACCAAGGCTCCTCGTTGGGGATGACGCATCTCACCGAGCACCATATCGAGTTGGTTGATTTTACGCCAATTCGACATAAGCCAAGACGTGAGTCCCCCGCGAAGCACAGAGGCGCAGTCGACGAGGTAGACCGATTATTCAATTAGGGAATAATCGAGAGGTCAGCCAGTGACTATACGAGTCCACCTATCATGATTCGTAAATCGGACGGAACGTGGAGATTCTGTGTCGATTACGACGTTCTCTGTTCCAAGCTCAGACCTGTGGCAGTTTAAAAGAATGCCCTTCGGATTGTGCAATGCGCCCAGGACTCAGCAGCGGCTTGTAGATGCCCTCTTTGCTCCTGCGTGCGAGCCAGCGGTATTCGCTTATCTCGACGACCTGGTGATTGCCACGGAGACTTCCGAAGAGCAATTAAAATGGCTCGAGTTTGTCCTGAAGCGACTCACCGAAGCAGGGTTGGTCGTAATTTGAGAGAAGTGTGAGTTTTGTTGCTCTCGGATTTCGTATCTAGGTTTTCTACTGGATAGCGAGGGTTTACGCCCCGATCCTGACAGAGTAGGGCTTGTGTGAAACTTTTCAGCGTCGAGAACTGTGAAACAGCTGAGACGCTTTCTGGGCATGTTGGGCTGGTATTCGCGCTTTATAAAGGGCGAGTCGGAGCTCAAAGTCCCGCTAGTTCGTCTGCTGAGAAAAGAGCAAAAGTGGGAGTGGGGTGAAGAGCAGCAAGAGGCGTTTGAAGCGCTACGGCACGCGCTCACTGTGGCCCCTGTACTCGCACGGACCGATTTTTCGAAGCCGTTTAAAGTGCAGTGTGACGCCAGTGCCGTGGCTATTGGGGCTGTCTTGACACAAAAGGGAGAAGATGGCGAGCACCCCATAGTTTACATTAGCCGAGTGCTGACGTCAGCGGAAATAAATTATACGACGACGGAGAAAGAGTGTTTGGCTGTGATCTGGGCTATTAATAAGCTGAGGCCGTACATTGAGGGGTACAGCTTCAGCGTGATAACCGATCACAAAAGCCTGCAGTCGCTGAAAAATTTAAGACTCCAGCGGCCGCCTAGCGAGATGGGCGATTGAGCTGCAGCAGTGGGATTTGGAGATAATCTATAGGAAAGGTGAATTGAATCACTTTTCTGATGCGCTGTCACGAAGCGAGGACAACGGCGAAGATGCCGTTGCCGCCTTCGAAGAGATTACGGACACGGAATATTTGAAACTGCGAGAGCAAATTGAGAATTTCCCGGGAAAGAATCCCCCAGGCTGGCGCATCGAAGACGGTGTGCTATATCGCTGGCGCAATGATGCATTGCTTGACCCGATTGCACACCGAGAGGAAGCGTGGAGGTTAGTAGTGCCTGAGGAGCATAAGGAGAGAGTGATGAGAGATGCGCACTACACACCCTCCTCGGGTCACTTGAGAATTGAGAAAACATATGACCGAGTGGCTAGAGAATATTACTGGCGAGGAGCGTACCATAATGTGTACCGCTTAGTGCAATATTGCGAGGACTGCCAGACATATAAAACGGTGCAGAGGGTCGCGAAAGGACTCATGAGACGGCGTGTTGTCGAGAGGCCCTGGGCCATTGTAGCAGCTGATCTCATGGAGTTTCCGCCGAGTAAGAATAGGTTAAAATATCTGGTCGTGTTACAAAATTTGTTTACGCTGGATAGAGGTGAAACCGTTGAGAAAGGCGGATGCTAAGTCAGTGGCCAGAGCATTCGAGGAGCTGATTTTATTCTGGTGGGAAAACCCTGAATATTTTCTATCAGATAATGGCGAGGAGTTTGATAACCAACATCTCTGTAAGGTGTTGGAAATCTATGGTGTAAAACACATCACAACTCCGCCTTATCATCCGCAGTCCAACCCAGTGGATCGTACGAATCGAACGCTTAAGACGATGATAGCGACGTTCGTAAAGAACGATCATCGCGACTGGGATGTGCACCTGCATGAGTTTCGTCACGCCATCAATACGGCCGTCTACTACAGAAGCGTCTACTTGAGTTTCGCCGGCTTTTCTCAACTACGGGCGCCAGGGGAATGGGAAGAGCGAATGAAGCGATTAGATGCGTTGAGGGATTCAGTTGCGAAATTCGCGAGTCAAGCCTCGGAGAAAGAGGAGAGAGATCCGCGGGAAAATCGACGGGCAAGCCTAGGCAGGAGCCAGTGGATGAGGAGGAGGAGCAGCTGAGAACGGCGGCGATAGAGAGCCTGAGCAAGGCGGTGGCGCAAGGTGTGCTACCCCGGTGGCTGGGCGATATCCGCGACGCCATCACAGAGGGGCCGGAGTATCGGCAATAGCTGTGACGCCAGCGGTGCCAGCTGTGATAGCGACACCTGCGGCGCCAGCTGACGCCTGCACGGAGAGGCGAGCGCCACCCGGAGCAGAGGCGGAGGATATGAACGAGGAGGCCGTGGAAAGCCGGGAAGTGCAGAAGTAGCCGGAGCGATACGTCGCCGGCTCCCCTGCATGCAGACGGCAAGACCCGACTTCTAGCCCACCAAAGAGACCGAGGGAATGGCCGATGGACTGGCAGCCAGCAGGAGAGAAGAGAAAGAAAAAGAAGAAGAAGAGCAAGAAGAAGGGTGGGAATAGGCAGGTAACTCTAGCTGACCATCACGCTTATAACAAGAGTGGCCAGTCATCGGAGGGAGAAGCTGGCGCGCCACTGCGAGGCTTCTTTGGAGGCGTTTTTCCAGACAGCAGAGATCGGCCGAAGAGGCGACCCGGAGGTAGTAGCCAATGAGTTGCCCGGCCCGGGGACCCAAGTCCAGACGATGCCCCCCAAGAAGGCCAGCAGGAGGCAGGATATGGAGAGGAGGAGTGGTGCCATCGTGCCGAGAGGGCAGCAAGAGCTACAGAGGAGACACAGTGGCAGCAGGAGGAGGCCGAAAACCGTCGCCGAGGGGAGTTGGTGGAGCAGGCGTCTCACATCAACGAGCAGAGATCTCAGGATGACCATCGTCCAGCCACTCCCACACGAGAGGAGACGCCGCAAGCGGCCGGGACTAAAGAGCAGCCGATCGCTTCGCGGAACGCCCCCCGCAATGCGGCCAGGGCTGCCCGCCGGCGTGAAATGAGGAGAGCGCGTAGGGAAGCAGAGGAGCAGCCAGAGGTCGAAGTGCAGCGGCAGAAAGAGTGAGACCGCGAGCAGCGACAACGACCCAGGGAAGTACCCGAGAGGTCGCGTCGCGAGGAGCAGCAGGCCCTGGACCGACCGTCGGGTTGTGTAAGGGTTCGGAGCAGATCTGCCACCCACAGGACTCTGGCTGTTAAGCTTAGAGGCGTGAGGTTCGGCGGACTAACTCCGATCCCGACCGATCCGTCGGTAGATCCAGCTCCCTACAGCTGTTTCAACTGCTGGCAGTTCGGTCATAGCCTTCACGAGTGCTCTCGTAAAGTAACCCGTGACTTCTGCTATAATTGCGGAAGGCACGGGGTGCTCATGGCCCGCTGCCCGCGTTGTGCGGCTACGTACATGGAGCAGAAAGGGGCACACGACGTAGCCAGGATGGCCAGTCTTCGGAGAGAGAGGAGAGAAGCCACCGCATCAGCAGTGAGCTCGGGGAACGAGGCCAGGAGGAGAGTAACGGTGGAGTCAGAGCGGGTGGAGGAAAACCCGAACTAGCGCCAGCAAGAAGCGGGAGAAGCCCATCGGTTTCAGCCAGTGGAGCAGATCCTGCAGATCCTGCGGGGCCTGGAAGGGGTTTCTGCCGAGACTCGAGAGTTAGTCCTCCGTGAAGTTTACGGACGGCTGCGAGACGAGCCTCGGCAGTGAGCCGGAGTTGCCAGTGGAGGAGAGCCAGAGTGAAGCCAGGCCAGAGCAGGAGAATAGGGGGTTGCGTCGGCAATTGCGTGACCCCGGGGCGAGTGGGTGGATGAAGGGTGGCGCCCCCGCCCAGCTCAAACCTTAAACTAACCTGGTAGAGCTGAGCGGTTTTCTAAATTTCTGGGACCGAAATGGTCCAGGGAATCTCCTCAGCCTGGATAGCAAGGTTAAGGGGGGAGGATTGCGATGTTTTACGTCGCAGCCATATCGAGTCAGGTAATTTTTGACCGATTTGACAAGTCCAAGCATGCACGTAAACAGTGCGAGAGTCAGACGGCCTTCCGCGAAGCGGCGCCGGGCTGGCTTGCTGCTGTTGCCTGCCGCGCGATTTCTTACAAGGAGAGGCATGAGCGTGGTATAGCGCGCGTAGCCAGAGCCAGCGTCTCGCAGTCTCAGCCTATCGGCTTACTGCAACGCGAGGCTCAACGGCTCGCGCGGACCGCGAGCCAATCAGCGCCGCTCTTACATGCATTTATTGAAAAGAGCGGCCAGGTATTGCGGTTCACCAATGCGTATTGCCTCGTAAAGAAGGACGGCTTCAAAATAAAGCCTCCGTGAGTCAGTACGAAGCCACTCAAAACTCCTCCGGTAGAGCGAGATATGCTCATCCCTTCTTACCCCAAAGATGAACCTCACACAGGAATTGCTCAGTCTCTGTAGACGTATACAGAGTCTGAGCGTCTGTTGTTGAGCGTCTGATGCGTCAAGAATTGTCACAGTACAGTAGTCAAGGTGTGGTTGTATTAGTGTCTCGACTAGCTTTCTACGGAGAGTCTCGGTAATGCAGCCCGCGATGAACTGCAGGCTATAAAGGGCTTTATTGACTTTTTTGATAATAGAATCTACTTGCAGCTTCCATGTGAGTTTGCTATCAAGTACAACACCAAGACTTACGATCGTTTCACTGAAGGGGGCGATCACTCCGTCCTGCAGCTCAACTCCTGGCAGATTCCATGACTTGATGTCATTGACATTCTTTTTGGAGCCGAAAAATATTGCTTTAGTTTTGCCAGAGTTGAGCCGCAGACCGGAGTACAAATCATTATAGACGAATATGCGTATATATTAGTGTACGTGTGCGTGTGTGTGTGTGCGTGTGCGTGTGCGTGTGTGTGTCAAAAGGGGCGTCGTTACTGGTATGGTGGCTATGGTCGAGACCATAGCTCGTTTTAGCGAGGTATGGAATTCCATACCCCAGATCGACGGATGAAAAATTTTTTTTTAGAAAACGACTAATGGAAAACTTTAATGCTAAATCCATCTACCTCACATACAGCAAACAACCGATGGAAAACTTAAATGATAATAAACCATAAGTCCCTAAACCCACCTATCTCACGTAATTATTATTTATTTGAATATTCGCGCCAACTTTACGTTACACTGCACCTGCTTTGCGCATGCGTGCCTGCCACGATAGTTTCGGCGCTTGTGCTGCCCCGCACGTGATTGGTCGCCACCAAGCAGATATACGTACTCACACATATCGCTACCTGTGGAAGTTTACTTGTGTTCGTCCGGTCTACTCATATGGATTGGATTATGTTCTGTGTGTTAGTAAGTGAATGGTACACAATATTATAATGGACAAATACGTTACAAGAGGGAAAGACCCGTCAAAAGTATCAGAACGTCAGTCGCAAGGGATGCTACCCAAACGAGCACTGCATCTTCAAGTCGAGCCGTGGAAGCGTCAGTACAAAACAGTGAACGATCTTCACAAGATAAAACATATGTCCATCACCAAAAAAATTTGGATCCTCAACTTACTCAAAAAGCAAAGAGTAACTCTTGTGAGTTTTCATATGCATAGAAATACATAGAAATTATTATATAGAAAATACAAGAACGAACGTGAATGTTGTATTTTCTTTTTAATTTTTAGTTAGCGATAAATCATTAGAAAGTTGGAAGAAAGATTATAGTTGGATAAGATATGAATAGTCAAAGAAAGCTATTTTTTGTACTATATGTTGCGAAGCAGTAAAAAATAAATTGCCTCTTCCAAGCTCTGAAAGTTGTAATGTGTCTAAAAAAGCTTTTGTAGAGGACGGATTTCACACATGGAAAAATGCTAATATTAAATGCTAGAAAACCGAACATAACGGAGCATTTATCGACTGCAAAAAGAAAAGAAATGATGGATAATCGCACTGCTCTCAACAAAATATTTTCAACTATAATGCTTTTAGCCAACCAAGGTCTAGCTTTCCGGGGACATGAAGATAAAAATTCCAATCTACATCAACTATTATTACTACGATGTGAAGATGTTCCCGAATTGAAGACATGGATGGCTCGAAGTGGTCATAAATGGTTACACCACGAGATTGTTATTGAAATAATCTATTTAATGACAAATGAGATTAGAAAATTAATATTAAATAAAATATTGCTTGCTAAATATTATTCGATTATGATCGACGAAACTTCTGATATCACGAGAGTAGAGCAGGTCTATATATGTATTTGGATAGTAAATGACGATTTCTCCGTTAATGAATTTTTCATGGTTTTTTTGAGGTTAATGACGAAATCAGAAACTTTATACAAACTTGTAAATGACTTTTTGGCTACCAACAATTTAAATATAGAGAATTTAAGAGGACAATGTTACGATGGTGCGAGCAACATGAGCGGAAGGATTACGAGTCTGCAAACCCGTATTCAGGAAACGGAACCAAGAGCGTTATTTGTTCATTGCTCCGCACACAGTTTGAGCTTATGCGTTCAGGATTCGTTAGAAGATATGACAACTGTGCGTAATGTGATCGGAACAATAAAAGATCTTATTAATTTTATACGCGATTCACCTAAAAGATTAAACGAGTGTAAAGAGCTTAAAGAAGAAGATAGTCCACTTTTATTTGCATACTGCCCAACGAGGTATGTTGTATTTTTTTTTTTTATATTTTTGTTAAGACAGTACATTTTTATTTATTTTCGTATTTTTTACAGATTTGCTTTTAAATTTCAGATGGACTGTACGAATCCGATCGTTAGTAAACCTATCTAGAAACTACATCCCTTCTATCAATTATTTTGAGAAAAAATCAACAGATCGAGAACTCGATTCTTCTGTATCCGCCAAATCACAGGGCTTTCTAAAAAGTTTGCTCTCGTTTGATTTCTATTTTATATTGAATATGATAATCGAAATTTTTCAGCATATTGAGATTCTAAATGCTGAATTGCAAAGAAAATATCTTTACGTAAACGAATCTCATGCATGTGTTCGTCTTGTGAAAGATAATATCCAGCAGATGATAGATGAAGAAAAATTCAAGAAGATTTTGAATAAAATAATGCTTTTAGTGCTGAAGACCTGGGTGTAGAAGAGCCTTGATTAAAACGCCCACGAAAGGTTCCGAAACGCATTGACTCTGGCAGTGAAAGTCATGTTTTATCAAATGTACTTGAGCACTATAAAAAACTATACAATGAGGTTATTGATTAGACCATGATGTCATTAAATACGAGATTTGAAAATGATACGATGAAAATTGCTAAATAAGTTTGAGAATTTTGTTACGGGGTTTGCTCATGTAAATGTTGAGGAAATAACGAATTTCTATAATAGAGATTTTGAGGAGCAAGAGCTAGATGGACATAGTCTTAAACGAGCGAGATTTATTTTCAAACGCTATCAAAAACGATAAAACTTTTATGAAAAATTAAATAGATTTAAGAAAAGCTAAGTTTAAAAAAAAAACAAAAGAAAATATCTAAAAAAGCAAAAGATGCGCCTTCTGAATGCGAATCAACTATTGAAGATATTGAAACAATTTACTATATGCAATTAAAACATATAGTAATGTACCTTCAGGAAAAACCAGAAGTTCGTGCCTTTTTCCACAGTACACAAAGCTTATAAAATTATTATTAACCATACCTGGCTCCTCCTGTAGCAACGAGCGCTCTTTTTCATCTTTACACCGATTGAAAACGTACCTACGATCTACGATGTTGCAACAGAGGTTGAATGATACAAGTATTATTCATATATATCGTGATATGGTAAGCGAATTAGATCTCGATGATCTATTAAATGCGTTCATTTTAAGGCAAAATTTGAGAATGTCAACGTTCGCCATGAAATACAAGTCATAATTATATAGTTTTTGTCCTGCGAATTAGATTTAAGTTTGTGACTGAATAATTTTATTTAGAAAAAGAGTTTAATAAATTATTGTTATTTTCATTTTTGATTATACATCCAGTTTTACCCAAAATATTTCCATCAGCCACTTGATAAGCGTGGGGCAGGTGGGTTTGAGTTTTACATCGGTTATTGGCTGTGGTGGTTTAGTGGAAATCTAAATTATTAACCCCATCTTCAAAATTCCATAACTGAAAAAAAACGTAACGACGCCCCTGTGTGTCAATGGGTGTTATGTGTATAAATATTTAGAAGTTCGAAATTCAAAATATTAAAATTGTTAAAGTATACACTTTTTCAGACTGTAATAAAAGTAAGTAAGTATTTCAAGAACTAATATATTATATTATAAGTTTTAATATCATTACTCTAAATCTGTTAAAAATTGGAAAAAAAAATAAAATTTGAAAAAATTATAATATTGCTGTTTATTTGTAAAATTAACGAATCAGTTATAAACTGTGCAGAATTATTGGTTATTAGGTATAGTTTATATAACAAATAGAAATCTTTATGATATGCAAAAAATTGATTTAAATTGTTTTTGATAAGTATACGTTTTTAAGTTATTTTATAACAATTATTTCAATTTTAAATAAATACGAATACGATTGTAAACCTTTTTATCAATTACTTTAATTATCCATATTCATAATCCATATTCATTTTTTTATGTATTAAAAACAAATTGAGCCAAATTGGTGAAATAAGTGGTAACATGATGTATATTTATCTTGTACGAAAGAATTACCGGATTCATAATAAAATAACTAATCAATACTAATATCATAACAATAATACCATTGCATAATAAAACCATATTGATAATTGTACTATTTAGACAAGCACGAAATAAAATTAAAATAAAGATTAGTTTTTAGCAAAGATTAATTTTTATATTGAACCTTTTTTTGCATAGTCTTACTCTTTTTAATAACATTCGAGAACTAAAATTGTTGTTGGTTGTACCTAAGGGTATACAATAAAAATACATAATTACTTGATTCTCAAATGTGATTAATAAAAAGATAATAAATAAAGCAAAAAATATCACATCAGGACGCCCAAAAACGATACCGAGAATCAGGGTAAATGCTGGTCGAAAACCAGCCTTGATAAGTTAAGCATCTTCTACTACTATAAGAATTCGTGCTAAAGAATTATCAAATAATGCACGATATAATAATATAAAAATTCTAGAAATAGCTATTAAAATTCTTAAGCAGAGGTTAGAAAATGATATAAATGATATTGAATCGATGGATGTTGAGAAGTCGGGTTTGCAGGTCACCGAAACACAAAATTTAGGGGTGATTGAAAAGCACAGTAAAGAATCGGCTTTAGCGTTGGGCTTGGAGCTTAAATTATCAAAAAACTCATATGTAGAATTATTTAGTGATAAAAAAAATCGGGGTTGTCCGATCTTCGTTTCTTAGAATACTTTGGGAAAGGCAAAAGAAGAGTGTAGACCAAAATATTACAAGATTTCTGAGGTTCATTTATGTTCATCTATAGAATAACATATTTGAAAAAAGACCTACTTTCGCTATATTTTTTAATAAGTTTATTTACTTGCAATAACGGCTGCGTTTTATATTTCATACTACATTTTATATTACGACTTTTATATACTGATCTTTATCTGATATATTTCTTTAGATCATATAATCTGAATTTAGAGTTACATTTGTCTTTTCTTATTATGTTATTTACTCAGGCACACAAAATGTAGGTGATTTTTTGAAGGTAAATCTGAAGCAAAAGTTTATTACTGTTTGTCAGGTTTAGTTTTTCTAAATAGCAAGCTTTGGATTGGTCCAAGAATTAATTTTTACATTTCGATATTAATTTGAGATAAACATATTTTGAGGATTTTCTAAATATAAAAGAGATTGATTTTGTGATTTTTAGTAAAAAATGTTCCTTTAATGCTAAAAGAATCTGCGAAAAATTTTGACTTTGAATTATGCTTTAGCACTTTAGAACAGTTTTATTTTTGTGTATATATATATATATATATATTGTATGGCAGTTCACTGCCAGTTACAAGCGGCCGCGCAGAGCACAGCAGCGCCGCGGCACGAGTCGGCGAGCGCCCGTTCGGCCGTATTCGCGGTGCCTCGGCCGGCATCGGCTATGCCCGAGTGCGCGAGAGCGAGAGTAGGTAGGTGAGCGACCCTTTACTTTGGTTACTTCTTCTTTTGAAAAACATCGGAACATCTGAGCGGCGTTCGAGATTATATGTACTGACGCTATCGTTTAAACTATGACTACAATTATTGTACTGACGCTATCGTTTACACTATGACTACAATTACTGTACTGACGCTATCGTTTACGCTATGACTACAATTATTGTACTGACGCTATCGTTTACACTATGACTACAATTATTGTACTGACGCTATCGTTTACACTATGACTACAATTATTACACTGACGCTATCGTTTACACTATGGCTATCGTTATCACACTGACGCTATCGTTACACTAACTATCGTTATTACACTGACGCTTTCACGATAAAGACAAAGACCACAGCTACACTGACAAGCTATCATCCACGCTCTCGTATGCAACACAATGACCTACACAACGACACAAGGATACGACTATCGCTAGTTCTAGCACGTTAATATTGCTCATTCATTCCGTACTGATACCCACGACCTTGTGTGATTGTCTCATTTTTCCATGTGTATTAATTGGTATACTGGCTAGCCGAGCAGGTAGACGAAGTGATGTTTCGACACGAGGCGGTGTCTCAAGGTAAGGGGATCGCAGGATCCCTGGCACTCTGGGCACCTCGGCCCTGGTACCTGGCGCCCAGGGCCGAGGCGGCCCGTCGCCTCGTATGTATTGAAGCGAGAGTAGGAGACGGAGGATTTCAACGGTAACGCCACTGGACAAAAATCCAGCGTTACCATACGCTGGGTCCACCGTTACAACTGGCGCCCAACTTAGTGGTAGTACGACTGGATGAATGTGTTAACGCGAATTAGGCCAAATTAATTCTTTTTTTCACGTAGGAATTAGGTAATTTAAAATCGAGTAATTGATAAAAATATAGATAAATTAAATTACGTTATAAGTTAGCATTAAGTAAACTAGAACGACACAACGACGCTATCAACAACAGACAGAAAATTACAAAGGACGAAAATTCGACAAACAGATACAATTTCTGGAAAATTTACTGACTAAGAACGTATACACAACAAGGCGTACAAGGTTACACAAACCGAACACCACGAACCGGCTAGACACATAACATCTCAGCAGTCAACTTGACCGACCATTCGACCTATCGAAACCAATAACAAGGTCACAAGCCTGGGAAACACATAGTGTGACGATATATATTTTTTTTTCTCTGTCCTCTTGTCCTCGTGCTTACTCTCCCTACTATTATCGGGGAACAATACGACCAAATCGCACATTTTGGTCAGTCGTAAGCGAGCAGTCAAGCAAGCAGCACACCGTCTAGCATTTCGAATACTCCGCAACGCACTAGTGAAAATTGTATATCGGCGAATCTACGTGCGATTAGACTGTTAAGTGACTAATTATAGAGCGACATTATTTTATTTATATTATAACATTAATATAATTATATACATTGATTGTAAAGTGAGTGCAACGGCTTAGGTGGTCAACACCAACAAGGTAAGTCGAATATTTTCGACGACGATAAGAGTTAAGTATTAGTTTCAAACCCAGTCGCAGTGTGTGCAGTGACGCGGTTACTTATTAATTCTAGTGACAAATTATATTAATCAGGAAAGCGACGATATTATTTATTTTTCTTTTTTCTCTACCCATAACAATTATATTAATCAGGAAAGAGACGATATTCTTTTTTTTTCTTTTTCTCTACCCATAAAAATAATATTATTCAGGAAAACGACGATATTATTTAATAATCTTTTTTTTTCTACCCATTAAAATCAGAGAGCACCTTTAGCCTAGTAGTTGTCGTACATGCTCGACGTACAGTACCGATGCCTGCGAGGGAAATTAAGACGAAACGTGACATGACGCCCGTACAAATTTATGTAGAAACTTCCAATAGCTCATACGGAAAAACACCATTACTCTTGCATAAAAATACTAAGAACAAACGTTTTGTTATAGATTTTAGATATATAAACCCAATTAACAGCTCTAAAACACATAGCAACACACGCACCCAATACCTGAGTGAAATTATTAAACATTAATTTGACGAACTTACCAACATAACTTATCAATAACAAACTACTTATACATTTGTCTAACTACCAACTGACGTTACTAATACACAACATACACTTGAACAGCTATCGATTTACTACCGTTCATACACAATATACACTTGAACAGCTATCGATTTACTACCGTTCATACACGACATACACTTGAACAGCTATCGATTTACTACCGTTATTAATACACAACACACAGCTGACCAGGTATCGATTTACTACCGACGTTTACACAACATACACTTGACCAACTATCGACTTACTATCGCTCAGACACATTATACAGGTAATTAAGTATCGACTTAAATACAAATTAGATACAACACTCAAAACAAATACTATAATACTTTACCACTAATTATCGAGCATTAGACCACCTAAAGTGGGTGGATCACTACACACAAGCCCAATGTTCGACCCAGGGGACCGCGAAGAGCAAATAAATAATTGGATATTCAGATTATCACCGGACGAGTTAAGAAAAGAATTACAAGCAAGGTGTTTGAACATAGTAGGGGAGGTTCAGGAACTTAGACCACGTTTAGCGGACGCGCTATATATAGAACAAGGAATTGACGTGTCAACCATAGGCGCAACAGCAACCCCACTTATGACATTACCAAACACCGATAACACACACCTAAACTCGGAAAGGACGATCCTTTCGGCTACCCCAAGCACACACGCAAACACTCAAAACACGAATATGTTTCAGAACCAACCACCCAGCGTACCCAATACACGAACAGAACTTCCAAACAATTCCAATATCCGACAGATACCGAATAACCAATTACCGGAACAAACAGATTTTAGTAATGGAAATAACCGCAGCGAACTACATCCTCACACAGGACAAACCGTTAGCACCCCCATCAGTAACGAGCCGAAGGGCACATTCCGGAACACTTTTAGTCAAAGTACAGACCCACGGGATAGGTTACAATTCAACGAAACGTACAATTCAAATAATAGGAGACAGGTACGGTTCAGTTTGGACGCTTTTTCCGCGAACGAGAACTTTTCGAAAATCGCGAAGGGAAGCGGCTTATGGAAATACCGGATGTCGAACTATTCGGTATCATCCCTTTCTTCCTCAACGGTATCGCGCTTAACTGGTTTCGTAACAATGTGCAAAAATGGAGTACTTTTAATGAATTTATTGTAGATTGGAGGAGGCGTTTCTTGGGCGCGAATTTCTAGTACGCGTTATTAAACAAAGCCCAGAGGCGTACCCAAGGTCTAAACAAACCAGTAGCAGACTATCTGACGTGCCTACGGACAATATTCTTAAGAATAAAACCGAGACTAGACCGAAACCGGGAATTCGATATCGCGTGGCGAAATATGGCACCGCGGATGCAACTAAAGATTGACATTAACGATATCTTAGACCTAGATGACTTAGAGCGGGTAGCAGTGATGAGAGAAAAAGCAATTCGAATCGCTCCAGATTATAAACCGCCACCCAGAGCGAATGAGTCCCTGCTACCTAATCTAACAAACCGAGACAATGATTACCCTAGACCACAATGCCCCATTAGACCCGGGTTAGCAAATTTAAACGAAATTCGAAATTAACACGACATGGATTACGCAATCGATGCTCTCGAACTCGACTGTGACGACGAACTTGACTTGTCAAATTTATCGACAAACGACAGAATAGATAGACAACAAACGAATTCTCGATTCAACGTCACAAGTAAACAACGAAACCAAACATACGGTAATTCTCGTAACAGAACCGACCAAAGATACGAACGCTCGGACCGTTGTCACAACTGTGATGAGAGCGGACATTTCGCGAGAGACTGTCCAGGACCACGTAGAGTATTCTGTCGCAAATGCGGGGAACCCGGTACACACGAAAGACTATGCGCTTATTGCTATAAATGAGGTAGACTAGGATTCATAAAAAAAGATTGTCCGGACTGTGACCCGGGAAACGGGAAATGAGCCCACCTCAGGAGTCCGGGGCGGCTCCTAATAACACAAATACGGTCTCATTATCGACAGACGTCAACGATAAAATTTACAGTAGCGTAGAATCCGACAAGACAGAAATTATCGCGGACTATTTATCGGATATAGAATTATCTCTGACGGAGACAATTATCGAAGATGAACTGGAATCATTGTATACCATACCGACGAAAAACAAACATAATTTACTTTTCCGGACAATACAAACACTGAACACAGACGTATTAGCGCTAGTGGACTCCGGGGCATCAAAAACATTCATAGGACAGAAATTATACAAACTTGCTAAACAACAAGGTTTCCAATTATTAAATAATATTCGGGGGACATTAACAACAGCTGTGGGATCACCGGAATCCATTAAAGGCGGAATGACTCTGACAATTAGAAAAAAAGAAGTAACAAGAGAATTAACAGTACGCGTACTAGACAAATTAGATTATGATCTAATTCTCGGATTAGACGCGTTAATAAAATTCGGAATAAAAATAGATTTCGCAAATATAACTTGGAAATTTGAAAACGATTAATCAAATCGATTTACTTTCGAAACGCTTCCGACAGATAACCTAACGAACAATAGAACTCGAAATTGCGGACTTAGAGACCTAGACACTGACCAAGAAAAAAAATTACACGACTTCCTCACACGCGAGTTGCCGCTACATACGGATAAAATCGGACTCACGACTTTAATCGCACACAAAATAGACATCAACGGGCACCCACCTATTAAACAACGCACTTACCCGTTATCAAAAGTTCTCGTGAAAATATTACATGACAAGGTAGACGACACGCTAAATATAATTGAACCCTCACATAGTGAATGGGCCTCACACATACTATTGGTTAAAAAAAGTAACGGAAAAAGACGACTATGCTTAGACCTCCGGAAGTTAAACAAAGTTTCAAATAAAGTCGCCTACTCTATACCGCTTATGGACTCAATACTTGACAATTTAAGACGAGCACGTTATATTTCGACGATAGACTTGAAACAAGCATACTACCAAATACTACTAGACGAAGACAGCGGGGAAATGACCACGTTCATAGTACCGGGACGCGGACTTTTCCATTTTAAACGACTATGTTTTGGACTCTCGGGCGCGCCAGCCACCTTTCAAAGACTGCAAGACAAAATCCTGGGCCATGCCTTACAGCCTTACGTATTTTATTATTTAGACGACATTCTAATACTGACCAAAGATTTTGACGAACACCTACGTTACTTAAAGACAGTTTTAGACAAACTTAAGGGGGCGAACTTAACGATAAATAAAGACAAATGCGAATTTTGTTGCGCCTCGATAAAATACCTGGGATTTATCATTAACGAAAACGGCATGAAAACAGACACGGAAAAAATTGAGCATATTAAAACCTATCCACCACCACGTACCCTAAAGCAAGTTAGGCGATTTATCAGAATGGCATCTTGGTATAGACGTTTCATAAAGGACTTCGCGACAATTATCGAACCAATAACGAGACTGTTACACAAAAAACAACGCTGGGAATGGGGAGAAGAGCGAACTACCGCTTTCGAAACTGCAAAAAAATTACTAACATCAGACCCTATATTAATCAGATCGGACCTAGACAAACCTTTCTCCATCCACACAGACGCTAGCTTAGTTGGACTAGGCGCGGTACTTACACAGACAAATGACGATACGGAACACGTGATAACATCCACACAGACGCTAGCTTAGTTGGACTAGGCGCGGTACTTACACAGACAAATGGCGATACGGAACACGTGATAGCCTATGCTAGCAGAGCACTATCGAGCGCAGAGAAAAACTAGACGACCACAGAATTAGAGTGTCTCGCGGTGATATCGGCGTGCGAAAAAATTCCGACGATACGTGGAGGGGTCAAAATTGACGATTATTACCGATCATAGCAGCTTATTGTGGCTACAAAATCTAAAAAATCGCCACAGCAGAGTAGCTAGATGGGCCATGCTGCTATTAGAACTAGATTTAGAAATTATCCACAGAAAAGGTACACTTCATCAAGTACCGAACGCACTGTCGCGAATGTTCGAAAACCCACAAGAAATAGCTTCAACCCTCAATGATACACTAAACGACTGGTGCGAAAGACGCCTACGTGACGTAACAAATACACCCAACAAATATACTGACTGGACAATACGCGGCGACAGACTCTTCCGTGAACTCCCGAATCCCGTAGTCGACGCAATAAAAGAAGACGGGTCGGAATGGAAATCAGTACTCAGACATGACGAACAGGAAAAAGCCCTAACATTAGCTGACGAATCAACCCAAGCCGGCCACCTTGGCATCGATAAGACATACGCACGACTAATTCAGGAATATTTTTGGACGGGAATATTTAAAGACTTAGTACATTATATTAATAACTGCGAAACTTGTCAAAAGTTTAAAGTTGATCAGACGATGACACCAGGGTACCTAGGCAAGCGAATAATCGAGCACCCTTGGGAGGTGGTAGCTACGGACATAATGGGCCCATTTCCAACCAGTAAGTCCGGAATGGCTTACCTCCTAGTTATACAGGACCCGTTCTCAAAATGGATTGAGGTTAAGACCCTCCGCAAAGCTACCGGGAAAGCAATCAAAGACGCAATAGTAGACTTAGTAATTCACAGATGGGGCACACCGCGTGTACTATTAACCGACAACGGAACAGAATTTGTTAACAACACAATTTCAGAACTTACGAAAGAGCTAAAAATACATCATTCTAAAACACCCCCCTACAGACCACAAGCAAACCCAGTAGAAAGAGTAAATAGAGTATTGAAATCAATGATCTGCGCATTTATCGGGCAGGATCACAAAGACTGGGATAAACATATTAATGATTTCCGATTCGCATTTAACGCTGCCAAGCACACTTCCACTGGGGTGACATCAGCTTTCCTAAATTTCGGACGCAAACCGTTGCCATTGCACTCTCTTCATAAAGAACTGGACTGTAATTATGATACCGAAAACGCTACTGTAACGACATGGACAAGTCGAATGACTAGATTACAGGCAATCCACGACTGGATCGCAATGAAAATCGAGATGGCACACGAGAGGCAAGCCAAGCATTACAATATCAAACACTGCGATCTCGTGTTCAAGGTAGGCGAGATGTATGGTTGAAAAATAGGGTGTTGTCAAAGGCTGACAAAAATGTATCAGCCAAACTGACTGACAAGTATAAAGGACCGTTCAAAATTTCTAAAATAATTTCTCCATTAATTTACGAACTAACCTCTGACGATGACAAAATTCTCCCACGCATACATATTACAGATATACAGAAATATAGATCCAGACATAATACTAACAAACCAGACTGAAGTTACTAACACTAAGCGGAATACTGGACACAAAGCACTAACTAATGCTTAACTTTCAGCTTCCTGCTATCGCTCACCTTATCGCTACCGCAACCATCGCTGCTTTCAATCATACACACGCTTCACCTACTTTCATTCACATTAACATACCATTCATCCACAATACAGCAGACACACACGCACACACACAACCCCAATTCTCGCTACCGCACGACCACCATCTCGACTACCACCGACGCAAAGACATGGCACGACAGACATACGTTGACGAGGACGTCCTTCTGGGGGATACGTCTGAGTTGGAGGAGGGGGACTTCGACTACATGACTATTGATAGTGATGAGTCGACAGCGAGTCCTCCTCGGCGTGCTTCGCCGCCACTCCGCACCCCCACGGAGGAGGGGGAGTCCATGGATTGGGATGCCCCATCCACAGAACGACTGACGGCGGACATAGAGACGCAGACAGGAGACGCGCCTACGTCAGAAATGGGGACTACCAAACCGACCCAGCAGACGGGACTACAGCCACTTCTGGCCACCCATACAACAGCGATGCCGTCCCTGGCCACCCCTATAGCCGCGGCCTCACCAACACCGAGGCCATCAACATCAGCGGCAGCCCCAGTCCGGGTGGAGGACTATACGGGGTGGAGGATAGTAGGGGATCGTCAGGTGTACGTGACGGCACCTCGACCAATGTACTGGGCCTGCGGGAGCCAAAGCCACCGGGCTCGCCGATGCCCGGACCGCGCGTACCACCATTACCGGTATTGCTACCGGTGCGGTCTGGGAAATGTGACCATCAAAGAGTGCCCCATCCATGGCAAGGAATGGCGGGCCAGAGGGCCACACGTAACAACACGGGACAGGACGTAACGCAAAAACGACCAGGACTACCATCACGACATTTGACGGACCACGTACTTAACCAAAATTACCGACCCTGACAGACGTACTGATTACCGTACACTAACGCTATCGTATACCGCACACCTAACCCAGCTATCGTACACAACCACACCTCACAAACACATTATTATGCCTTGTTATCGTTGTTAAAGAAATAAATTTTTGTTAAAAGTACCACCATAAACTTCAATATAGCCTAACCAGACTCGAGGAGGAGGGAAAGTACCCGCATCACCACCACGAGGTCAGCAAGACGACGATCAACGTTCACAGGAGCCCGACCACCTGCAGGACGAGCTAGCGACGCAGTGTCGGAACCACCTCACGCCACCATCAGTCCAGGGTATCGATAGTTCCACCCGCACACCCCGGGGAGAAGAGAGTTGTAACATGGCAGTTCACTGCCAGTTACAAGCGGCCGCGCACAGCACGGCAGCGCCTCGGCACGAGTCTAACGTCGACGGCGAGAGGGATCGATGCGAGCGCTGTTCATCATCTCTTGCCTTTTCGTGTCTGACTGCAGTAGCAACAGGTACACTTTTGGCCACCGACTCTCCGCTACTTCTTCCTTTGATGAGCACCGGACCACGTGAACGATGTAGAGTAGATTGTAGAGTGATTATTGTACTAGTGATGCTTACGGGAACTAGTGTGCCGATTGCGGAGTAGCACGAATTCGCATTATTTAACACGTCACGTGGCCAATATGGCGACAGGAGTGCGGCGAAGCATGAGTGCGGCTATAGCATGCTTCGTCGATTTAACAGCGGTGAGTCGTTCGGCGTATTAAACGAACATTACGCCTCTACCGATTTACCGCATACTGTAACTACTGTACACATAACTGACACGACAATTATTACACCGACGCTATCGTTTACACTATGACTACCATTATTACACCGACGCTATCGTTTACACTATGACTACCATTATTACACCGACGCTATCGTTTACACTATGACTAACATTATTACACCGACGCTATCGTTTGCACTATGACTATCGTTAATACACTGACGCTATCATTACACTGATTATCGTTGTTACACTGACGCTACCGTTTATAACATGATTATCGTTATTACACTGACGCTTTACGTCCGTTTAAGACCACAGTTACATTAACAAGTTATCTTCCACGCTCTCGTATACAACACGACCATGACCTACACGACGGACACGAAGACACGACTATCGCTAGTTCTAGCCCGCGCGTTAACTCGCATTAGATTAAGAATTAATATTAGATTAAATTAATAACAGAATGTAATATAAGTATATTGTAGTTGGGACAGCGGTCCCGTTAAGTTAAACATAGTGGTGACATGCGTACGTCGGGAGAGAATGGTTATCGTCGGGGCGGGGAATCATGGTCTCGTGAGGGCAGACTGCGACGGACGCGACGATCGTCGGCACCGGTAGACGATCGGAAAGGCGAGGCAGCTGTACCGTCCGCGCCGGGTAAGCCGTCCGGTGGCGTGTTGAAGAACACGCCGCGGCTAGGAGGTTACAACGGCGGGCACGAGTGAGTTCGGCGCCGGATCAATGAGCAGAATTTCGAGACGACCGGATATATGCTCAGGGCGTGCGTCGGTATTTCCTCGCTCGAATATCGGCGCGGTGACATGCGAGTCACGGTGTGAGTATGTGTGCGATCGACGGAAATGTCGTAGTTTAGAAAGGCGCGCGACTGCAGATCGCCAGAATGTAAAGTAATAACGAAGAAAGATTGTTAATTGAAATACAGAGATAGTCAAAGTTAACATTGATCATTCATTCCGTACTATTACCCACGACCTTGTGTGATTGTCTCATTTTTCCATGTGTATTAATTGGTATACTTGCTAGCCGAGCAGGTGGACGAAGTGACGTTTCGACACGAGGCGGTGTCTCAAGGTAAGAGGATCGCGGGATCCCTGGCTCTCCGGTGCCTGGCGCCCAGGGCCGAGGCGGCCCTCCGCCTCGTATGTATTGAAGCGGGAGTAGGAGGACGGAGGATTTCAACGGTAATGCCATTGAATCATTTAATTGGTTATATCGAGCTATTACTTTAGCATACTATAGATTTATAGAATTGTTAAGCTTTTTAGTAATAAATAATAATATGCGAATAGATTGCTAATTTTCGATTTAGTTGATTTGCATACTAAGCACAGAAGAAATCAAATAAACAGAGTGATTCAGAAACAATAGAACATTTAAATACCATCGTGATCAGCGTGAAAAACTGAGTTTGACGGAATTGGGCCGGAAAATTTTCATCAAATTTTCAGCTTCCCAGTTAGCAAAAAAAAATCCCCCAGAACACCGCCCGGCGGAGAAGCGCGTAAGGGGAAGTGAGCGCGGCGGCAGCGGCTTAGGAAAAAAAGAGGTAAGCCGTTGCTAAGGAGGTAGGTGGCGACGGACGGAGGGGAACGGACCGCCGAAGCGAGCGGCAAGCGCAAATATTACCGAACGTCTGACTATCAGCTTGCACAAAAAACTTTCATACGAAAGAAGAAATTATACCAAATTGAAGAAATTAATTTCAAAGATAGGTAGCACCTTAGATTTCTAGACGACAACTATTTCCAGGTTATGTAAATGAGTTCGCAGTGCTGGGCATTCAAAGAATTTACGACGGCCGATCGCTACTCGCGAACATCTGATATGTACATGTCAATATCACAATAATGGCCCATTAAACATGAGCCTCAAATGTAAAATAAAAGAACAATTTTATCAAAATAATTGGGAAAATTGTAGTGAAACCTACTACGCTTTCGCGCTTTCAGAACTAGAAGAGCGTGAGAAATTTGCAACGGCAGCTCCTAATGCTCAGCTCTCGCGATTTCCCGACTGTACAGGGCCAAATACTCTTATGACTGGAGGCCCATCGCTGGTGGAGCCCCTCGTCTATTTCGCCAGACTGATCAAGAGAGAAAAGCGTGAGAGGTTTGCAGCGGCAGCTCCTAATGCTCATCTCTCGCGAATTCCCGACTGTACAGGGCCAAATACTCTTATGACTGGAGGCCCATCGCTGGTGGAGATCCTCGTGTATTTTGCCAGAGTAATAAAGCGGAGGAACGTGAGAAATTTGCACCGGCAGCACCTAATGCTCAGCTGTAGCGATTTCTTGACTGTACATGGCAAAATACTCTTATGTTTGGAGCCCCAACGCTGGTGGAGCTCCTCGTGTATTTCGCCACAGCGATAAAGCGAGAAGAGCGTGAGAAATTTGCACCGGCAGCTCCTAATGCTCAGCGCTCGCGATTTTTCGAATGTATACGGCAAAATACTGTTATGTTTGGAGGCCCATCGCAGGTTGAGCTCCTAGTGTATTTCGCCAGAGTAATAAAGCGGAAGAACGTGAGAAATTTGCAGCGTCAGCTCCTAATGGTCAGCACTCGCGATTTTCCGAATGTACGGGGCAAAATACTTTTATGTTTGGAGGCCCGTCGCTGGTGGAGCTCCTCCTGTATTTCGCAAGAGTGATGAAGCGAGAAAAGCGTGAGAAATTCGCAGCGGCAGCTCCTAATGCTCAGCTCTCGCGATTTCCCGAATGTACAGGGCCAAATACTCATATGACTGGAGGCCCATGGCTGGTGGAGCTCCTCGTGTATTTTGCAAGAGTGATAAAGCGAGGAAAGAGTGAGAAATTTGCAGCGGCAGCTCCTAATGCTCAGCTCTTGCGATTTGCTGAATGTACAGGCCAAAATACTGTTATGTTTGGAGGCCCATCGCAGGTTGAGCTCCTAGTGTATTTCGCCAGAGTAATAAAGCGGAAGAACGTGAGAAAATTGCAGCGTCAGCTCCTAATGCTCAGCACTCGCAATTTCCTGAATGTACATGGCAAAATAATCTAATGTTTGGAGGCCCATAGCTGGTGGAGCTCCTCGTGTATTTCGCCAGAGTGATAAAGCGAGAAAATCGTGAGAGATTTGCAGCGGCCGATTCTGATGCTCAGCTCTCGCGATTTCCCGACTGTACAGGGCTAAATACTCTTATGTTTGGAGGCCCATAGCTGGTAGAGCTCCTCGTGTATTTTGCCAGACTGATAAAGAGAGAAAAGCGCGAGAAATTTGTGACAGATGCTCCGAATTTTTAACTCTCGTGATTTCGCGAACGTACAGGGCCAAATACTCTTATCACTGGAGGCCCATCGCTGGTGGAGATCCTCGTGTATTTTGCCAGAGTAATAAAGCGGAAGAACGTGAGAAATTTGCACCGGCAGCACCTAATGCTCAGCTGTAGCGATTTCTTGACTATACATGGCAAAATACTCTTATGTTTGGAGCTCCATCGCTGGTGGAGCTCCTCGTGTATTTCGCCACAGCGATAAAGCGAGAAGAGCGTGAGAAATTTGCACCGGCAGCTCCTAATGCTCAGCTCTTGCGATTTGCCGAATATACGGGGCAAAATACTGTTATGTTTGGAGGCCCATTGCTGGTGGAGCTCCTCGTATATTTCGCCAGAGTGATAAAGCGAGGAAAGAGTGAGAAATTTGCAGCGGCAGCTCCTAATGCTCAGTTCTCGCGATTACCCGAATGTACATGGCAAAATACTCTTATGTTTGGAGGCCCATTGCTGGTGGAACTCCTCGTGTATTTCGCAAGAGTGATAAAGCGAGGAAAGAGTGAGAGATTTGCAGCGGCCGATTCTGATGCTCAGCTCTCGCGATTTCCCGACTGTACAGGGCTAAATACTCTTATGTTTGGAGGCCCATAGCTGATGGAGCTTTTAGTGTATTTCGCCAGAGCGATAAGGCCAGAAAAGCGCGAGAAATTTGCAGCCGCAGCTCCTAGTGTATATCGCCAGAGTGATAAAGGGAGAATCGCGTAAGAAATTTGCACCGGCAGCTACTAATGCTCAGCTCTCTCGATTTCCCGAATGTACATGGCAACATACTTTTATGTTTGGAGGCCCATCGCTGGTAGAGCTCCTCGTGTATTTTGCCAGACTAATAAAGAGAGAAAAGCGCGAGAAATTTGTGACAGATGCTCCGAATTTTTAACTCTCGTGATTTCGCGAACGTACAGGGCCAAATACTCTTATCACTGGAGGCCCATCGCTGGTGGAGATCCTCGTGTATTTTGCCAGAGTAATAAAGCGGAAGAACGTGAGAAATTTGCACCGGCAGCACCTAATGCTCAGCTGTAGCGATTTTCCGAATGTACGGGGCAAAATACTTTTATGTTTGGAGGCCCGTCGCTGGTGGAGCTCCTCGTATATTTCGCCAGAGTGATAAAGCGAGGAAAGAGTGAGAAATTTGCAGCGGCAGCTCCTAATGCTCAGTTCTCGCGATTACCCGAATGTACATGGCAAAATACTCTTATGTTTGGAGGCCCATTGCAGGTTCAGCTACTAGTTTATTTCGCGAGAGCGATAAGGCAAGAAAAGCGCGAGAAATCTGTGACAGATGCTCCGAATTTTTAACTCTCGCGATTTCCCGAATGTACATGGCAAAATACTCTTATGTTTTGAGGGCCAACGCTGGTGGAGCTCCTATTGTATTTTGCCAGACTGATCAAGCGAGAAAATCGTGAGAAATTTGCAGCGGCAGCTCCTAATGCTCAGTTCTCGCGATTACCCGAATGTACAGGGCAAAATACTCTTATGTTTGGAGGCCCATCACTGGTGGACCTCCTCACGTATTTTGGCAGAGAGATAAAACGAGAAAAGCGTGAGAAATTTGCAGCGGCAGCTCCCATAGCTCAGCTTTCGCAATTTGCCGAATGTACAGGGCAAAATACTCTTATGTTTGGAGGCCCATCGCTGGTGCAGCTCCTCGTGTATTTAGTCAGAGAAATAAAGCGGAAGAACGTGAGAAATTTGTACCGGCAGCTCTTAATGCTCAGCTCTCTCGATTTCCCGAATGTACATGGCAACATACTTTTATGTTTGGAGGCCCTTCGCTGGTGGACCACCTCGTGTATTTTGCCAGACTGATCAAGCGAGAAAAGGGTGAGAAATTTGCAGCGGCAGCTCCTAATGCTCAGCTCTCGCGATTTTCCGAATGTACAGGGCAAAATACTCTTATGTTTGGAGGCCCATCGCTGGTGCAGCTCCTAGTGTATTTTGCACAGACTGATAAAGCGAGAAAAGCGCTAGAAATTTGCAGCGGCATCTCCTAATGCTCAGTTCTCGTGTTACCCGAATGTACAGAGCAAAATACTCCTATGTTTGGAGGCCCCTCGCTAGTGGTGCTCCTCGTGTATTTCGCCACAGTGATAAAACAAGAAAAGCGTGAGAAATTTGCAGCCAAAGCTCCTAATGCTCAGCTCTCTAGATTTCCCGAATGTACAGGGCAAAATACTCTTATTTTCGGAGGCCCATCGCTGGTGGAGCTCCTAGTGTATTTCCCCAGAGCGATAAGGCCAAAAATGCACGAGAAATCTGTGACATATTCTCCGAATTTTTAACTCTCGCGATTTCCCGAATGTAAATGGCAAAATACTCTTATGTTTGGAGGCCCATCGCTGGTGTAGCTCTCCGTGTATTTCACCAGAGTGATGAAGCGAGGAAAGCGTGAGAAATTTGCAGCCGCAGCTCCTAATGCTGAGCTCTCGCTATTTCACGAATGTACCCGGCAAAATTGTCTTATGTTCGGAGGCCCATCGCTGGTGGAGCTCCTAGTGTATTTCCCCAGAGCGATAAGGCCAAAAATGCACGAGAAATCTGTGACATATGCTCCGAATTTTTAACTCTCGCGATTTCCCGAATGTACATGGCAAAATACTCTTATGTTTGGAGGCCCATCGCTGGTGTAGCTCTCCGTGTATTTCACCAGACTGATCGAGCGAGAAAAGGGTGAGAAATTTGCAGCGGCAGCTCCTAATGCTCAGCTCTCGCGATTTTCCGAATGTACAGGGCAAAATACTCTTATGTTTGGAGGCCCATCGCTGGTGCAGCTCCTAGTGTATTTTGCACAGACTGATAAAGCGAGAAAAGCGCTAGAAATTTGCAGCGGCATCTCCTAATGCTCAGTTCTCGTGTTACCCGAATGTACAGAGCAAAATACTCCTATGTTTGGAGGCCCCTCGCTAGTGGTGCTCCTCGTGTATTTCGCCACAGTGATAAAACAAGAAAAGCGTGAGAAATTGCAGCCAAAGCTCCTAATGCTCAGCTCTCTAGATTTCCCGAATGTACAGGGCAAAATACTCTTATTTTCGGAGGCCCATCGCTGGTGGAGCTCCTAGTGTATTTCCCCAGAGCGATAAGGCCAAAAATGCACGAGAAATCTGTGACATATTCTCCGAATTTTTAACTCTCGCGATTTCCCGAATGTAAATGGCAAAATACTCTTATGTTTGGAGGCCCATCGCTGGTGTAGCTCTCCGTGTATTTCACCAGAGTGATGAAGCGAGGAAAGCGTGAGAAATTTGCAGTCGCAGCTCCTAATGCTGAGCTCTCGCTATTTCACGAATGTACAGGGCAAAATTGTCTTATGTTCGGAGGCCCATCGCTGGTGGAGCTCCTAGTGTATTTCCCCAGAGCGATAAGGCCAAAAATGCATGAGAAATCTGTGACATATGCTCCGAATTTTTAACTCTCGCGATTTCCCGAATGTACATGGCAAAATACTCTTATGTTTGGAGGCCCATCGCTGGTGTAGCTCTCCGTGTATTTCACCAGACTGATCGAGCGAGAAAAGGGTGAGAAATTTGCAGCGGCAGCTCCTAATGCTCAGCTCTCGCGATTTTCCGAATGTACAGGGCAAAATACTCTTATGTTTGGAGGCCCATCGCTGGTGCAGCTCCTCGTGTATTTTGCACAGACTGATAAAGCGAGAAAAGCGTTAGAAATTTGCAGCGGCATCTCCTAATGCTCAGTTCTTGTGTTACCCGAATGTACAGAGCAAAATACTCTTATTTTTGGAGGCCCATCGCTGGTGGAGCTCCTCGTGTATTTTGCCAGAGTTATAAAGCGGAAGAACGTGAGAAAATTGCACCGGCAGCTCCTAATGCTCAGCTCTCGCGATTTCCCGAATGTACGGGGCAAAATAGTCCTATGTTTGGACGCCCATCGCTGGTAGAGCTCCTCGTGTATTTTGCCAGAGTAATAAAGCGGAAGAACGTGAGAAATTTGCACCGGCAGCTCCTAATGCTCAGCTCTCGCGATTTCCCGAATGTACATGGCAACATACTTTTATATATGGAGACCCATCGCTCGTGGAGCTCCTCGTGTATTTTGCTAGACTGATCAAGCGAGAAAAGCATGAGAAATTTGCACTGGCAGCTCCTAATGCTCAGCTCTCGCAATTTCCCGATTGTACATGGCAAAATACTCTTATGTATGGAGGCCCATTGCTGGTGGAGCTCCTAGTGTATTTCGCCAGAGCGATAAGGCCAGAAAAGCGCGAGAAACCTGTGACACATGATCCGAATTTTTACCTCTCGCGATTTCCCGAATGTACATGGCAAAATACTCTTATGTTCGGAGGCCCATCGCTGGTGGAGCTCCTAGTGTATTTCCCCAGAGCGATAAGGCCAAAAATGCACGAGAAATCTGTGACATATGCTCCGAATTTTTAACTCTTGCGATTTCCCGAATGTACATGGCAAAATACTCTTATGTTTGGAGGCCCATCGCTGGTGTAGCTCTCCGTGTATTTCACCAGAGTGATGAAGCGAGGAAAGCGTGAGAAATTTGCAGCCGCAGCTCCTAATGCTGAGCTCTCGCTATTTCACGAATGTACAGGGCAAAATTGTCTTATGTTTGGAGGCCCATCTCTGGTGGAGCTCCTAGTGTATTTTGCCAGAGCGATAAGACCAGAAAAGCGCGAGAAATTTGTGACAGATGCTCCGAATTTTTAACCCTCGCGATTTCCCGAATGTACATGGCAAAATACTCTTATGTTTGGAGGGCCATCGCTGGTGTAGCTCTCCGTGTATTTCACCAGAGTGATGAAGCGAGAAAAGCGTGAGAAATTTGCAGCGGCAGCTCTTAATGCTCAGCTCTCGCGATTACCCAAATGTACAGGGCAAAATACTCTTATGTTTTGAGGCCCATCGCTGGTGGGGCTCCTCGTGTATTTCGCCAGAGTGATAAAGCGAGAAAAGCGTGAGAAATTTGCAGCCGCAGCTCCTAATGATCAGCTCTCGCTATTTCAAGGATGTACAGGGCAAAATACTCTTATGTTTGGAGGCCCATCTCTGGTGGAGCTCCTAGTGTATTTTGCCAGAATGATAAGGCCAGAAAAGCGCGAGAAATTTGTGACAGATGCTCCAAATTTTTAACTATCGTGTTTTCCCGAATGTACAGAGCAAAATAGTCTTATTTTTGGAGGCACATCGCTGGTGGAGTTCTTGGTGTCATTCACTAGAGCGATAAGGCCAGAAATGCGCGAGAAATTTGTGACAGATGCTCCGAATTTTTAACTCTCGTGATTTCCCATACGTACAGGGCAAAATACACTTATGTTTGAAGGTCCATTGCTGAAGGTGCTCCTAGTGTATTTTGCCAGACCGATAAGGCAAGAAAAGCGCGAGAAATCTGTGACAGATGCTCCGAATTTTTAACTCTCGCGATTCCCCGAATGTACATGGCAAAATACTCTTATGTTTGGAGGCCCATCACTGGTGGACCTCCTCACGTATTTTGGCAGAGTGATAAAACGAGAAAAGCGTGAGAAATTTGCAGCGGCAGCTCCTATAGCTCAGCTTTTGCAATTTCCCGAATGTACAGGGCAAAATACTCTTATGTTTGGAGGCCCATCACTGGTGGACCTCCTCACGTATTTTGGCAGAGTGATAAAACGAGAAAAGCGTGAGAAATTTGCAGCGGCAGCTCCTATAGCTCAGCTTTCGCAATTTGCCGAATGTACAGGGCAAAATACTCTTATGTTTGGAGGCCCATCACTGGTGGACCTCCTCACGTATTTTGGCAGAGTGATAAAACGAGAAAAGCGTGAGAAATTTGCAGCGGCAGCTCCTAATGCTCAGTTCTCGCGATTACCCGAATGTACAGGGCAAAATACTCTTATGTTTGGAGGCCCATCGCTGGTAGAGCTCCTCGTGTATTTTGCCAGACTGATAAAGCGAGAAAAGCGCGAGAAATCTGTGACAGATGCTCCGAATTTTTAACTCTCGCGATTTCCCGAATGTACATGGCAAAATACTCTTATGTTTGGAGGCCCATCGCTGGTGCAGCTCCACGTGTATTTCGCCAGAGTGATGAAGCAAGAAAAGCGTGAGAAATTTGTAGCAGCAGCACCTAATGCTCAGCTCTCTCGATTTCCCGAATGTACATGGCAACATACTTTTATGTTTGGAGGCCCTTCGCTGGTAGAGCTCCTCGTGTATTTTGCCAGACTGATCAAGCGAGAAAAGGGTGAGAAATTTGCAGCGGCAGCTCCTAATGCTCAGTTCTCGCGATTACCCGAATGTACATGGCAAAATACTCTTATGTTTGGAGGCCCATCGCAGGTACAGCTACTAGTTTATTTCGCGAGAGCGATAAGGCAAGAAAAACGCAAGAAATCTGTGACAGATGCTCCGAATTTTTAACTCTCGCGATTTCCCGAATGTACATGGCAAAATACTCTTATGTTTTGAGGGCCAACGCTGGTGGAGCTCCTATTGTATTTTGCCAGACTGATCAAGCGAGAAAATCGTGAGAAATTTGCAGCGGCAGCTCCTAATGCTCAGTTCTCGCGATTACCCGAATGTACAGGGCAAAATACTCTTATGTTTGGAGGCCCTTCGCTGGTAGAGCTCCTCGTGTATTTTGCCAGACTGATAAAGCGAGAAAAGCGCGAGAAATCTGTGACAGATGCTCCGAATTTTTAACTCTCGCGATTTCCCGAATGTACATGGCAAAATACTCTTATGTTTTGAGGGCCAACGCTGGTGGAGCTCCTATTGTATTTTGCCAGACTGATCAAGCGAGAAAATCGTGAGAAATTTGCAGCGGCAGCTCCTAATGCTCAGTTCTCGCGATTACCCGAATGTACAGGGCAACATACTTTTATGTTTGGAGGCCCTTCGCTGGTGGAGCTCCTCGTGTATTTCACCAGACTGATCAAGCGAGAAAAGGGTGAGAAATTTGCAGCGGCAGCTCCTAATGCTCAGCTCTCGCGATTTTCCGAATGTACAGGGCAAAATACTCTTATGTTTGGAGGCCCATCGCTGGTGCAGCTCCTCGTGTATTTTGCACAGACTGATAAAGCGAGAAAAGCGTTAGAAATTTGCAGCGGCATCTCCTAATGCTCAGTTCTCGTGTTACCCGAATGTACAGAGCAAAATACTCTTATTTTTGGAGGCCCATCGCTGGTGGAGCTCCTCGTGTATTTTGCCAGAGTTATAAAGCGGAAGAACGTGAGAAAATTGCACCGGCAGCTCCTAATGCTCAGCTCTCGCGATTTCCCGAATGTACATGGCAACATACTTTTATATATGGAGACCCATCGCTCGTGGAGCTCCTCGTGTATTTTGCTAGACTGATCAAGCGAGAAAAGCATGAGAAATTTGCACTGGCAGCTCCTAATGCTCAGCTCTCGCAATTTCCCGATTGTACATGGCAAAATACTCTTATGTATGGAGGCCCATTGCTGGTGGAGCTCCTAGTGTATTTCGCCAGAGCGATAAGGCCAGAAAAGCGCGAGAAACCTGTGACACATGATCCGAATTTTTACCTCTCGCGATTTCCCGAATGTACATGGCAAAAAACTTTTATGTTTAGAGGCCCCTCGCTAGTGGTGCTCCTCGTGTATTTCGCCACAGTGATAAAACAAGAAAAGCGTGAGAAATTTGCAGCCAAAGCGCCTAATGCTCAGCTCTCTAGATTTCTCGAATGTACAGGGCAAAATACTCTTATGTTCGGAGGCCCATCGCTGGTGGAGCTCCTAGTGTATTTCCTCAGAGCGATAAGGCCAAAAATGCACGAGAAATCTGTGACATATGCTCCGAATTTTTAACTCTTGCGATTTCCCGAATGTACATGGCAAAATACTCTTATGTTTGGAGGCCCATCGCTGGTGTAGCTCTCCGTGTATTTCACCAGAGTGATGAAGCGAGGAAAGCGTGAGAAATTTGCAGCCGCAGCTCCTAATGCTGAGCTCTCGCTATTTCACGAATGTACAGGGCAAAATTGTCTTATGTTTGGAGGCCCATCTCTGGTGGAGCTCCTAGTGTATTTTGCCAGAGCGATAAGACCAGAAAAGCGCGAGAAATTTGTGACAGATGCTCCGAATTTTTAACCCTCGCGATTTCCCGAATGTACATGGCAAAATACTCTTATGTTTGGAGGGCCATCGCTGGTGTAGCTCTCCGTGTATTTCACCAGAGTGATGAAGCGAGAAAAGCGTGAGAAATTTGCAGCGGCAGCTCTTAATGCTCAGCTCTCGCGATTACCCAAATGTACAGGGCAAAATACTCTTATGTTTTGAGGCCCATCGCTGGTGGGGCTCCTCGTGTATTTCGCCAGAGTGATAAAGCGAGAAAAGCGTGAGAAATTTGCAGCCGCAGCTCCTAATGATCAGCTCTCGCTATTTCAAGGATGTACAGGGCAAAATACTCTTATGTTTGGAGGCCCATCTCTGGTGGAGCTCCTAGTGTATTTTGCCAGAATGATAAGGCCAGAAAAGCGCGAGAAATTTGTGACAGATGCTCCAAATTTTTAACTATCGTGTTTTCCCGAATGTACAGAGCAAAATAGTCTTATTTTTGGAGGCACATCGCTGGTGGAGTTCTTGGTGTCATTCACTAGAGCGATAAGGCCAGAAATGCGCGAGAAATTTGTGACAGATGCTCCGAATTTTTAACTCTCGTGATTTCCCATACGTACAGGGCAAAATACACTTATGTTTGAAGGTCCATTGCTGAAGGTGCTCCTAGTGTATTTTGCCAGACCGATAAGGCAAGAAAAGCGCGAGAAATCTGTGACAGATGCTCCGCATTTTTAACTCTCGCGATTCCCCGAATGTACATGGCAAAATACTCTTATGTTTGGAGGCCCATCACTGGTGGACCTCCTCACGTATTTTGGCAGAGTGATAAAACGAGAAAAGCGTGAGAAATTCGCAGCGGCAGCTCCTAATGCTCAGCTCTCGCGATTTCCCGAATGGACAGGGCCAAATACTGTTATGTTTGGAGGCCCATTGCTGGTGGAACTCCTCGTGTATTTCGCAAGAGTGATAAAGCGAGGAAAGAGTGAGAAATTTGCAGCGGCAGCTCCTAATGCTCAGTTCTCGCGATTACCCGAATGTACATGGCAAAATACTCTTATGTTTGGAGGCCCATCGCAGGTTCAGCTACTAGTTTATTTCGCGAGAGCGATAAGGCAAGAAAAACGCGAGAAATCTGTGACAGATGCTCCGAATTTTTATCTCTCGCGATTTCCCGAATGTACATGGCAAAATACTCTTATGTTTTGAGGGCCAACGCTGGTGGAGCTCCTATTGTATTTTGCCAGACTGATCAAGCGAGAAAATCGTGAGAAATTTGCAGCGGCAGCTCCTAATGCTCAGTTCTCGCGATTACCCGAATGTACAGGGCAAAATACTCTTATGTTTGGAGGCCCATCGCTGGTAGAGCTCCTCGTGTATTTTGCCAGACTGATAAAGCGAGAAAAGCGCGAGAAATCTGTGACAGATGCTCCGAATTTTTAACTCTCGCGATTTCCCGAATGTACATGGCAAAATACTCTTATGTTTTGAGGGCCAACGCTGGTGGAGCACCTATTGTATTTTGCCAGACTGATCAAGCGAGAAAATCGTGAGAAATTTGCAGCGGCAGCTCCTAATGCTCAGTTCTCGCGATTACCCGAATGTACAGGGCAACATACTTTTATGTTTGGAGGCCCTTCGCTGGTGGAGCTCCTCGTGTATTTTGCCAGACTGATCAAGCGAGAAAAGGGTGAGAAATTTGCAGCGGCAGCTCCTAATGCTCAGTTCTCGTGTTACCCGAATGTACAGAGCAAAATACTCTTATGTTTGGAGGCCCATCGCTGGTGGAGCTCCTAGTGTATTTCCCCAGAGCGATAAGGCCAAAAATGCACGAGAAATCTGTGACATATTCTCCGAATTTTTAACTCTCGCGATTTCCCGAATGTACATGGCAAAATACTCTTATGTTTGGAGGCCCATCGCTGGTGTAGCTCTCCGTGTATTTCACCAGAGTGATGAAGCGAGGAAAGCGTGAGAAATTTGCAGCCGCAGCTCCTAATGCTGAGCTCTCGCTATTTCACGAATGTACAGGGCAAAATTGTCTTATGTTCGGAGGCCCATCGCTGGTGGAGCTCCTAGTGTATTTCCCCAGAGCGATAAGGCCAAAAATGCACGAGAAATCTGTGACATATGCTCCGAATTTTTAACTCTCGCGATTTCCCGAATGTACATGGCAAAATACTCTTATGTTTGGAGGCCCATCGCTGGTGTAGCTCTCCGTGTATTTCACCAGACTGATCGAGCGAGAAAAGGGTGAGAAATTTGCAGCGGCAGCTCCTAATGCTCAGCTCTCGCGATTTTCCGAATGTACATGGCAAAATAATCTAATGTTTGGAGGCCCATAGCTGGTGGAGCTCCTCGTGTATTTCGCCAGAGTGATAAAGCGAGAAAATCGTGAGAGATTTGCAGCGGCCGATTCTGATGCTCAGCTCTCGCGATTTCCCGACTGTACAGGGCTAAATACTCTTATGTTTGGAGGCCCATAGCTGATGGAGCTTTTAGTGTATTTCGCCAGAGCGATAAGGCCAGAAAAGCGCGAGAAATTTGCAGCCGCAGCTCCTAGTGTATTTCGCCAGAGTGATAAAGGAAGAATCGCGTAAGAAATTTGCACCGGCAGCTCCTAATGCTCAGCTCTCTCGATTTTCCGAATGTACGGGGCAAAATACTTTTATGTTTGGAGGCCCGTCGCTGGTGGAGCTCCTCCTGTATTTCGCAAGAGTGATAAAGCGAGAAAAGCGTGAGAAATTCGCAGCGGCAGCTCCTAATGCTCAGCTCTCGCGATTTCCCGAATGGACAGGGCCAAATACTGTTATGTTTGGAGGCCCATTGCTGGTGGAACTCCTCGTGTATTTCGCAAGAGTGATAAAGCGAGGAAAGAGTGAGAAATTTGCAGCGGCAGCTCCTAATGCTCAGTTCTCGCGATTACCCGAATGTACATGGCAAAATACTCTTATGTTTGGAGGCCCATTGCAGGTTCAGCTACTAGTTTATTTCGCGAGAGCGATAAGGCAAGAAAAGCGCGAGAAATCTGTGACAGATGCTCCGAATTTTTAACTCTCGCGATTTCCCGAATGTACATGGCAAAATACTCTTATGTTTTGAGGGCCAACGCTGGTGGAGCTCTTATTGTATTTTGCCAGACTGATCAAGCGAGAAAATCGTGAGAAATTTGCAGCGGCAGCTCCTAATGCTCAGTTCTCGCGATTACCCGAATGTACAGGGCAAAATACTCTTATGTTTGGAGGCCCATCACTGGTGGACCTCCTCACGTATTTTGGCAGAGAGATAAAACGAGAAAAGCGTGAGAAATTTGCAGCGGCAGCTCCCATAGCTCAGCTTTCGCAATTTGCCGAATGTACAGGGCAAAATACTCTTATGTTTGGAGGCCCATCGCTGGTGCAGCTCCTCGTGTATTTAGTCAGAGAAATAAAGCGGAAGAACGTGAGAAATTTGTACCGGCAGCTCTTAATGCTCAGCTCTCTCGATTTCCCGAATGTACATGGCAACATACTTTTATGTTTGGAGGCCCTTCGCTGGTGGAGCTCCTCGTGTATTTTGCCAGACTGATCAAGCGAGAAAAGGGTGAGAAATTTGCAGCGGCAGCTCCTAATGCTCAGCTCTCGCGATTTTCCGAATGTACAGGGCAAAATACTCTTATGTTTGGAGGCCCATCGCTGGTGCAGCTCCTAGTGTATTTTGCACAGACTGATAAAGCGAGAAAAGCGCTAGAAATTTGCAGCGGCATCTCCTAATGCTCAGTTCTCGTGTTACCCGAATGTACAGAGCAAAATACTCCTATGTTTGGAGGCCCCTCGCTAGTGGTGCTCCTCGTGTATTTCGCCACAGTGATAAAACAAGAAAAGCGTGAGAAATTTGCAGCCAAAGCTCCTAATGCTCAGCCCTCTAGATTTCCCGAATGTACAGGGCAAAATACTCTTATTTTCGGAGGCCCATCGCTGGTGGAGCTCCTAGTGTATTTCCCCAGAGCGATAAGGCCAAAAATGCACGAGAAATCTGTGACATATGCTCCGAATTTTTAACTCTCGCGATTTCCCGAATGTACATGGCAAAATACTCTTATGTTTGGAGGCCCATCGCTGGTGTAGCTCTCCGTGTATTTCACCAGACTGATCGAGCGAGAAAAGGGTGAGAAATTTGCAGCGGCAGCTCCTAATGCTCAGCTCTCGCGATTTTCCGAATGTACATGGCAAAATAATCTAATGTTTGTAGGCCCATAGCTGGTGGAGCTCCTCGTGTATTTCGCCAGAGTGATAAAGCGAGAAAATCGTGAGAGATTTGCAGCGGCCGATTCTGATGCTCAGCTCTCGCGATTTCCCGACTGTACAGGGCTAAATACTCTTATGTTTGGAGGCCCATAGCTGGTAGAGCTCCTCGTGTATTTTGCCAGACTGATAAAGAGAGAAAAGCGCGAGAAATTTGTGACAGATGCTCCGAATTTTTAACTCTCGTGATTTCGCGAACGTACAGGGCCAAATACTCTTATCACTGGAGGCCCATCGCTGGTGGAGATCCTCGTGTATTTTGCCAGAGTAATAAAGCGGAAGAACGTGAGAAATTTGCACCGGCAGCACCTAATGCTCAGCTGTAGCGATTTCTTGACTATACATGGCAAAATACTCTTATGTTTGGAGCTCCATCGCTGGTGGAGCTCCTCGTGTATTTCGCCACAGCGATAAAGCGAGAAGAGCGTGAGAAATTTGCACCGGCAGCTCCTAATGCTCAGCTCTTGCGATTTGCCGAATATACGGGGCAAAATACTGTTATGTTTGGAGGCCCATTGCTGGTGGAGCTCCTCGTATATTTCGCCAGAGTGATAAAGCGAGGAAAGAGTGAGAAATTTGCAGCGGCAGCTCCTAATGCTCAGTTCTCGCGATTACCCGAATGTACATGGCAAAATACTCTTATGTTTGGAGGCCCATTGCAGGTTCAGCTACTAGTTTATTTCGCGAGAGCGATAAGGCAAGAAAAGCGCGAGAAATCTGTGACAGATGCTCCGAATTTTTAACTCTCGCGATTTCCCGAATGTACATGGCAAAATACTCTTATGTTTTGAGGGCCAACGCTGGTGGAGCTCCTATTGTATTTTGCCAGACTGATCAAGCGAGAAAATCGTGAGAAATTTGCAGCGGCAGCTCCTAATGCTCAGTTCTCGCGATTACCCGAATGTACAGGGCAAAATACTCTTATGTTTGGAGGCCCATCACTGGTGGACCTCCTCACGTATTTTGGCAGAGAGATAAAACGAGAAAAGCGTGAGAAATTTGCAGCGGCAGCTCCCATAGCTCAGCTTTCGCAATTTGCCGAATGTACAGGGCAAAATACTCTTATGTTTGGAGGCCCATCGCTGGTGCAGCTCCTCGTGTATTTAGTCAGAGAAATAAAGCGGAAGAACGTGAGAAATTTGTACCGGCAGCTCTTAATGCTCAGCTCTCTCGATTTCCCGAATGTACATGGCAACATACTTTTATGTTTGGAGGCCCTTCGCTGGTGGACCACCTCGTGTATTTTGCCAGACTGATCAAGCGAGAAAAGGGTGAGAAATTTGCAGCGGCAGCTCCTAATGCTCAGCTCTCGCGATTTTCCGAATGTACAGGGCAAAATACTCTTATGTTTGGAGGCCCATCGCTGGTGCAGCTCCTAGTGTATTTTGCACAGACTGATAAAGCGAGAAAAGCGCTAGAAATTTGCAGCGGCATCTCCTAATGCTCAGTTCTCGTGTTACCCGAATGTACAGAGCAAAATACTCCTATGTTTGGAGGCCCCTCGCTAGTGGTGCTCCTCGTGTATTTCGCCACAGTGATAAAACAAGAAAAGCGTGAGAAATTTGCAGCCAAAGCTCCTAATGCTCAGCTCTCTAGATTTCCCGAATGTACAGGGCAAAATACTCTTATTTTCGGAGGCCCATCGCTGGTGGAGCTCCTAGTGTATTTCCCCAGAGCGATAAGGCCAAAAATGCACGAGAAATCTGTGACATATTCTCCGAATTTTTAACTCTCGCGATTTCCCGAATGTAAATGGCAAAATACTCTTATGTTTGGAGGCCCATCGCTGGTGTAGCTCTCCGTGTATTTCACCAGAGTGATGAAGCGAGGAAAGCGTGAGAAATTTGCAGCCGCAGCTCCTAATGCTGAGCTCTCGCTATTTCACGAATGTACCCGGCAAAATTGTCTTATGTTCGGAGGCCCATCGCTGGTGGAGCTCCTAGTGTATTTCCCCAGAGCGATAAGGCCAAAAATGCACGAGAAATCTGTGACATATGCTCCGAATTTTTAACTCTCGCGATTTCCCGAATGTACATGGCAAAATACTCTTATGTTTGGAGGCCCATCGCTGGTGTAGCTCTCCGTGTATTTCACCAGACTGATCGAGCGAGAAAAGGGTGAGAAATTTGCAGCGGCAGCTCCTAATGCTCAGCTCTCGCGATTTTCCGAATGTACAGGGCAAAATACTCTTATGTTTGGAGGCCCATCGCTGGTGCAGCTCCTAGTGTATTTTGCACAGACTGATAAAGCGAGAAAAGCGCTAGAAATTTGCAGCGGCATCTCCTAATGCTCAGTTCTCGTGTTACCCGAATGTACAGAGCAAAATACTCCTATGTTTGGAGGCCCCTCGCTAGTGGTGCTCCTCGTGTATTTCGCCACAGTGATAAAACAAGAAAAGCGTGAGAAATTGCAGCCAAAGCTCCTAATGCTCAGCTCTCTAGATTTCCCGAATGTACAGGGCAAAATACTCTTATTTTCGGAGGCCCATCGCTGGTGGAGCTCCTAGTGTATTTCCCCAGAGCGATAAGGCCAAAAATGCACGAGAAATCTGTGACATATTCTCCGAATTTTTAACTCTCGCGATTTCCCGAATGTAAATGGCAAAATACTCTTATGTTTGGAGGCCCATCGCTGGTGTAGCTCTCCGTGTATTTCACCAGAGTGATGAAGCGAGGAAAGCGTGAGAAATTTGCAGTCGCAGCTCCTAATGCTGAGCTCTCGCTATTTCACGAATGTACAGGGCAAAATTGTCTTATGTTCGGAGGCCCATCGCTGGTGGAGCTCCTAGTGTATTTCCCCAGAGCGATAAGGCCAAAAATGCACGAGAAATCTGTGACATATGCTCCGAATTTTTAACTCTCGCGATTTCCCGAATGTACATGGCAAAATACTCTTATGTTTGGAGGCCCATCGCTGGTGTAGCTCTCCGTGTATTTCACCAGACTGATCGAGCGAGAAAAGGGTGAGAAATTTGCAGCGGCAGCTCCTAATGCTCAGCTCTCGCGATTTTCCGAATGTACAGGGCAAAATACTCTTATGTTTGGAGGCCCATCGCTGGTGCAGCTCCTCGTGTATTTTGCACAGACTGATAAAGCGAGAAAAGCGTTAGAAATTTGCAGCGGCATCTCCTAATGCTCAGTTCTTGTGTTACCCGAATGTACAGAGCAAAATACTCTTATTTTTGGAGGCCCATCGCTGGTGGAGCTCCTCGTGTATTTTGCCAGAGTTATAAAGCGGAAGAACGTGAGAAAATTGCACCGGCAGCTCCTAATGCTCAGCTCTCGCGATTTCCCGAATGTACGGGGCAAAATAGTCCTATGTTTGGACGCCCATCGCTGGTAGAGCTCCTCGTGTATTTTGCCAGAGTAATAAAGCGGAAGAACGTGAGAAATTTGCACCGGCAGCTCCTAATGCTCAGCTCTCGCGATTTCCCGAATGTACATGGCAACATACTTTTATATATGGAGACCCATCGCTCGTGGAGCTCCTCGTGTATTTTGCTAGACTGATCAAGCGAGAAAAGCATGAGAAATTTGCACTGGCAGCTCCTAATGCTCAGCTCTCGCAATTTCCCGATTGTACATGGCAAAATACTCTTATGTATGGAGGCCCATTGCTGGTGGAGCTCCTAGTGTATTTCGCCAGAGCGATAAGGCCAGAAAAGCGCGAGAAACCTGTGACACATGATCCGAATTTTTACCTCTCGCGATTTCCCGAATGTACATGGCAAAATACTCTTATGTTCGGAGGCCCATCGCTGGTGGAGCTCCTAGTGTATTTCCCCAGAGCGATAAGGCCAAAAATGCACGAGAAATCTGTGACATATGCTCCGAATTTTTAACTCTTGCGATTTCCCGAATGTACATGGCAAAATACTCTTATGTTTGGAGGCCCATCGCTGGTGTAGCTCTCCGTGTATTTCACCAGAGTGATGAAGCGAGGAAAGCGTGAGAAATTTGCAGCCGCAGCTCCTAATGCTGAGCTCTCGCTATTTCACGAATGTACAGGGCAAAATTGTCTTATGTTTGGAGGCCCATCTCTGGTGGAGCTCCTAGTGTATTTTGCCAGAGCGATAAGACCAGAAAAGCGCGAGAAATTTGTGACAGATGCTCCGAATTTTTAACCCTCGCGATTTCCCGAATGTACATGGCAAAATACTCTTATGTTTGGAGGGCCATCGCTGGTGTAGCTCTCCGTGTATTTCACCAGAGTGATGAAGCGAGAAAAGCGTGAGAAATTTGCAGCGGCAGCTCTTAATGCTCAGCTCTCGCGATTACCCAAATGTACAGGGCAAAATACTCTTATGTTTTGAGGCCCATCGCTGGTGGGGCTCCTCGTGTATTTCGCCAGAGTGATAAAGCGAGAAAAGCGTGAGAAATTTGCAGCCGCAGCTCCTAATGATCAGCTCTCGCTATTTCAAGGATGTACAGGGCAAAATACTCTTATGTTTGGAGGCCCATCTCTGGTGGAGCTCCTAGTGTATTTTGCCAGAATGATAAGGCCAGAAAAGCGCGAGAAATTTGTGACAGATGCTCCAAATTTTTAACTATCGTGTTTTCCCGAATGTACAGAGCAAAATAGTCTTATTTTTGGAGGCACATCGCTGGTGGAGTTCTTGGTGTCATTCACTAGAGCGATAAGGCCAGAAATGCGCGAGAAATTTGTGACAGATGCTCCGAATTTTTAACTCTCGTGATTTCCCATACGTACAGGGCAAAATACACTTATGTTTGAAGGTCCATTGCTGAAGGTGCTCCTAGTGTATTTTGCCAGACCGATAAGGCAAGAAAAGCGCGAGAAATCTGTGACAGATGCTCCGAATTTTTAACTCTCGCGATTCCCCGAATGTACATGGCAAAATACTCTTATGTTTGGAGGCCCATCACTGGTGGACCTCCTCACGTATTTTGGCAGAGTGATAAAACGAGAAAAGCGTGAGAAATTTGCAGCGGCAGCTCCTATAGCTCAGCTTTTGCAATTTCCCGAATGTACAGGGCAAAATACTCTTATGTTTGGAGGCCCATCACTGGTGGACCTCCTCACGTATTTTGGCAGAGTGATAAAACGAGAAAAGCGTGAGAAATTTGCAGCGGCAGCTCCTATAGCTCAGCTTTCGCAATTTGCCGAATGTACAGGGCAAAATACTCTTATGTTTGGAGGCCCATCACTGGTGGACCTCCTCACGTATTTTGGCAGAGTGATAAAACGAGAAAAGCGTGAGAAATTTGCAGCGGCAGCTCCTAATGCTCAGTTCTCGCGATTACCCGAATGTACAGGGCAAAATACTCTTATGTTTGGAGGCCCATCGCTGGTAGAGCTCCTCGTGTATTTTGCCAGACTGATAAAGCGAGAAAAGCGCGAGAAATCTGTGACAGATGCTCCGAATTTTTAACTCTCGCGATTTCCCGAATGTACATGGCAAAATACTCTTATGTTTGGAGGCCCATCGCTGGTGCAGCTCCACGTGTATTTCGCCAGAGTGATGAAGCAAGAAAAGCGTGAGAAATTTGTAGCAGCAGCACCTAATGCTCAGCTCTCTCGATTTCCCGAATGTACATGGCAACATACTTTTATGTTTGGAGGCCCTTCGCTGGTAGAGCTCCTCGTGTATTTTGCCAGACTGATCAAGCGAGAAAAGGGTGAGAAATTTGCAGCGGCAGCTCCTAATGCTCAGTTCTCGCGATTACCCGAATGTACATGGCAAAATACTCTTATGTTTGGAGGCCCATCGCAGGTACAGCTACTAGTTTATTTCGCGAGAGCGATAAGGCAAGAAAAACGCGAGAAATCTGTGACAGATGCTCCGAATTTTTAACTCTCGCGATTTCCCGAATGTACATGGCAAAATACTCTTATGTTTTGAGGGCCAACGCTGGTGGAGCTCCTATTGTATTTTGCCAGACTGATCAAGCGAGAAAATCGTGAGAAATTTGCAGCGGCAGCTCCTAATGCTCAGTTCTCGCGATTACCCGAATGTACAGGGCAAAATACTCTTATGTTTGGAGGCCCTTCGCTGGTAGAGCTCCTCGTGTATTTTGCCAGACTGATAAAGCGAGAAAAGCGCGAGAAATCTGTGACAGATGCTCCGAATTTTTAACTCTCGCGATTTCCCGAATGTACATGGCAAAATACTCTTATGTTTTGAGGGCCAACGCTGGTGGAGCTCCTATTGTATTTTGCCAGACTGATCAAGCGAGAAAATCGTGAGAAATTTGCAGCGGCAGCTCCTAATGCTCAGTTCTCGCGATTACCCGAATGTACAGGGCAACATACTTTTATGTTTGGAGGCCCTTCGCTGGTGGAGCTCCTCGTGTATTTCACCAGACTGATCAAGCGAGAAAAGGGTGAGAAATTTGCAGCGGCAGCTCCTAATGCTCAGCTCTCGCGATTTTCCGAATGTACAGGGCAAAATACTCTTATGTTTGGAGGCCCATCGCTGGTGCAGCTCCTCGTGTATTTTGCACAGACTGATAAAGCGAGAAAAGCGTTAGAAATTTGCAGCGGCATCTCCTAATGCTCAGTTCTCGTGTTACCCGAATGTACAGAGCAAAATACTCTTATTTTTGGAGGCCCATCGCTGGTGGAGCTCCTCGTGTATTTTGCCAGAGTTATAAAGCGGAAGAACGTGAGAAAATTGCACCGGCAGCTCCTAATGCTCAGCTCTCGCGATTTCCCGAATGTACATGGCAACATACTTTTATATATGGAGACCCATCGCTCGTGGAGCTCCTCGTGTATTTTGCTAGACTGATCAAGCGAGAAAAGCATGAGAAATTTGCACTGGCAGCTCCTAATGCTCAGCTCTCGCAATTTCCCGATTGTACATGGCAAAATACTCTTATGTATGGAGGCCCATTGCTGGTGGAGCTCCTAGTGTATTTCGCCAGAGCGATAAGGCCAGAAAAGCGCGAGAAACCTGTGACACATGATCCGAATTTTTACCTCTCGCGATTTCCCGAATGTACATGGCAAAAAACTTTTATGTTTAGAGGCCCCTCGCTAGTGGTGCTCCTCGTGTATTTCGCCACAGTGATAAAACAAGAAAAGCGTGAGAAATTTGCAGCCAAAGCGCCTAATGCTCAGCTCTCTAGATTTCTCGAATGTACAGGGCAAAATACTCTTATGTTCGGAGGCCCATCGCTGGTGGAGCTCCTAGTGTATTTCCTCAGAGCGATAAGGCCAAAAATGCACGAGAAATCTGTGACATATGCTCCGAATTTTTAACTCTTGCGATTTCCCGAATGTACATGGCAAAATACTCTTATGTTTGGAGGCCCATCGCTGGTGTAGCTCTCCGTGTATTTCACCAGAGTGATGAAGCGAGGAAAGCGTGAGAAATTTGCAGCCGCAGCTCCTAATGCTGAGCTCTCGCTATTTCACGAATGTACAGGGCAAAATTGTCTTATGTTTGGAGGCCCATCTCTGGTGGAGCTCCTAGTGTATTTTGCCAGAGCGATAAGACCAGAAAAGCGCGAGAAATTTGTGACAGATGCTCCGAATTTTTAACCCTCGCGATTTCCCGAATGTACATGGCAAAATACTCTTATGTTTGGAGGGCCATCGCTGGTGTAGCTCTCCGTGTATTTCACCAGAGTGATGAAGCGAGAAAAGCGTGAGAAATTTGCAGCGGCAGCTCTTAATGCTCAGCTCTCGCGATTACCCAAATGTACAGGGCAAAATACTCTTATGTTTTGAGGCCCATCGCTGGTGGGGCTCCTCGTGTATTTCGCCAGAGTGATAAAGCGAGAAAAGCGTGAGAAATTTGCAGCCGCAGCTCCTAATGATCAGCTCTCGCTATTTCAAGGATGTACAGGGCAAAATACTCTTATGTTTGGAGGCCCATCTCTGGTGGAGCTCCTAGTGTATTTTGCCAGAATGATAAGGCCAGAAAAGCGCGAGAAATTTGTGACAGATGCTCCAAATTTTTAACTATCGTGTTTTCCCGAATGTACAGAGCAAAATAGTCTTATTTTTGGAGGCACATCGCTGGTGGAGTTCTTGGTGTCATTCACTAGAGCGATAAGGCCAGAAATGCGCGAGAAATTTGTGACAGATGCTCCGAATTTTTAACTCTCGTGATTTCCCATACGTACAGGGCAAAATACACTTATGTTTGAAGGTCCATTGCTGAAGGTGCTCCTAGTGTATTTTGCCAGACCGATAAGGCAAGAAAAGCGCGAGAAATCTGTGACAGATGCTCCGCATTTTTAACTCTCGCGATTCCCCGAATGTACATGGCAAAATACTCTTATGTTTGGAGGCCCATCACTGGTGGACCTCCTCACGTATTTTGGCAGAGTGATAAAACGAGAAAAGCGTGAGAAATTCGCAGCGGCAGCTCCTAATGCTCAGCTCTCGCGATTTCCCGAATGGACAGGGCCAAATACTGTTATGTTTGGAGGCCCATTGCTGGTGGAACTCCTCGTGTATTTCGCAAGAGTGATAAAGCGAGGAAAGAGTGAGAAATTTGCAGCGGCAGCTCCTAATGCTCAGTTCTCGCGATTACCCGAATGTACATGGCAAAATACTCTTATGTTTGGAGGCCCATCGCAGGTTCAGCTACTAGTTTATTTCGCGAGAGCGATAAGGCAAGAAAAACGCGAGAAATCTGTGACAGATGCTCCGAATTTTTATCTCTCGCGATTTCCCGAATGTACATGGCAAAATACTCTTATGTTTTGAGGGCCAACGCTGGTGGAGCTCCTATTGTATTTTGCCAGACTGATCAAGCGAGAAAATCGTGAGAAATTTGCAGCGGCAGCTCCTAATGCTCAGTTCTCGCGATTACCCGAATGTACAGGGCAAAATACTCTTATGTTTGGAGGCCCATCGCTGGTAGAGCTCCTCGTGTATTTTGCCAGACTGATAAAGCGAGAAAAGCGCGAGAAATCTGTGACAGATGCTCCGAATTTTTAACTCTCGCGATTTCCCGAATGTACATGGCAAAATACTCTTATGTTTTGAGGGCCAACGCTGGTGGAGCACCTATTGTATTTTGCCAGACTGATCAAGCGAGAAAATCGTGAGAAATTTGCAGCGGCAGCTCCTAATGCTCAGTTCTCGCGATTACCCGAATGTACAGGGCAACATACTTTTATGTTTGGAGGCCCTTCGCTGGTGGAGCTCCTCGTGTATTTTGCCAGACTGATCAAGCGAGAAAAGGGTGAGAAATTTGCAGCGGCAGCTCCTAATGCTCAGTTCTCGTGTTACCCGAATGTACAGAGCAAAATACTCTTATGTTTGGAGGCCCATCGCTGGTGGAGCTCCTAGTGTATTTCCCCAGAGCGATAAGGCCAGAAATGCACGAGAAATCTGTGATAGATGTTCCGAATTTTTAACTCTCGCGATTTTCCGAATGTACAAGGCAAAATACTTTTATGTTTAGAGGCCCCTCGCTAGTGGTGCTCCTCGTGTATTTCGCCACAGTGATAAAACAAGAAAAGCGTGAGAAATTTGCAGCCAAAGCTCCTAATGCTCAGCTCTCTAGATTTCCCGAATGTACAAGGCAAAATACTCTTATGTATGGAGGCCCATCGCTGGTGTAGCTCTCCGTGTATTTCACCAGAGTGATGAAGCGAGGAAAGCGTGAGAAATTTACAGCCGCAGCTCCTAATGCTGAGCTCTCGCTATTTCACGAATGTACAGGGCAAAATTGTCTTATGTTCGGAGGCCCATCGCTGGTGGAGCTCCTAGTGTATTTCCCCAGAGCGATAAGGCCAAAAATGCACGAGAAATCTGTGACATATGCTCCGAATTTTTAACTCTCGCGATTTCCCGAATGTACATGGCAAAATACTCTTATGGTTGGACGCCCATCGCTGGTGGAGCTCCTCGTGTATTTTGCCAGAGTAATAAAGCGGAAGAACGTGAGAAATTTGCACCGGCAGCTCCTAATGCTCAGCTCTCGCGATTTCCCGAATGTACATGGCAACATACTTTTATATATGGAGGCCCATCGCTGGTGGAGCTCCTCGTGTATTTTGCCAGAGCGGTAAGGCCAGAAAAGCGCGAGAAATCTGTGACAGATATTCCAAACTTTTAACTCTCGCGATTTCCCGAATGTACAAGGCAAAATACTTTTATGTTTAGAGGCCCATCGCTAGTGGTGCTCCTCGTGTATTTCGCCAGAGTGATAAAACAAGAAAAGCGTGAGAAATTTGCAGCCAAAGCTCCTAATACTCAGCTCTCTAGATTTCCCGAATGTACAGGGCAAAATACTCTTATGTTCGGAGGCCCATCGCTGGTGGAGCTCCTCATGTATTTAACCAGAGTTATAAAGCGGAAGAACGTGAGAAATTTGCAACGGCAGCTCCTAATGCTCAGCTCTCGCGATTTCCCGAATGTACGGGGCAAAATAGTCCTATGTTTGGACGCCCATCGCTGGTGGAGCTCCTCGTGTATTTTGCCGGAGTAATAAAGCGGAAGAACGTGAGAAATTTGCACCGGCAGCTCCTAATGCTCAGCTCTCGCGATTTCCCGAATGTACATGGCAACATACTTTTATATATGGAGACCCATCGCTCGTGGAGCTCCTCGTGTATTTTGCTAGACTGATCAAGCGAGAAAAGCATGAGAAATTTGCACTGGCAGCTCCTAATGCTCAGCGCTCGCAATTTCCCGATTGTACATGCCAAAATACTCTTATGTATGGAGGCCCATTGCTGGTGGAGCTCCTAGTGTATTTCGCCAGAGCGATAAGGCCAGGAAAGCGCGTGAAATTTGTGACAGATACTCCGAACTTTTAACTCTCGCGATTTCCCGAATGTACAAGGCAAAATACTTTTATGTTTAGAGGCCCATCGCTAGTGGTGCTCCTCGTGTATTTCGCCAGAGTGATAAAACAAGAAAAGCGTGAGAAATTTGCAGCCATAGCTCCTAATGCTCAGCTCTCTAGATTTCCCGAATGTACAGGGCAAAATACTCTTATGTTCGGAGGCCCATCGCTGGTGGAGCTCCTCGTGTATTTAACCAAAGTTATAAAGCGGAAGAACGTGAGAAATTTGCACCGGCAGCTCCTAATGCTCAGCTCTCGCGATTTCCCAAATGTACCGGGCAAAATAGTCCTATGTTTGGAGGCCCTTCGCTGGTGGAGCTCCTCGTGTATTTTGCCAGACTGATCAAGCGAGAAAAGGGTGAGAAATTTGCAGCGGCAGCTCCTAATGCTCAGTTCTCGTGTTACCCGAATGTACAGAGCAAAATACTCTTATGTTTGGAGGCCCATCGCTGGTGGAGCTCCTAGTGTATTTCCCCAGATCGATAAGGCCAGAAATGCACGAGAAATCTGTGATAGATGCTCCGAATTTTTAACTCTCGCGATTTTCCGAATGTACAAGGCAAAATACTTTTATGTTTAGAGGCCCCTCGCTAGTGGTGCTCCTCGTGTATTTCGCCACACTGATAAAACAAGAAAAGCGTGAGAAATTTGCAGCCAAAGCTCCTAATGCTCAGCTCTCTAGATTTCCCGAATGTACAAGGCAAAATACTCTTATGTATGGAGGCCCATCGCTGGTGTAGCTCTCCGTGTATTTCACCAGAGTGATGAAGCGAGGAAAGCGTGAGAAATTTACAGCCGCAGCTCCTAATGCTGAGCTCTCGCTATTTCACGAATGTACAGGGCAAAATTGTCTTATGTTCGGAGGCCCATCCCTGGTGGAGCTCCTAGTGTATTTCCCCAGAGCGATAAGGCCAAAAATGCACGAGAAATCTGTGACATATGCTCCGAATTTTTAACTCTCGCGATTTCCCGAATGTACATGGCAAAATACTCTTATGGTTGGACGCCCATCGCTGGTGGAGCTCCTCGTGTATTTTGCCAGAGTAATAAAGCGGAAGAACGTGAGAAATTTGCACCGGCAGCTCCTAATGCTCAGCTCTCGCGATTTCCCGAATGTACATGGCAACATACTTTTATATATGGAGGCCCATCGCTGGTGGAGCTCCTCGTGTATTTTGCCAGAGCGGTAAGGCCAGAAAAGCGCGAGAAATCTGTGACAGATATTCCAAACTTTTAACTCTCGCGATTTCCCGAATGTACAAGGCAAAATACTTTTATGTTTAGAGGCCCATCGCTAGTGGTGCTCCTCGTGTATTTCGCCAGAGTGATAAAACAAGAAAAGCGTGAGAAATTTGCAGCCAAAGCTCCTAATACTCAGCTCTCTAGATTTCCCGAATGTACAGGGCAAAATACTCTTATGTTCGGAGGCCCATCGCTGGTGGAGCTCCTCATGTATTTAACCAGAGTTATAAAGCGGAAGAACGTGAGAAATTTGCAACGGCAGCTCCTAATGCTCAGCTCTCGCGATTTCCCGAATGTACGGGGCAAAATAGTCCTATGTTTGGACGCCCATCGCTGGTGGAGCTCCTCGTGTATTTTGCCGGAGTAATAAAGCGGAAGAACGTGAGAAATTTGCACCGGCAGCTCCTAATGCTCAGCTCTCGCGATTTCCCGAATGTACATGGCAACATACTTTTATATATGGAGACCCATCGCTCGTGGAGCTCCTCGTGTATTTTGCTAGACTGATCAAGCGAGAAAAGCATGAGAAATTTGCACTGGCAGCTCCTAATGCTCAGCGCTCGCAATTTCCCGATTGTACATGCCAAAATACTCTTATGTATGGAGGCCCATTGCTGGTGGAGCTCCTAGTGTATTTCGCCAGAGCGATAAGGCCAGGAAAGCGCGTGAAATTTGTGACAGATACTCCGAACTTTTAACTCTCGCGATTTCCCGAATGTACAAGGCAAAATACTTTTATGTTTAGAGGCCCATCGCTAGTGGTGCTCCTCGTGTATTTCGCCAGAGTGATAAAACAAGAAAAGCGTGAGAAATTTGCAGCCATAGCTCCTAATGCTCAGCTCTCTAGATTTCCCGAATGTACAGGGCAAAATACTCTTATGTTCGGAGGCCCATCGCTGGTGGAGCTCCTCGTGTATTTAACCAAAGTTATAAAGCGGAAGAACGTGAGAAATTTGCACCGGCAGCTCCTAATGCTCAGCTCTCGCGATTTCCCAAATGTACCGGGCAAAATAGTCCTATGTTTGGAGGCCCATCGCAGGTTGAGCTCCTCGTGTATTTCGCCACAGTGATAAAACAAGAAAAGCGTGAGAAATTTGCAGCTGCAGCTCCTAATGCTGAGCTCTCGCTATTTCACGAATGTACAGGGCAAAATTGTCTTATGTTTGGAGGCCCATCTCTGGTGGAGCTCCTAGTGTATTTCGCCAGAGCGATAAGGCCAGAAAAGCGCGTGAAATCTGTGTCAGATGCTCCGAATTTTTAACTCTCGTGTTTTCCCGATTGTACAGAGCAAAATACTCTTATTTTTGGAGGCCCATCGCAGGTTGAGCTTCTAGTCTATTTGGCCAGAGTGATAAGGCCAGAAAAGCGCGAGAAACCTGTGACAGATACTGCGAACTTTTAACTCACGCGATTTCCCGAATGTACATGGCAAAATACATTTATGTTTAGAGGCCCCTCGCTAGTGGTGCTCCTCGTGTATTTTGCCACAGTGATAAAACAAGAAAAGCGTGAGAAATTTGCAGCCGCAGCTCCTAATGCTGAGCTCTCGCTATTTCACGAATGTACAGGGCAAAATTGTCTTATGTTTGGAGGCCCATCTCTGGTGGAGCTCCTAGTGTATTTCGCCAGAGCGATAAGGCCAGAAAAGCGCGTGAAATTTGTGACAGATGCTCCGAATTTTTAACTCTCGTGTTTTCCTGAATGTACAGAGCAAAATACTCTTATTTTTGGAGGCCCATCGCTGGTGGAGCTCCTCGTGTATTTTGCCAGAGCGGTAAGGCCAGAAAAGCGCGAGAAATCTGTGACAGATACTCCGAACTTTTAACTCACGCGATTTCCCGAATGTACAAGGCAAAATAATTTTATGTTTTGAAGCGCATCGCAGGTTGAGCTCCTAGTCTATTTCGCCAGAGTGATAAGGCCAGAAAAGCGCGAGAAACCTGTGACAGATGCTCCGAATTTTTAACTCTCGCGATTTCCCGAATGTACATGGCAAAATACTCTTATGTTTTGAGGGCCAACGCTGGTGGAGCTCCTATTGTATTTTGCCAGACTGATCAAGCGAGAAAAGCGTTAGAAATTTGCAGCGGCATCTCCTAATGCTCAGTTCTCGTGTTACCCGAATGTACAGAGCAAAATACTCTTATTTTTGGAGGCCCATCGCTGGTGCAGCTCCTAGTGTATTTTGCACAGACTGATAAAGCGAGAAAAGCGCTAGAAATTTGCAGCGGCATCTCCTAATGCTCAGTTCTCGTGTTACCCGAATGTACAGAGCAAAATACTCCTATGTTTGGAGGCCCCTCGCTAGTGGTGCTCCTCGTGTATTTCGCCACAGTGATAAAACAAGAAAAGCGTGAGAAATTTGCAGCCAAAGCTCCTAATGCTCAGCTCTCGTGTTTTCCCGAATGTACAGAGCAAAATACTCTTATGTTTGGAGGCCCATCGCTGGTGGAGCTCCTAGTGTATTTCCCCAGATCGATAAGGCCAGAAATGCACGAGAAATCTGTGATAGATGCTCCGAATTTTTAACTCTCGCGATTTTCCGAATGTACAAGGCAAAATACTTTTATGTTTAGAGGCCCCTCGCTAGTGGTGCTCCTCGTGTATTTCGCCACAGTGATAAAACAAGAAAAGCGTGAGAAATTTGCAGCCAAAGCTCCTAATGCTCAGCTCTCTAGATTTCCCGAATGTACAGGGCAAAATTGTCTTATGTTCGGAGGCCCATCGCTGGTGGAGCTCCTAGTGTATTTCCCCAGAGTGATAAGGCCAAAAATGCACGAGAAATCTGTGACATATGCTCCGAATTTTTAACTCTCGCGATTTCCCGAATGTACATGGCAAAATACTCTTATGTTTGGAGGCCCATCGCTGGTGTAGCTCTCCGTGTATTTCACCAGACTGATCAAGCGAGAAAAGGGTGAGAAATTTGCACCGGCAGCTCATAATGCTCAGCTCTCGCGATTTCCCGAATGTACGGGGCAAAATAGTCCTATGTTTGGACGCCCATGGCTGGTGGAGCTCCTCGTGTATTTTGCCAGAGCGATAAGGCCAGAAAAGCGCGTGAAATTTGTGACAGATGCTCCGAATTTTTAACTCTCGTGTTTTCCTGAATGTACAGAGCAAAATACTCTTATTTTTGGAGGCCCATCGCTGGTGGAGCTGCTCGTGTATTTTGCCAGAGCGGTAAGGCCAGAAAAGCGCGAGAAATTTGTGACAGATGCTCCAAATTTTTAACTCTCGTGTTTTCCCGAATGTACAGAGCAAAATACTCTTATGTTCGGAGGCCCATCGCTGGTGGAGCTCCTAGTGTATTTCCCCAGAGTGATAAGGCCAAAAATGCACGAGAAATCTGTGACATATGCTCCGAATTTTTAACTCTCTAGATTTCCCGAATGTACATGGCAAAATACTCTTATGTTTGGAGGCCCATCGCTGGTGTAACTCTCCGTGTATTTCACCAGACTGATCAAGCGAGAAAAGGGTGAGAAATTTGCACCGGCAGCTCCTAATGCTCAGCTCTCGCGATTTCCCGAATGTACGGGGCAAAATAGTCCTATGTTTGGACGCCCATCGCTGGTGGAGCTCCTCGTGTATTTTGCCAGAGTAATAAAGCGGAAGAACGTGAGAAATTTGCACCGGCAGCTCCTAATGCTCAGCTCTCGCGATTTCCCGATTGTACATGGCAACATACTTTTATATATGGAGACCCATCGCTCGTGGAGCTCCTCGTGTATTTTGCTAGACTGATCAAGCGAGAAAAGCATGAGAAATTTGCACTGGCAGCTCCTAATGCTCAGCTCTCGCAATTTCCCGATTGTACATGGCAAAATACTCTTATGTATGGAGGCCCATTTCTGGTGGAGCTCCTAGTGTATTTCGCCAGAGCGATAAGGCCAGAAAAGCGCGTGAAATTTGTGACAGATGCTCCGAACATTTAACTCTCGTGTTTTCCCGAATGTACAGGGCAAAATACTCTTATGTTTGGAGGCCCATCGCAGGTTGATCTCTTCGTTTATTTCGCTAGAGCGATAAGGCCAGAAAAGCGCGAGAAATCTGTGTCAGATGCTCCGAATTTTTAACTCTCGCGATTTCTCGAATATACAAGGCAAAATACTCTTATGTTTGGAAGCCCATCGCTGGTGGAGCACCTCGTGTATTTCGATAGAGCGATAAGTCCGAAAAAGCGCGGGATATCTGCAACCCATGACCTCCGAAAGCGTAGTAGGTTTCACTACAGTTTTTCCAATTATTTTGATAAAAGTGTTTTATTATTTTACATTTGAGGCTCATGTTCAATGAGCCATCATTGTGATATTGACATGTACATATCAGATGTTCGCGAGAAGCGATCGGCCGCTGTAAATGCTTTGAATGCCCAGCACTGCGAACTCATTTACATAACCTGGAAATAGTTGGCGTCTAGAAATCTAAGGTGCTACCTATCTTTGAAATTAATTTCTTCAATTTGCTTAACTTTCTTCTTTTGAATTAAAGTTTTTAGTGCAAGCTGATAGTCAGACGTTCGGTAATATTTGCGCTTGTCGCTCGCTTCGGCTCCCCGTTCCCCTCCGGCCGCCGCCACCGACCTCCTTAGTAACGGCTTACCCCTCTTTTTCCTAAGCTGCGACCGCCGCGCTCACTTCCCCTGACGCGCTTCTCCGCTGGGCGCTGTGGTGGGGGGATTTTTCTTTGCTAACTGGGAATCTGAAAATTTGATGAAAATTTTCCGGCCCAATTCCGTTAAACATAGTTTTTTACGCTGATCACGATGGTATATAAGTGTTCTATTGTTTCTTAATCACCCTGTATAATATTTTCATATCAAAAAATACAAAAGTGCCAAAAATAGTGATAAACAAAATTAACAAAAATGACAATACAAACATAGAAAAAGCAGTTTATAGTAAGAACAATGAAATGGTGATTATAAATTGTATGAACATGGAAAGTGTAAAAAAATAGAAAATACTCTTGCGACTACATTAAAGGAAAGTTGTAAAGTAGAAAAAGAACATATTATAAAGTCAATAGTGAAAGTGATAGGAATAGATAATGTGTTCGATAATAAAGAAGACCTAGAGAATGATTTAAACCGAATAAATTTTAGCAATATTGAGGACAAGTGCAAAGTTCTACATATTTTCAAAAGTCAAAAAAATAAAATTGGTGCAATTATAGAAGTAACAGCTAGCATTTATAAAGTAATTAAAGAAAATAGAAATAGAAAGTGTTCATGGGCTATCAAAACTGTAGAGTTTTCGATATCATTAACACAACTCCATGCTATAAGTGTGCGAGATTCGGGCACGGCAGAAAGAACTGTCAAAATAATGCAACGTGTTATAAATACTGAGGTGACCACGCAGCTGCTGACTGCACAAGTATCTGAGTGCAATGTCTGAACTGTGACTATCATAACAAACACTACAAGACAAATTATGATACGAATCACTCTGCAATTGTCAGCCAACTATGTGCAATTCTACAGAGTAAAGTAAAGAAATTCATCGAAGCAACTGATTATCCTTTCCAACCTACCTACCAAAGATTTTTTGGTAAAGTAGAAAACAATTTTAACAGACAAACACTTACAAGGCAAACGGTAAGAAATCCACCATATCAAACTATAGCCGGTACTTCACGACTTCAGGCCAGATTTCAGGAGAATAGATCCAAGAACAATGCTCTCTTAAAATAATATAAGAAATGGAGGAAATAGAAAATAATGAAATTAGATTGGACAAACTAGATAATCTGAATAAACATATTCACAATAGTAATGAACTTATACTGTGCATAAATATTAGAAGTTTAAATCAAAATTTTAATAAGCTCATTGTTTTTCTGGATAGACTTCAAACTAAACCAGCAATTATTATCTGCACTGAGACATGGAACTTAAAGAACCATAAAATCAGAATGATGGTGCGGTAATATAGTTGTACAAATAAATAGTTAGTACAAATAAATAGAAAGTTGTACAAATAAATAATTTGAAAATACTAAATACCAAAATTACGATGCAGAATAACAATACAATTATAATGTCTTCTTTATACAGATGATACTTTATACAATGATCATTATCCTTTATTCATGTCTATGAAATGTATTTAAAATACGACTCAAACTAAATCAGATTTACACATAAATCATTTTAAACTCAAGAAAGCTGCAAGTACAAAGAACTGGTCTGAAATCCTTGAAATAAGTAACCCGAATAGCGCGGTAAACAGTCTAATACAGAAGATAAGAAAATGCATGAAAGAAGCGGAAACTAGCAAGAAAAAATGCAAGAAAAGAGATATGGTACCGAGGAAATCTTGGATTACTTGTGCAATAATGTCATCATGTGCTACAAAAGAAAAGCTCTACAACAGTATGAAAAAGGATCCCTTTAAGAAAATTGTATATCAAAACTACGTAAAATCACTTAACCAAATTAGAAATAAAGCCAAAGAGGCCTATGACAAAAATCAAATTGAGAGTAATCAAGGTAATCAGAAAAGACTATGGAAATCAATCAATGAAAAACTAGGCAAACTAAATGGCAAAAAAGATGAAATCAAATACATTAAGGCCTATAATGAGAATATAACCGATCCCAGCTCAATAGCAGAATACATGAATGAATTCTTCACTACTGTGGGTGAAAAACTAAGTTCCAAGATTACACCACCTCTAAATGAAAAGATTGTACTGCCCCCAATGAACGAGAAAAGCATCTTCTTATTCCCAACAACAAATAATGAAATTAAAAGAATAATACTTAATTTAAAAAACAAGAATGGTGGAATAGATGGCATAAACGCAGCATGTATTAAAACTTTAGCAGAAATATCAGTGAAGCGCTAGTACACATAATTAACTTAAGTATAGAAAAAGGAATCAGGCCAGATGATTTAAAAAAGGCGGAAATTATTCCGATACACAAAGCTAAAGAGTAATATTTACTAAATAATTATAGACCGATCTCTTTGATATCAAATATTGCGAAGATTTTTGAAAAAGTAATCCACAACAGAATACTCAATTTCATCAACAAATATAAAATCATTTCAGATAAACAGTATGGCTTCAGGAAGGGTTACAGCACTAAAGATGCAGATGATAATAGCGAACCGATTGCAGTGGCTTTCCTAGACTTAGCGAAAGCCTTCGACACCGTAGACCATCACATCCTATTAAACAAATTGTTTAATCTGGGAATAAGTGGAAATTGTTATTCACTTATATCAAGCTACCTAAGTGACAGAAAACAAAGGATAAAAGTTAACAACAAATCAAGTAACTATAGAGTGGTTAGTACTAGAGTTCCACAAGGGACAATCCTAGGACCTCTGCTCTTCATAATTTACATCAATGACATGCTTGATAAACTTCCTGACGAATGAATCATATCGTACGCTGATGACACAGCCGTTATTGTTCGAGGCAGTGACTGGCCAGATGTGGAAACGAAAATGAATTCTTACCTTTTTAAAATATCAAACTGGCTTGCTTTAAATAAACTGTCACTTAAAACGGATAAAACAATATACCTAGAATTTGGTAACAACTGCAATAGTACGCCAAAAAATATGATAATCAGCATAAACAGTAAGCAGATTGAGAGAGTCGACTCCACCAGATATCTGGGTGTAATCTTTGACAGTAATATGAAATGGAAAGAACATATTATGAACATACATAATAAAACAAAATATACAACTTTTGTTTTCTACAAACTGTCGAGGATTATGACGACGGATAATCTAAGAATGATTCATTATGCACTTTTTCACAGTGTAATATCCTACGGAATTATTGCGTGGGAAGGTATATATTTGAACAATAGAGGGATACTTCAAGGCTTGGCAAACCCGTATACTTAAAATACTAAATAAAAACACTTTTGTAATAGATAAACAACCATTTAATCTGGATCAACTTTTTACTTACGAATCATTACTGTATCATTACGACAACTTAATGGAAAATTTTAAGAATTCAACTTCAATAACAAGAAACATAACTATACTTTTGCCAGTAACACATAGAAAGGTCAATAATAAAGGAAGCTGTATAAAAGCCATAAACTATTTCAACAAACTTTGAAGACAAAATTATCGAGAAATTATATCACAGAAAATCTAAACTAAAAAAATGTTTAAAGGAAATTCACTAACTAGTAAAGTACATAATAAAATAGACTGCAGTAAAATAAAACAAATACTTAAACATCTTGCAAAAAATAGTCGAAGCAGCACGGGAAGCAGGGAGAGGCCTTCCACATCGGAAGTCCATGGGAAGGATTTTCTTTCTGAAGATTCTGTTGTACTCGACTTAAGAACGTACATCTGTGCACACGGATTTTGTCAACAGAATTACAAGAGATCTCACTATCGTATATCTGGATTAAATTGGTCAAGAATGCAGAAAAATGAAGATAATATAAACAAAATAATTAGACTAGCACATGAAATATTAGAATATAAATAACAAGTGTCAAAAAGAAATAACATAAACACTCAAGAGAAACTGGCAGGATGTGTCTACTGTCTGAATCCTAAATTAATATGTCGAAGGCATACACATTTTATTAGAAGTGAGCAGATGGAAAAAAATGTAATCATGATTAAGAAACCCCCATATGCAAAAATAGAAGAAATTTTCTCAAAAATAGATGCACAAGCAAACAGAAACTCGAGTAAAATATTAGCAATAAAAAGCCCGGATCCACCGGGGAATAAAATATTACAAAAAAACGAACTTAGGATGTCGTATGGAGACATCAATTATCTTGGTGATAACAAAGAACTACTATACTTTGACAGAGGCATAAGAGGAAGTCAAATATTTTCAAATTCAATGCTACCAATATCAAAACAGCCAAGTTCCAAAGATTTAATGGTAGTAGATGGTATCGTTTTCACTTCAGATTGCAAATGTGTATCTGCTCGACAACGCAAGGACATGTTCCCACACTACAGGGTTACGTGTGCAGTGGGCTTAATATTTCCAGCTAGAATGAACAACGCTGAAAAGGAAATCTACAGAAGAACACGAAATGCGTCAACCGAAACTTTCACCAAAGCAAGTGCTATGTTAATAAGATACTGGAGATGAAAATTATATCTAGATACGATAGTTTTAGTGTGAATGATGCGACCAGGCCTAAAATAATAACATCAATAATAACAATAGATATAATAGGGCACTAAACCCAATAAAATAAGGCTAAAAATAATTTTGTTTTTTCGATTAGACCTAGTAACGATGTTATTAGGATTTGGGTCGGGGGCAACATTTACATTACCCAGTTAGTAAGTTTCGTTTTTATTAAGTTTTTGTTTAGTATAGAGCCAGACCAGCGAACAGGAAATACTTCCTCTGCTGGTTTACTCGTAAAGAGTAACGTTTAATATGTGCAATATTGTATTTAATATAAATTGTATATTTTGTACTCTGGTAAATAAATAAATAAATAAATTTCTATCCACGGTCTATTTAAATAGAAGAATGGCTATGCACAAAAAAAGAGGAATCTCATCAGAAATCAAACGCTTTTTGCAGCCTGGGTGAGAACAAAGCATTTGATTTAAACTTTACTAATAAGTATGATTGTAGAACTTTAATAATTTAATTTATTTCTAGAGAGTGGTCTGAAGACGAAAACTGTGATAGCGCTAGAAGATTTTTGGAAAATAATTAAAATTAAAATGCGATGTTAATGGATTAAAGTCGGCAAGCAAAACACGTGGTGAAGCGCTGTATTAGATAACGTAGACAATTTTGAGGCTAAGCACATGTCCTTGTGGCTTAAGCCTAAAGTAAAAAAAGAAGACGAATTAGAAGACAAAAATATTCAATTACAAGAAAAGAGTAAAGTAAAGCGATTTGTGAGTATAGTGAAGAAAATAATTATTTTGAATAATACAAAGAAAGTGCTGGAAGAAATTAGACAAAGAAAGAAACAAATTGATATGGCTGAATCTATTTGAAAATATAACAGGAAAGAGGATAAAAAAATTAAGTTGTAATAACGGTAGAGAATTCATTAATAATAATATTTATAATCTTGTAAAAGATAAGGGGTTTTATATTGAATCGTGCCACCCGTATGTTCATGAATTGAACGGAACTGCTGAACGATACAATAGGTCGGTAATAGAAACGGCGAGATGTCTATTAGCAGACGCAAAAATTCTTACTAAATTTTGGCCGGAAGTAGTTTAAACAGCAGCTTATTTGAAAAATAGGATCGTAGTAAATACTTTAGAGAAAAAGACCCCGTATGAAATCATGATGGGAGAAAAACCTAACATTAAAAATCTTAAATTAAACGGTAGTAGAGTTTTTGTTCGAGTCCCTAAAGTAAAGAGAAAAAGTAAATGGGATAGGAAAGCAGATTTAGGCGTTTTAGTTGGATACAACAGTGTAGGCTATAGAGTCTCAGTAAATAATAAAGTAATTGTAGCCAAGCATGTAGACATAATTGAAGAATATGTTAAGTTAGTGGGAGTTAATGATATTGATGGAGAAAATGAAAACAATAATGACTTTATACTTCTTCCTACTTCACCCTTCGGTGAAAGTAGGGGAAGAGAACCTGATATAAATGAGGAAAATAAAAATTTGTTTGAAAATAATGAAAATGAAAATAATGAAAATGAAATTACTACACCTAATACTAGCAACGGAAATTTAAAGATGGTAAGAAAGTCCGAAAGAAGGAATAGCCCTGTAAATAGATTTGGAAATCCTGTAACACATTTTATCTATGTAAATTATGTTTATGCAAATGTACCGAATACATTTGAGGAGGCGATACAGTCAAACGATTGTAAAAAATGGAAAATTGCTATGAATTCCGAAATAAATAGTCTTAAGAAAAATAATACTTGGCAGATAGTTGAGAAACCAAAAGATAAAAAAGTCATTGATGTAAAATGGGTTTATAAAAAGAAAAGCAATAATGTTCATAAAACCAGATTAGTCGTAAGAGGTTTTCAGCAAAGAGAATATTTAGAAAACGTATTGTGATGGATTGAGGGTCGCACCAGGAGGTTCGGGGTAACACACGGTGGTTGGTGATAGACAATTTATTCGGTGCCTGGGAGCTCCATCCACTAAGCCGGTCAACGGTGATCTGCCCGCTCCTCCGTCGATGTGGCGCAGCTATGGAGAGCGGTCTCACGCTCAAAAGTGCATAGGCTGCACTTTTGCGCGTGTGAGTCGTTGGGCCCGGCGCTCGCTGACGGTTCGCGGAACACGCCGTCAGTCGGCCTCGTGTCGCCATCGGATAGCTTATGGATAATCCGTGACACGTCCGGACCAAGCTGGCGGGCGCTCACGCTGCCGAAAAAAACAGGCCTCAAATCATTCAGATTGAACCTTTATGATGATAGAGTTCAGCGAGCGTCGTGCTGGCAGGCGCGCGCGAGTGCCGGTGGTGGGCGCTTTAAGGACGTTACAGCGCTCAGCACTTGGTGTGTATGTGAGTGTGAGTGTGAGTCTGTGTGCAAGTGTGCTTTTCCTCTCTTTTTTTATGAAGGGTTGTCTTTCTCGTCTTTTGGAAGTCTCTTAAGAAACCAGTAAACATAAATATCTCTTCCAACTTTTTTTTTTTTTTTTTTTTTTTAATGAGTGTCAGGGATGCTAGCGCTTGAGCGCGAAAGGAAGTGCATTGGATTTCTATGTCAGTTCATATCGCTCGTTGTATGCGTGTGTGTCAAATGTTTGTGTTGTTTTGGTATGGCGTTTTTGAAGTGTTGAAATTAATCGCAGCTGCTGCTGCTTACAGTAATTAACAGAGGCTCCGTTTCTTTATATGGCTTACAGATTACATATTATATAAAATTATGGCACGCGTGCCGTACAAAATATAACAAGAACGAATGAGATATTTGAGAGCCGCAACTCTCTATCAGGCAAGTGACCTGTACACGAAGGTGTACATTTTTTTTTTTTTTTTGAGTATTGCTATATTTACTCTGCGCAGATCGTCCCCTCCTGTTATCACGAGCCCGGCTTCTCGGTACCGCTTTCGGGAATTTGCTGAGTAGCGTGTTCTTATTCTTTGAAAACCCTAATGTTGCAATCTTTGTCTGAAATCATTCTTATTCCGTGCCCCTGCTTGACAGGGCGCTTCTTTCTTGGGAGAATTTGCGCGACTGCTCTAGTGCGATTAGATTTTTCTGCTGTTTGATTAATCGAGAGATCGGGCTGTTTGCACGTCGGCGGTATATTGTACAACCTATAACGCTTAATATTTCTAATAGCGGGTCTGCAATATTGCAGACCCGCTCCCGCTTTTAGGTTTTCGAGGTTTACCCCATGTAGTCCCTTTACTCGGTTATCTGCTTCGGTTGCGATTGCTTTTTCCAACTCGACCTCAGCGTACGCGGACTCGTTCAGAACTGCTAAAATTTTTGAAACATTAAATTGTACGGTTTTGAAACGCGATTCATTCAAATACGGGGTAATCGTTCGTGAAACTAACAAGCGTGCATTGGCCGTGTGGGCGGTACAGCCAGGCCGAAGTTCGAGAATCCCGATACCTTCGATATAGTCCGTGAGTTGTTCAGACCGTAGGCACTGCACGAAAATCGGTTCTAACGTTCTTGTTGCGAACACCCAAGCGTTGGCCTTATGAAGTCTTAGCCAGAACGTGTCTCTAAGCTGCCTTAGTCTAATATCGCATATTTCCGGGTTGGTGATTGTTTCTCCCGCTGCGATTTTTACTTCGCACGCGACATTCTCCTGTATTTCTCGCACGGGTTCTGGGTCTACTGCGATCATCAAATATTGTAATCTACGCAGACCGGATACCTCCTCTGGCAGCAAGGACATGTACGTGCGGTTCGACTCGCTGGCAGCGAAATATACGAATTCGGGCCAGATGTATGCCGCTAAATTTGGGATGCTAAATACGTGTTGAATTGCTGGTAACGGTGAGGCTTTAAAGAGGTTAAATTTTTCCACGCTCAGCAGCGGGATTGCTATATGATAAATTAAGGAGCCATTTGAAAACAAGATTGTTAATTTGGAAATTTTCATTATCGGTATTGTTGATAGTTCTCCGGCTGGGATAGGGAATCGAGCGTCCGTCATATTATTTGCGACTGTCGTGTCCGCGCGCGTGATGGTTTCCGCCGGTATTATTCACGGGTGAATTAGGCCCTTGGCTGCAAAAAGGATGGCATCGGTCAACGTTTCGGTCTCTTGATACAATTGTATCAAACTATCTTTCGTGTTGGAGATCGCGCTTTGAATGCCGATTTCCTTGTCTAAATTCACTATTTTGTTACCTAAGATTTCGGTTGCAGCTTCTAATCTGACCATTTTCTCGTTTACATCGAATAACTCGCGCTCGACAATTTCGGTTTGATTTGCCAGTAGCGCCACTGTTAACTGTGCATCATTAGCTACTGTCTTTATTGCCAGCTGGATCTCGCGTTCGTCGTTTTCATTCAAAGTTCCATAAAGAAACTTATGTATGGAACCAACGAAGGGCAACAAGGATCGGCGCGCGCGATTCGGCTCTTCTGCCGGGCTGTAGACGAGTAACAGGTCTAAGACTCTCTCAGCTTGCCGTGCTGCTACTGACGCTTCTTCGAAAAGGTTTTCATTCGCGCATCTCAAACCGCATGCGGTATTGAATTTGGCAACACGACCGGGTAGTTCTGCGCTAGCTTTAAAATACGGTCCTAAATCGATTTTCTGGATAATTTTCCAGTCGATACTAGAAGTTGCTCGTGTCACAATTTTTTCGGTCATTAATCCTAGGTTTCGGTATAATAAGTGGATCGACCGGAGCCCATTCTCGGTGCTGATTTTGTTTTCCTTCGCAGCTGCAATTATGCATCTGCAATTTAAAATAAATAGCTTTACGCCCTACTTGACACTATAGATTTTGCTCGGCTTTCCAGTGCGTCTCGAGCGTATCTTGTTTTTCTTTTGCGTGGCACGCCCAGTGACAAGCAAACAAAACAGGAAAAAAAAGGTCTATTGCCCGGGATCGCTCGATAATTGGTCAGCTGATCTGACGAGTTCGCAAGGTCGTTTTAACTTGTTCGCATGTACTTTTTTAATTACATTACCGTGTTGAATCGTGACATTATGACTTTTTCTATCAATTTTTATGACTTCGAAGGGGCCCCGATATTCTGTGCTGAATTTACCTTTTTTAGGTTCTTTAATCAAATAGACCGTCTCACCTTCGCTAAAATGTTTAGCGTTCAACTTACGGTCGTAATAGTATTTTGAGTGATACTTTGACTGCACCAAATTCATTGCTGCCGCTGTTTGGAGTTCGGCAAGATTTGCCGTCATGTTTTTTAAGTATCCATTGTATAAAACGTCGTTGTTTCCGCGAGGGAAGCTAGACGGAGTCCGCGACTTAATTCCGAACACGAGCTCATGCGGCGTGTACGAGCTTGCGGGTGGTAAGCCGTCGTGCAAAATTTTTCAATCCCGAATATTTTCGCTAATGAATCTAACACCCTACTCCGGAAATGAGTTCCTTGGTCCGTCACGATGGCTACTGGCGGGCCGAATACGCAAATTGTTTTTTCCGTCAACGCACGTGCTACCTCATCAGCCGAGGCGTATTTAGTCGAGACTAATACGATATACTTCGTTAGCATGTCCTGATTTGACAGAATGTACGATGATACACGACTCGGATGATAACGGCTCGAGTGGTTTCGGCTCTCGTCCTTCTTTGCCACCGGTGACTTGGGTCCCTTCGCCGGTGGTACCGCTTCTCATACGCTCGGACTGCTCGAAAGCTGTAGGTTTTCGTTACCGCGCGTCCTTTTCCTTGCCAAGTATTGGCGAATTCGCAATTGCGTTCCCGTTGTTATCCGGCGGCTCGTCATCAATTGGGTCTTCAATCGAATAGGCTGACGGGGCCGGAGGTTCTATTTTTATATAGGGCGTGAAATGACGGCCTGTCAGATTTAAATGCATCCAAGTCTTCGCCTCCGCCCATTATATGGAACCATCCCGCTTATTTTCCGAGATGTCGTAGTGTATGCATATATTAGTCGCAAACGTGTGCGCGAAAATAAACGCGCAGTCTACCGTACCGTACTCGGATTGAGAACGTAATATTCGCTCTCTTTCGTCCGGTTCTCCACAGGATCTTAGAAATGGGGATGATGCTAGCCGCTCGCGAAGCTGTGTTGCTGATATTCTTAACCTGGATAATTTTATAAGTAAAAAAAATAGACAATTACCAGGTGGGGAATCTGGTATGTCGTCTGATCATCTCAATTTTGCTCGCGGTTCTGCGCACCGTTTTTTTCGTATATACGTTTAAAAAATTACGTTTCCCGAGCTAGCGGATGAGTCTGCATCCGATGATTCTAATTTTCTATCATAATTTCTGGGGACTCCGGCGAAATCTTCGATCGGTCCGATGCTTTCGGTGTCATATAATATGTTATGATTCGCTTTTTGTAGCTTACTCTCGGGAGGAATTATTACGTCGCTGATAATTACGGGTTTGGGGCGGCTTGGGAGCTTATCGCGAGCGCGTATATTCTCGGGGCTTCTGCCAGCGATTTTCTCGTCGCGGCAGACTAGTGCGCCGTTATCCTCGTCGCTCGCATTACGCCATTCTATGCGTTTCGGTTGTCGGAGGCTCTCGCTTGACAACTTATTTTGACTCGTCACGCTATTGGATACCGCGATGACGGTTGGGTCTCTCTTATAAATATTGCATTGCAAGCCTTGTTTCCCCTTAATTTCTCTGCTCTCAATGTCCACCGCTATCTTGGTTCTGAAATTCGCGCCCGACCATAGCGCTACTAAGCCTGGCGACGGCGATTTGGCGTCGAGTGTCTCTCCTGCGACTCTCACCTCGCGAGCGTTCGGCTTTGCAGAGTTCACACGTGCGGCTCGGTTTTCTGCTTCGGCGTTCAGCGAACGCTCCGAGGCTCGGTTTTTGCTGACCGCTTTTGGCGCTGGCTTTGTCGACCTATCAGTCTCGGCTGACATTAGATCGCCTTTATCAAAACAACGCGTTTAATGACTCGTTGCTGAGGAGCAGTGGAGATTTTTCGGACTCAAATTTATTAAAAGTTCGCAGAGGCTCGGGGCCTTGCCGAACTTTCCTGGATAAACGAATCGATTTACTCGAATCGCTCGAGCTACTCGGTTCGATTATTTCTCTCGATTTTTGGCTCCGGGCAGCTTTGGAGCTGCGCAATTCACGTCCGGCTGGTTCCACGTATTTGATGAGATTACGGAAATTCGGTGGTAAGGTTGCATCTTCCATCGAGCTATCTGATAGAACCGACATTTGGGACTCGGCTGATGAGCTTGACTCCGATTCGTTCCGCAACATTTCTTCTTGCGCGATTATTACGTCATTTCTGGGCTGAAATTTGATGGATTCTTCCAAGATTTTCTGTACGCGATCTCTTTCCAATTTCGATAAACGATACCTACTCTTCGCTATTTTCTTTAATGTCAAGTTAGTTAAAATACATTCGAAACGAATTTTCCGCCGATAGTCCGGCGCGTACACACCTTTTCAATCTCGGATCTCCGTAAACCAGCGAATTTTTACTAGCTCATCGCCGTGACAAATATCTTGCAACGCTTTGCAGAGGTAAAAATCGTCGCACTCGTTTCTCACTGCGAGTACTTCTCCCGATATATATATAACTGTACCGATCTCTCGATGTTTTTTCTTTACCACTACCAAACTTGCCGAGTCCGAGGCCGGTAGTTTGACTTTCTTAACTCTATCGATACCGCGTTTTTTGGTGGCTCGAGTTTTCAAAATTCGCCCTGGCGGCGCGCTGACCTCCTCGTCCGGGAAGTCTTGAATTTGCTTGTCGGCGAGTTTGTACAATTCGGCTCAAGGCAATTCGGGATTAACTTCCCCTTCTTCTATGACCGGGTTCCGAGATAACGCGTCCGCGTTCGCATTTTTTATGCCGGGCGGTACACGATATCGAAATCGTACCCGATTAGCGCATCTTTGAGGCGACTGAATCGCAAATCCGGTTTTCTCGTGTTGTGAAAATGTTTTAAGCTTTCGTGATCCGTCACTATTGTGAACTTCTTGCCAAATAAATAGTAACGGAATTGCTCTTTGGCGAAAACGATAGCCAGCAATTCTTTGTCATATGTTGGGTATTTAAATTCGCTGCCCTTCAAACAGCGAGAGGCATAGGCGCAAGGCTGATCGGCGCCTAGTTTCCCTTAGGTTAAAATAGCGCCAAGAGCCAAATCACTGCTATCAGTGGTAACGATAAAGGGCTGGGAAGGGTCTGGTGATTTCAGCACAGGTTCTTTCGCCATCAACTTCCTGAGCTTGTCGAAAGCGGCCTGTTGCTCTTCTCCCCAATTAAATTCGACGTCTTTCTGGAGAAGCTTAAATAATGGTCGCGCGATCTTTGAGAAGTTTTTGATAAAGCGTCTGTAATAACTAAAAAGCCCCAGTGCTTGCTTTAATTTATGAGCGTTAGTCGGAGTCGGATACCTGGCCATCGCTTTTACTTTTTGTGAATCGGTTTTGATGTATCCACCCCAACAATGTGGCCGAGAACTTGCGCTTCTTTCTTTAGAAACTGGCACTTCCTTGGTTCCACTGTCATATTGGCCTGGAGGAGTTTTTTTAGTACGCGGCGAAGACGAGATTTGTGTTCGTCCAGAGTCTCGCTAAATACCATTAAGTCGTCCAAGTAAATTTCTACTTCATTCCCCTGCAATCCTTTCATGGCTAATGACATAGCTTTAGTAAATGTCCCCATTGCTTCTTATAACTCCATCGCCATGCGGTTAAACTGTAACAATTGACTACCGTGATTCCCATCTGGCGCGTGAAAAGCAGTAAGATGCGCCGAATCGGGATGCATTTCTATCTGATGATAGCCTTGCTTGAGGTCGAGACACGTTATATAATTCGCGGAGGCGAGGTGTTCGAGAATATCGCTTGGAAAAGGAAGTGGGTGGCAGCTCCCTTCGGTCTCCGTTGAGAGCGCGAAAATCTGTGACGAGGCGAAAACGCTCATTACCATGCGCGTCCGGATTTTTGGGGACAATCCAAAGGGAAGATGAATGATTCGAATTTGACGGCACCACAATCTTTAATTCCCGTAATTTTTCTAATTCCCGGAGCATATGTTCCCTCAGCGCAGGGGAAAATCTAAACCTGTTATTTCGGATTACCTTATTAGATTTTAGGACAATTTTGTGTTGTAATAAATGCGTTGCCGGGAGTGGCTCGCCGTCGAGACCGAATACTCCCGGGTATTCGTTTACTACATTCGCGTACGTAAGCGATTTCCTCCTCGTTGCAGCCTTCGAGATCCGCGATCTCTAAAATTATTTCAATGCGTTCGCGCCTAGCTTTATCGTCTATTAGCAATTTCTCGTTGAGAGTTAAAACTTCCTTATATTTTTCTGCTCGATTACTGTCAAATAGACGTCTTAAATTCACGCGAATTCCGCGACGTTTTCGACTGAGCCATTGTTGGCTTGATAAAGTGGATTATCTAAAATTTCTTCGCATTCAAACAGACCTACCCACGGACCGGCAATCGTGACCTATTCTTCGCTTGTATTAAAACACTTGGCGAATACTCGGCCGTTTCTATTTTTCGCTACGAAGTTTCCAAATATTAGGTCGGGGTGCAGATCCGTGATTGGGACCCATCCGATGCTCACGTCGCTGTAATGAACGCGCGCACCGATGGCCATTTTTACCCGTGGACCATTTTTACCCGTGGACTGAGGACCCCGGTGAGTGTGTTCCTAGTGTAAATTATTATTCTTCGCGTTTCCGTCGTCGTCGCGCCTTCCGGAAGACTCAACATGGTTGTCGTAGCCGTTAGGGCGATCATTTCCCCGATCATCGTTATTGTTTACTTGATTATAATTATTGCCGCGTTGTCACTGGCGGCCTCCGCCGTGCCTATTTTTATTCGGGTTTTTGATGATCTTCCTAGCAGCATAACGGATCAGAGTGCGACATTCCGTTAGAGGGTGCGTATTAGATTTGCAATAATTGCAATATTTCTCGTCTATACTCTGGTTCGCCGGAGCTACCGTTTCTGCTCGACTCGAATTAGAAATGGGTGCCTCTTGGGACTCAATTTCGGCCGCTGTCGTTAAACGTACCTGCCCCGCTGGCTTCGAGGACAACGCCGCGACAAAGGTTGCTATTCTCGCGCTCCTTTTCCCCTCAACTCAGCGGCCGTGATTGCTGCATCGAGATTCGGGGGCTGCTTACTCCGGACGAGATGGTCGAGAGACGGTCTCAACCCGAAAAGAAATTGTTCGAGTACATCAGTATCGGCCTGGCGCATACGCGATTCTCTGTCCGCGATCGAGAGGTCGGGAGCCGAACCAATGATCGTACGGTGACGATCGTACAGCTTGCCTACTCGTAGCCCGTATTCTCCGGCGGACTCTTCCGGGTTTTGATTAATTGTGCGTATTTGATTATAGATTTGGTCCGCGATACCGATGTTGGCGTAGTATAACGTTAAATCGCGTAAAAGTGCTTCCACGGAGCTGTAATTCGCGATGCGTGCCCGGTATCCTTCCGTTGCTTTGACCCGGAGTCGGTTGGCTATGTGCAGTAGCAGAAATTGTTCGTGCCATGGCCCGTACGTCTGCAATACTTCTCGCACAGCGTTGCAAAATAGATTCAAACTGTCGGGATCTCCGTCGAAATAAGGTATGTACGTGACTGCCTGCTGGAAGGTCATGCGCTTTACCGAGCTGTGCTTAACATTGTCGGATTGCTTGAACGTCTCCCTCGGCGGCGAGCAATGTTCATATCCCCGGCTAAACTCGACTGTCTCATCGCCGAGCTCGTCATCTGACTCGTCGTCCGAATCGCTATCCGACGGCTGGCGCTCGGTGTAGTGTGCGCAAGGACGGTTCGAAAGTTCGCGACCGCTGCCTGTTTTACCTTTCCTTGTCGAATGCGGCTCGTAACAGCTGTTATCGCTCTTGACTATGCAGCGTCTGCAAGTCTCGCTCGTGGTAGCGCGATACTCAGCACTTCCCTCATCTACTGGACGTCTCGCTAAGAATGATTTGTCTCTATTTCGATTCAAGTTGTTTTTGCTTCTGATTCTGTCGTTCCGATGATTGTTGGCGCCTGCACCATTATGTAGAGACGTACTCGTGACGCTTCCGGACATTTTACTATTCCTACCTTCCAAACAATAATTTTTACCGCGTGAGTGTGCTTTTCCTGCGAGGCCGCACCTACGCGTCGGACAGCTTTCGACTCCCGAGCTTGAGCTGCTATCCGGGCTGCTATCAAGCACTCGTCTGGTTATTCTTCCGCACGGTTTATTTTCCCGAAGCTAAAGGCCCGTTGTTTAGCATCCTTAAAGCGGCTGATCTCTCGCTAGTGTTATACGCGTTCCCTGTGTTAGGTTTTTCCCCGAAAACTACAAATGACGCGTTTCTATCCGATTTTCTCTTGCCGTGGTCAGAAGCGGTTTTTTGACTGACACTGTGTATAGTATTATGTTTTTTGGTTCGAAGACTGGAAGAGCGAGATACGCCAGAATTTGCACTGTCGATCGAATGTCGCCGACTACTCGATCTGCTCTGTTCTGCCAAAGCTTCCCTTATCCAAGCTTTAGCCCTGGCTTCGCTGATAAACCCCTCGATGTTAGCGGGGGGATTATTATTTATATTTATATTTTGGCGAGTTTCTGCGGTGACTGGGATTACGTTCGCGGTCCGATCGGTACCGTGACCTACCTGCGCCGCGGACTCTGATGTGTTGCCCGCCTGAGGCGCGGGAGCTTCGATTTCCGCATTTACCGACTTCGGAGTTTTCCGCGCGATCCCTGCTATGTTTAATAAATTGGAAACACTCGCCTGACACCTCGCATCGATTTCTACGCGTTCTGGGACACTTAACGGCAACCTGGCTTCGCCCCAAACGTTTCCCGGTGCGTCAATCATATTCAACTCTAGTCCTACCAGTCGGCGTTCTAGGCTGGCCATCTCGACCACTTGGGCATTGCTTCCCTCCGGTCACGGTTCTGACTGCATTTCTTGCATCGGTGCAATAGCCTCTGGCGATCCGGGGTCGCTTGAGTTGAGAGGCTCTGCGACTGTTCCCGCCGGTTTCGCAATGACGTTGTAACGCTTGGACTCTTTGCTACAATTTTCTAGCAACTTTTTCTGAGCCTTCTCCCAGTTGTCCGCCATTCGAGTTGCCTGGGGGCGACCTTCACTAGAGCAACTCGAAACTAATTTTAGCGGGCCGAGTGTTCGTATGATAGCCCTACAAGACCGCGGTATCATTTTTCCGTGCAACTTGAATACGGCCCGAGTACCATTCAACTTTTCTTTAGACCTTGCAACACCTTTCCCCGTGCCGAAAATTCCAGCTTGCAACATTTTGATTCCCTATATATTTTTTTTTTTACTATTGCTTCTTTTGCTTGATGATTCTAACACTGAACGCTGATGAATGAAAGCAGTTGCGCGCTAACGCGGTATGCCCTGCGCGACCTAAAGCCAAGCTCGATAGATAGCAAAAAAAGGGGACTTACAGTATACAGATCTTGATGATGCCGCTCGCACGCATGGTTGCTCCAGGACTCGACGCTGATGTTGATGAAATTCTGGTCGATTCTGATGTGCTGCTTGGTGCTGGTTACTGTCCGGCTGGCTGCTGGTCGCGCGCACCGACGGCTGGACCGTGTCGATGACTGCGTGCACGTGCTGAATGCTTCTCTCTTTCCGGTGGCCCAGGCGGGCCTGGTTGGCTGCTGACAGCTTTGTGGGCCCAGATAGACTTTGTGGGAGGGCTCGGTACTCTTCATTGAAGAGATACCCGAGTCCCCTTCTGAATTTGAGCTCCGACTTCTCGTGAGCCTTGTTGACCGAACTCTTCTGCGGTTGCCGCTCGCGGTACAAATTCATCCGCTGGACTTAGAGTGGCACTTATAGTTGGAGTGTACGACAAACAAAGCGACAAAAAAAATTTGTGCGAAATTTGACGAAGCTCCCAAATAATGATTCTTCCGTTGTTCCTTGCGACGCGTCCAGGTTCTCCAAGGAATACCAGATGTGATGGATTGAGGGTCGCACCAGGAGGTTCGAGGTAACACACGGTGGTTGGTGATAGACAATTTATTCGGTGCCTGGGAGTTCCGTCCACTAAGCCGGTCAACGGCGAACTGCCCGCTCCTCCGTTGACGTGACGCGGTCTCACGATCAAAAGTGCATAGGCTGCACTTTTGCGCGTGTGAGCCGTTGGGCCCGGCGCTCGCTGACGGTTCGCGGAACACGCCGTTAGTCGGGCTCGCGTCGCCATCGGATAGCTTATGGCTAATCCGTGACAGTATATTCCCCAGTAGGAAAAATTCAAACTTTGAAAATTTTATTGTCGTACAGTTGCAGACATAATTTATTTATTGATCAAATGGATGTCGAGACAGCATTTTTAAATGGTTACGTAAAAGCAGAAGAATATAATAATGAACCGGAAGGTTATGAAACTGGAAATAATAAAGTTCGCAAATTGCAAAAAGCACTATATGGACTCAGAGAAAGCCCAAAAGCTTGGTATGATTGTTTCAATAAACTCATTGAAACCTCAAATTTTGTAAGAAGCAATTATGATTACTGTTTATATATAAATAACACGAGCAAAGATCCAATATACATACTAGTCTTTGTTGATGATCTCCTTATCTGTTACAAAAATAAAAATAAAATAAATGAAGTAAAACCTACTCTCATAAAAAGATTGGCAATGAAAGATTTAGGCAAAATAAGCCAATACATAGGTATCGATATAGATTATAATGATAATAGACGTAAAATAACCTTAACCCTTTTCGGCATACATTTTTCTGTTCA